>JAMPIV010016965.1:0-223912 GCA_024509875.1 Oreohelix idahoensis | reverse complement strand
AATGGAAGGTGATTGTTGTGGGGAAGGGGGGTTGGTTTGTTGAGTTGGGTGTATGTGGGGGAGGAGGTTTGATGTTTAAGGTTTTTGGTTTGTTTGTAAATGAGGGATTGGGTTGGGGTGTATTGGAAGTGTAATGGTGTAAGTGGAGGTGGAATTTAGGGGTTGGGGGGTGTTAATTTTAATGGTTTAGTGGGTGGGTAAGGGGGGTATTATTGTTGGGGTGAGATTTGTGGGGGGGGGGGTATTAAGGTATTTGGGAGGGGTTGTAATGTATTGGTTTATTTGTGGGGATAGGGTGGAAAAGGGGTTTTTTTTAGGAAGGGTGATTGATAGGGGGGGTGTATTAAAATGAATTGTATTTTGGAAGTTGGTATGTTATGGGGGGGGGGTTGTTATTGATGTAAAGTGTTATGTGTGTTTATGGTAGGTGTGTTGGGTAGTGTAGTTATGGGGTTGTAATATTTTAGATAGGATGTGGGTTGTTTAGTATGTATATGGTATTTGGTATTAATTGTTTTATATGTGGTATATATGGTATGTTGATTGTTGGTTTGTTTTTTATATGTGGATTTTTTTGCCAGTGATATGTTTAAGGAGGTGTTAGGGTGTTAAATTTTGGATTTTTATTGATCACAGAAACCGTGATGATAAATGCCATAAGATAACATTGACAAATTGCCACAGGTGTGTTAAATAAACATAGGGTGTAATTGAAAACTGAAATGAAAGAAAAAGAATGAGACCTACAATTATACCAAACAAAATCAAACAAAACTAAGGAACACTTAAATTTTTAACAAAAACAACGAAGAAAAGAAACCTCATCACAAACTAAACAGAAATAGCAGCAAATTGTTGCTAACAAATTTCCAATTAAGAAAATATGTACCTATCGAATACTAGTACCAGACCAATGTAACTCGGCATACCTTGTACTAGTCACACAGAACATAAACTAATTTAATACATAACAAATAACATGTAAGCATAAATAGCATATAGCATACAATATAATTTATGTCATGAATGGAATGTGTTGCAGGTATAGTGTTGTAAAGCAGGCACAGTTTATTTAAATAATAATAACTTGCCACTTTATTGAGTAACAGATTTAATTCTAAACTATTACACTGTCAATTTTTTTCTCTTTTGAGCATATGAAGATCCAACGATGAACTATGCACTTTATTTTCAACAACACTGTGATTCTTCTGTAAGTTGAGAAATGTCAACAATACTGCTCCAGATATTTTCTACACTTGATACCACTGTCCTGTGTAATACTGTCTGTACAGCGAAAAACTGTCAACAAGCGCTGACCTAGATACAGCATCCTATCGGTAATACAGGTCAAGCTGACATCGACTGTATAGCTGTCCTAATGGTGTTGATGTGTTCAAACAAATGTTCTTTCAGCTGTAAACTGTGATTCTCAACACAAAACTGCGTAAGCTGGACCCAGGAATCTGGCTCGCCCCACTGTAAAATTTTATTTCTTTCCACTCTGTCAAGTTGCTTTCACACACACACTGGATGCTCTGTAAGGAAGAGTGGTGTGTTGTTGAGATCAGGCATGCTCCAGTCTACCCAGCTGTAAATGGGTAACTCACCCTAGTCCTGAGTTAGGGAAGGCAAAGGCTCCAGGGGAAGCAGGCCCTAAACTTGGTCACTTCAGCCGACGCAGGATGGTGTATGTATGAAGTAGAAGTGTAGAGTGTGATTACCGCGAATGGTGTACTGTTCGTGTGCTGACCAATATAACCACTCATACACTTGTCTACAAGGCACCAATGCAGACTGCTGGAATCTTAGTTTACTCAATTTATTCAGACGTACACACTGGGACATACGAGTACATCATGGTTTGTTGACATATCAATTTGTAGGTATACATAGCAGATCTGAAGTCATGACACATTCAGAAATAATGGGCAGTACATCAAAAGTTCAATGTCATGATACATTATGGCCACATTCCCCTATCTGACTAAACGCGTCAGTGAAGGCGAATCGATAAATAACTAAAGTTACTTGACGTCCATAGTTTGTAGTATAGATTATGAAACCACGAAGGGGGGTTTCTAGCAGGATTGAGATCTCTCTGTCACTGTCCGATAATAAGATAAATAATCTGTTCTCTTGGCAGTGATCAAAACATATGATGACCGAAATCCAACATGGCTACCTCCCTGAGTTGTCGTTCACTCATTCATAGGAAGGAGAATATAAGCCAGAGTTAATTTACAATGGGTATATAAAGGATTTCATAAATGTTTCCATACAGCTCTACGGTGATCAGGTTAGTTCACGTAGCCATAACCGCTGCAGGAAAATCTGTCATCTTCGTCGATACAAAACACGACACTAGCATAGCGAAGCACAAAAGTCAAGCTAGGCCTAACCGACGAGAGATCATCAAAAATAGGAGCTGGGTTTACCTGGAGTCCGAATCATCTATATACTGACATAAGGAGAGTCTCTAACACAAACTATCGTAGAGACACCATCTCCTTCAGAAGAAAAACCACTTCGTAAGACATTTTTTCTTGACGAAAGGACCAGCTCTAGAAAAACGTACCTCGCCATTTGTAAGCGGTACATCGGAACTCATCACGACTTGTCAAGACAACTCATACTTCCGCTAGCAAGAATACAAGAATCTAGTCCCTCCTACCCATCCAAAATATACAATATAGGACTGATTCTACTTGTACTAATAATATGTAATACATATGAATTCAGGCCATAAACACAATAAGCAAATTAATATATTTTCTGGCCCTAAAAAATAAGTACAAACGCAAGCGCAATATCCTGGCGCTGGATCAATATCCAGAACGATTACTCCTATAATCAAAAGTGTGAATCAAACATGGATTATCTCGCTTTTACCATAAACAGCATTTTCATACACAAATGAATGAATGTCTATATTTTTCCCATATTAAATAGCCATATCGATTTTTGTAAAATGTGCGTCAAAATATGCACGCTACAATCAGTAAAGAAAGCAACTTGTCTCTGTCGTTTCTTCTATCAATATAACCTCTGCTGCAGTTTTCAAGGCCTCTGCCTCTGCTCTGAAGTTGCTGGAGAATCGTCCTGTCGCCACTGATAGCCTTTTTTCTGCACCAGTGCTTAAGGTCAGAAAGACACCCCCACCTCCATTTTCTGTTGCATTTGTTCCTGATCCATCTGTGTATGCATGGGTCCAGGTGTTGCGTGGATAATGTTTCTCTATGTATTTTGTCGCCATGGATTTTCTATCGGTTG
Source organism: Oreohelix idahoensis (assembly GCA_024509875.1). Taxonomy (NCBI): domain Eukaryota; kingdom Metazoa; phylum Mollusca; class Gastropoda; order Stylommatophora; family Oreohelicidae; genus Oreohelix; species Oreohelix idahoensis. The sequence goes on along the minus strand of JAMPIV010016965.1, from coordinate 220,639 downwards.
CAGTTTGGCTCTTTTTACTTTCAATTCCAGGAATGTTTTCTATCATTTTAGGGAAACGATTTTGTTTCCAAACTGGAAGCTTGTGTGCAGTGTAGATGGGTTTAACAGTGGATATTTCATCTATGGATACTGCTCTCATTTGTGGTTTGGTTGATTCTACAAAATTACTTCGTTTGAGTCTTTGCCTTCTAAGAGCATTTATTTTATGGCACATTGGGTGGTCTGTTAGTCTTTTGAATTTTTCGGCCTGTTGTTGAGCCCTGCAGTCTCTTCTATCTGTCATTGGCTGGAGGCATGTAATCTTTTCGAGTTCTTTTATAGGTGTTGACTTCATGCCTCCCGTTATAATTCTCATTGCTTGATTTTGGAATCTGCTAATTTTATCGAAGTTTGTCTTAGCTGCTGTTGCCCATGCTGCCATGCCATATTCAAGAACTGGCCTCACTCGCCCTGTGTACAACGTCTTAAGCACTTTTTCATCTGCACCCCAAGTTGTTCCAGCAAGTTTTTTCATAATTGGTATGAGGTATATATGGTATGAGGTTATAGTATCCCCCTGCCTGACAAGTCAGCTCTGTAAAGTGCCGTAACTTGAGGACAAATTGGATAAGCCCTGAAAATGATTGTTGGTAGTCCTGAAAAGAATTGTTATTAGTCCTGAAAAGGACTGTGCTAGCCCTGAAACGGACTCAGTCACGGTGGTTATATATCAGGTTCCAACCTTCAATAATCATACCAAGTAACCCATTAATATGCATGATACTTTCATAACATATAGATTAAACAAATCCTGAAATAAAAGTTGTATTTACTGTATTAATTTACATAGTAACTTTACATACCCTCGCAGGATTTAATTAAGATCAGTAAAGACTGGCGTTTGTGGAGTAATAAAACTGCTTGGCTGCAAATAACTAGATATTGGAATAAACACCTCTCTCTCTCTCTCTCTCTCTCTCTCTCTCTCTCTCTCTCTCTCTCCAGCCGTTGTCCTTCTGTCTTCTTCGCTGTACAAGTGAATTTGAAATCATTTTTGACCGCCCTTATATATGGAGCTTCCGGACGTAAGAGAAACAAAGAACGCAACTCCAGCAAACTTCCCAAAATATTTATAACTCCGAGGGGTTTGTGCTAGATGGGTTTCAAACCTTGGTCTCGTGCATCGCATCTTTCCCAGTTCAAGCCTTTAGAGTTATAATTTCCATTCTCAGTGAGTTTCCTTTTATCCATATGTTGTCTTCCTATATCGGTCTTGTTAACGATTTTATCTTGAATTATGAATTGGAAAAACACAGGATTTTTCAATGCACGGACACTTATTCTTGCAAAACTTTTCACAACTACTTACTGTGTCCAAATTTCCTTGTACCTACACATAAATGAAGATAACCCCGTCAAAAGGAGACCATTCTCCTACTTGTCTGTCATTTCGTTCTCCTTCCCGATATCTAATTCTGTGTTTCGGACGATTTTATTCTTCCATATACAATCGTCGAAGTCTTTCCTATCTGTCCGTGGGAAACCCCGTTTCTGATTGGCTGCCCTAGATACACACAAGAAAATATCACTGCATTCATTTTTTCGGGCTTGTACACTGGTGTCCCAACTTTCCGGTCTTCATACATTTAACAAGGCAATTGCGTAACATGTGACAGCGCGGGACAGATAACGAGATTACCCGCCTGCGAATAGATTACTTTCTGATAAAGTAATAAATTTGTTACATCGGAAACACATTTATCGTATGAGTTTACAGATGTGTTGGTGAGTTTGTCTGCCAGGGCATCGGATATATTCATACCATATACGGAAGACTTGACCTCTACATTATGTTCAACATTTTTCCATGTCAGGAATATTTTGAAATTCCCCCCCCCCCTCCCCCAACCTTATTTCTTGAAAGGATTGGCGCTTTCTTAGCTTCGTCACAAACAGAGTGGGGGATGGCAGTGAATATAACCTGACGCTTCAGTCAGTCAACTTTACTGTGATGATCGCTTGCCAAGACGACACAACCAGATCTTGCCAGAGTGAAGCCTAGAATTCAGAATTCCATTTTATCAAACCGGAACTTTTATTGCAGAATCTTGACAGAATTACAAAAACAGTCCAGGACATCTCTATCACTGTAATAAAGAAAGCTGCTGTCTGAGGAAACAAGAAAACATACGGAGTCAGAGAGGAAATTAAAGTTAAAATTAACAACCCCAAGTACACGTGAAATAAGGCATCTGCCAGTGCCTTTTATTCCTCTGAGCAAAAATGTCGGTGAGCCAGGGTTGGCGTAAGTTGTGATTTTACATTCTATATTTCATTACTAACATGTGAACTAACATATATATATATATATATATATATATATATATATATATATATATATATATATATATATATATATATATATATATATATATATATATATATATTACGATGTGAATATTAATATGTGATAATCGCTAGTGGATGTCCAAGTTATTTGAGGCTGGCAACCTCAGCGCATAGAATGATGATTTTATGAATATGAACCACCACTGAACGGGCTGGTGATTGCCTTAATGCTCGGTTCTTAAAGAGAACTAACAGCAAAAGGTAATCCCAAATTCCATATGGAGCAGGGAGGGAAAGACGAAAGAAATGATGTATATTCTAATTATAATACTTACAGTATTTACTTACTCAAATCAGTGTAAACATAAATGAAAACATATTCAATTTATATTTTGAACACTTTTCAATCAGTGGAAATATAAATGTAAACATATTCTATCTGTACTATTAAACTTTTCATTTAAATGTAAAGAAACTATAAAAGATATTCAATTTAAATATAAAGAAAGTTTTATCCCGAGGGATTAAATTTAATTCTTATCGAGGGTAAATTATGAGCAAATGGGATGGTGGAATAAGAAAGGGGACATAAAAGAATGTGTCGGGAAACGCAATACTCAGGAGAGTGTTTCGTTTTTAATTCTTTTATCATAGTTATTGGTGGTACCGGCAGAAAGTACTATCTCTGGAACAAGAAGGGACAAGTGACCTACGCTTTAAGACGAGGTACCAACTTTCGTAGACTCTCCCTGACATTTCTGGAAAACGAGCTACACCCGACAACCTTGACCAGCGACAAGCGCGAGCAGTGTAAAAAAGAACCAACCCATCAGAAGAAGCAGAACCGTCATTGGCAGCTAAGTTCAATATATGTGCTGCCACTTGTACTTCTTGTAAAACTTTACATCCCATCACGACCGTGATGATAACTTTTTCTTGATCCATTACTATGCAAATTGTTTTCAAACTGTTAAAACTTAAGTGATTATTAAATTTTGTTATTTGTAATTTTACTAATTTAACTTCGATTTAATCATTTTAAATGTACTGCATGCTTGTCTCAGTCAATTTACTAAACATACTCTAAACAGAGCTATACCAGAATAATAAGAATTCCAGTAAGTAAATTGGAGGTGGGGGCTTGAACGAGCTAAAATTAGTCCTTGCTTAATTCTTCGCAAAAGTTGTCGGCAGATTCTAGAATTAACGTGCTCATCCAAAGCAGCCTTGTTTTCGCTTATCTAAATATCTTGTGAAGATTCCCTTGTCATTAGCCTTCTATCGACATCTTGCCAAGAGAAATCTTGTGCGAAGGTAGACACCTTTGAGGGCCCATATTAGATGCTCTTGAGCTTTGGCCACTCCTGGACCATTACTGCAAAGCAGGGGAGGCCGTACTGTCACACTCATTATACCTTTGTGTTGTTTTATTTATTATGTCAGCGATGATCTGTCTCTCTATTTCTATTCTCGTAAAGATTTCTTTACTTTTCGCGTTCATTTCCACAAACTTTGCGACGCCCTCTTGAATTTGTATTATTTTATTATTAATTAAGATCATTTCCTTTGCTCTTTCGAAGTCTCCCTGGATTTTCAGGCATTTGGCTCACCATCATTTAGCCTACCTTTGCGCTCCATTTTTGTATCAGGAAGCCACAACTGCATCTGTTCCACTTAAAAGAAACCTGCACGAACCATTCACCTGCTCTTGTAATGATGGTTTTGTGTTGCAATTATTTCACGGGATGGAGTTGCCAGTTTCATGCATAACTTCATATCAGTCACCCCTACGAGATGCCTCTGATGGCATACCGTGTGATATCATCAAGATACTCCGATGACTGTTCTGAAATAGAAGACAGACAGAGAGAGAGAGAGACAGAGAGAGAGAGAGAGAGAGAGAGAGAGAGAGAGAGAGAGAGAGAGAGAGAGAGAGAGAGAGAGAGAGTGAAGATATGAGGGAAAAAAATCTGAAACAAAACAGATAAACAAAGCTGGCCTACAAGAACGCGAACGATACCACGTGATCTTAATGGCTCTCTCCCTGTCTATTCTCACTATTCATAAATTTATGGTTGAGCAGAGCCCCGTTACCTGAATCAATGACAAAGCTCCGTCTCTCTATTGCTCAATTTAAGAAACTGCGTGGGTGACACATAATTTAGTGTGAGAACGAGGTATTAGAGAAGTGCGGGAGACTTTACCCTTTCTTTTTTTTTTAATGTCCCCCCCCCCCTTCCCCGTTGCTGCTATTGATATTTAACTGTGTAATAGTTGAAGAGGTTAAAGGCCATTGGACAAGCAGACGAAAGTCATCATCATTATCATTATCATAATTATCATTTTGTCTCATTACTGCAGCTGGTTCATTTACTGGAAACCTGCACCAGACATTCGTATACTCTATTAGCTGTGGTTTCTGTGTCACTGTCTTTTACATGATTAGATTACCAGTCTGACGCACAGACTCATATTAGTCGTCATGTACGACATGCATGAAGGTGTAGTAGTCATAATCTTTCTTTATCTTTTCAGAGACCCCCGGGAATTGCAAGGAACTGTCGATAATGATGTTAATGTGAAAAGACCAGAAGAGAAAGTCAGGTTCACTACGCAGGTAAGAGACATACAATGTTGGAATCGAAATATTACGGTGCCAATGTTGTTATTAATGACTTTCTTACTTATTTTTAGTTCTGATGTCCACCCTAGTCGTGAAGCACCTTAGGGAACTGAGTTTTCATTTGTGATCAAAGTATGTTGTGTTTGTTGTTGTCAGCCCCTGTTGATGTTTGGTTGTTGTAGGATTTTTGTGTCACTCTAGCTATCACTTGGTCTTCCCCGAGCCATGAAACCAGATCTATTTGTGTTGTTGGTGAGAAGGTAATTGATGGGGCTCCGTTCTCACACATTTTATTTGATGTAGGGTTTAGTTTCTACAATTATTTTACATCATAATTTCTCCTTCTGCTTCTTATGATAATATAAATGGCTCTTTTTAAGCCTTTGATTTCACACGATGTAATTGTCCTCTTCTGTACAGTACAAGGTAACTCTGGTCAGGGACCATATTTGACAATGATGACTAAGAGGTTGTACGAATTATTTTGTTATCATATGTTCTTTAATTTCCATTCTGTGACGAAATAAGTCCTATTTCGTTGGTTTAATTTTCCTTTCTTCACTCCTCTCGGTCAGTATTCATTCGACCATCCCCTTTTTTCTTATCATCTGATCATTATCTTTCGTTTAGGTCTACTTATATTATCGTCTCCATTGTTTGACACCTTGACTCCCACACGCTCAGGTTTGACATGTCAATTGTCGTTTAACTGTGATCAGAACGAGTAGCCAGATGGAACAATAAGATTAAGTCAACATTTGGTCTGCCGTTTTATTGTTTTGACAGACGGGCTACTGATAGATAAGCAAGTATTCTGCTTCACCCTAACCCGCAAAGGCGACAAATAAGAAATGTTGTCGATGGTAGCGTAAGATAACATGTGTATAATTTGGTAGACATGATTACACAAATTGCTCATCCTTAGCTTTATCGTGATTTTAATTAAATCTGGACACCAGACTTATCATGTAATTATTTCCAGCAAGTCTCTTAACAACCTTAAGCACGATGTCTTGTTGTAATATGCAGATGGTCAAGTAAAAGGTAAAGTAGGAGTGACATGCTAGAATACGACCAAACCCTACGTTCACTGAATTATAACAATCTTTGGAGAAGATTTATCAGATATAATAATTAGGACAAGAAATATGATATATTGATTTCCGGCATATCGTATAATACGTTGTGGAACACATTATATGATCACATAGTAATTTTCAGAATGAGTGGTGGGGGGTGGGTAACATTTAATCAGAATCAGACGCCTTACTTGCGGTTGGTTTGAAATTAGAAATTAAACTAACTAAAATTGTGATTGGGTTGCACCCAAGGGAACCTCACAGGTAACATTTGTGGGTGGGCAAAAATTCAACGTCAAAACCTAGCGCGTTTCGAATATTTACCCACTGCACTCGATCTTCGTCAAAGGAGAGATCACAGACAGCCAGTATAAGAATTAATACTAAGGATTCCATCAGAGGTGTCACGGGTTGCCTCCCCTTTGCTCTGCAGTCATGATCCAACAATGGCCAAACCTTGAGTATCTAATGTGGGTCTTCAAATGTATCTACCTTCGCACGCGATTATTCTCGGCCGAGATGCAAATAGAAGGATAATGATGCTTCTATCTTGAGGGAGTGTTCACAAGATATTCAGAAATCAAAATCAATGCTGAATGAGTCTTAGCAAAGTTAACTTATTATCTGCCCGACAACTTTTGTGAAGAGTTATATTGTATGATTTAGCTCGTTCAAGCCCCCAACTGATTTAATTCAGTGAAATCTTAATTTAGCAGTTCTGTTTTAAGTGTATTTAAGGTGACTGAGTGTAGTGGTTTTGATGTTATTGCGTGGTTGTTATGTTACCTAGTGTACTGGATGAGGTCAGCTGTGAAGGCTCCCGAAGATAAAAGTTTATGTGAGTACAGAATGCCTTTCCGCTACCACTTATGACCTCAAACAGACTTATTCTACTATTATGTATGTTAGCTACGTTTAATGTCTAGGGTAATGAAAAGTGATGTGTAGGTAATTAAATACACAGACACACACATGTAAATACTAAGTCTAATAATAATAATAAGCTCTATGATCAAATCAACTAACACTGTCTTTAGAATTTTAGATTTTACAATTTTTTATATTTATTTAGTCCTGAACGAAATGTTTCTTCTGGTCAGGACGTATGAAACAATATGTATTTATCAATCAAAGTGCATATATATATATATTGAATAATCAAATGAAAATTTTATACACAAATATATTGTTACATTGGTTAATATTAATACTAACTACAGTGTCTTTGGAAAACTAGCACTGGATGTCTAGTCGGGGTGGTGTCATCATGCCCAATCTCTGTTTATAATGTTCATTGTCTTTGTAATATGGACTGAGGTAAAGTGTTTGTACAACAGGACTTTATTTATTTATTGATTTGTGGACAAGTATTGATGAATCCACAACAGGCCAGGTTTTCACTTCTCTGGCCTGTGACGATGCAGTAAAGAATTCAAGTGGCCCACTCCTCACAGTAGCTGGAGTACAATGGTAGGCTTCTTAGGCATCCACACTTGGACTTCTACAAAGCATCTGGCACTAGCGTAGTGCCAGACCAGAAACTCTGAAACCAAAATTTGTGCCATGTGTCAACCCACTGCCTACTGCACCAATTTTTACACATAACAACGAAAAAAACATTACAAAGATCAGGTCAGATCTCTCTGACCAACTCAGCACATCTCACCCAGGTGGTATCAAATAGTACCAGTTTCCCATGACTGCATTGCATCCGAAATATGTTCAGTAGTTTCCTCTTCCATTCAATAAGGTGGGTAATATGTTCCCACTGATCTCAAATATAGATCTTCCTTCCATAGTCTTTTATATGTTTTCCTATATTATTTGTTTTGCCTCTAGGCCCTGGACTGCTGCTGGGGACCTAGAATAAGCACTCACTTGTCGTAATCATTTTTCATGACATGGCAGTATCAATCACTCAAAATATTAAAATAAAAAGGTAAATGCTTTTTCCCTTACCACAATTCAAAATTGAAAACACAGTTACGTTGTACTAGCAAAACTCAGCTGAGCTGCTGGCTAGATTAGGGCGTCCCACTGATAATATTTAATCTTTCCTGGAAATCACACCTCTAGCATTAACGAACTGTGTAAATGGACAGTCTTATACAAAATGGCACTAGCGTGCGTCTTTCTTTCTATAATATGAAAACTTCTGTCCAATCAGCGGACTTCCCCTCAACCTTTCAAATATTCAAACTACAAATGTCCAATTTCGGTCCAGTCTCTGTCTAGTGTGTAGTATTTTTCTGTCGGTCTGTCCGTCCCAACTTGGCTTTTCCCAAAATTACACTTGTTTTTGGACGAAACTACAAGAAAAAACTACACAAATTTTTGTCTCCCCCTACTTCTAAGATTCTATGCTAAGTTATTTTTAGCTACTATCTTCCTACCCTGCCCCTAGTCCACCTGCAGTTTGGTTTTATGCGTTAGCTCAAGGACGCGTCAAAATGTAACTTTAGTGAAAATATGCACAAATAACTGTTGGTTAGTCTGTATTGAACAATACAGTCTTTCGTCAATATCTTCCGTGTTATCTGTCCGTCTGTGTAATTAAAAGCATATTATTTCTCAGATTAAGATGGGCTATCAAACTAGCTAGTTTTTATTCTCCTAAACTTATTATTAAGAAAAAACCTACTTTTTCAAGGTTAGTTTTGAAATTTGTTTTTGAACCTTCGTGTACGGCGTTTGCCGCTATTTCAAACTAAAAACAACTAATTACCGTAAAACGTCCAAGATACGTCTGTTTCTAACAAGAGCTAAGGTCGTTTTTTCGTCCACTTTCTTACATTGTGTCAACTAGTGGCGTAATTTTTTCTTTAAAAACTACAAATTGCGTCTTGTAGACTTTAGATTCAAACACGTGTTCAGACCGTCACATTTTTTTCTTTTATCTCCGTTTCTACCCCGTCTAAAAGGATAGTCCGTTTAGTCTGCATGTTCTAACTAGTTAGTTTCAATGGCGCTAGAAAACGCTGGCGTAGGTGAAGAAGCCTCGGCATATCTTACCTATATTTTTATCCCTACATGTTATTTTACCTGTTTACTTGATAAATGGAGGAATTTTAACGTTGCATCACTGTAATTTCACCACACTAAGGCATAAGGGTGCAGTACACTCAAAAGGATTTAATAAACTATAAATTTGTATATATACAAATAACAAATTTAATAATTAATTATATTTTACAGTGTGAAGTTAATTATTCTTTTTTAAAAAAAGGTTACACCACAGAGTGATGTTATGGATATTGAGGGATTTGTCTGAAAGTTCACTTGGCAGTTTTAAAGTTTGTATTTAGCAGCCAGTATGTTAGTTGGTTTATGCTCCAGCCGATGTTTTGTTCTTTGCACGTTATGGACTAGTTCACTCACGTCACTGGTCAAGTCTGGAGCCTGAGACACGTTCCAAGAAATATCAGGGAGTAATCCCGAAGCTGGTCCAGCGTCTTCAAGACTTGTCAGATGATAGTGTCTAGCGTTGACAGCAGTCCACTTATACCACACACTTTGTTCCAGAGATAGCGCCATCAACTGGTACCACCGACTAGTATTATGAAAGAAGAGAAACCAATACCTTCCTGAGTTGTGGGTTTCCTGACACACAATCATGTGCCCCCCCCCCCCTTTCATTCCACCATCTCATCTACCTCAGAACGTTACCCTGTCTGAGCATTAACATTAATCCCAGTGAGCGGAAAACAGTTTTTAACTTTACATTTAATATCTTTACATTTGCACTGGTTGAAAAGGTGAATAATACAACAAGTATGTACATCAGTTCTATCATCATTTACTCTCTGCTCCATGTGGATCTGGGGACTACCTCTGCTTTTTTCTTCTCTCTGCTTTTTTGTTCTCAATGAGAAACCCGCATAAAGCAGTCACATGTTCGTGCAGGGGTGGTTCATGAAACTATCATTCTATATGCTGAGGTTGCCAGCCTCAGATGACTTGGACATCCATTAGCACATTTCACATGTTAATAAATGCAAAGTATAGAATTATAAAATGTACAACTCACCCTAACATCTCTTTAGTAATACTGAATCCTGGTTCAGAGAAATAGTTAAAGTAACTTGCTTAAGATGCCTCTTACACGCGGTCTGGGATATTATTTTACACTAGGCTCCCCCTCTGACTTTATGTTTCAGATTTCTAGGATTCCGGCTTACCGTGTTAATGTAGGTAGAATTTTCCTGGGATATCATCATCTCATCTCAACCCATAACCCGTCATGGGTCGTAGGGGTGCCATGGTGGAAGCATCAGCAGACAGGGTCCTCCACTGCTCTCTATTCTCAGCAATGCGTACAAGTGTGGAGAAACCGTGTCCTGCCCATTCTTTGATGTTATCAGCCCAGGATTTTCTTTGCCTTCCTCTTCTCCGTTTACCTTCGACTGTTCCCTGGAGGATCGTTTTCGAAAGGGAGTCATGACGAGTTACATGCCCAAACCAGGCAAGCTTTCGACGTTTCACTATTGACAAAAGTGGTTCTTGATGGCCTGCATAGGTGTTTATCTTCTCTCTAACATAGACATTTGTTTTGTGCTCTTTATAGCAAATGCGCAAAATTCTTCTATAACATTTATGCTCGAAAGCCTGAATCCTTCGCTCCGTATCTGCAGTGAGTGTCCAGCCCTCACACCCATACAAGAGAATAGATAATACAAGTGATTTGTAAAATTTGATCTTCACAGGAAAACTGATGTTACTTTTCCAGATCACATTCAACCTTGTCATGGCAGCTGAGGCCATCTCAAGTCTTGTCTTGATTTCTTTATTTGATCTTCCATCATTACATATAGTGGATCCGAGATATTTAAAGGTGTTAACTTCTTCTAACGTTTGCCCATTTAACGTAATGTTGGTCGGAACATGTTTCTTATGGCTATTCACCAATATCTTGCTTTTTTCTATATTAATTTCCATCCCATATGTTCTTGTTACTTTCTCCAGTCTAGAGGTAAGGTCTTGAAGTTCTGATTCTGTTCCAGCTATCAGATCAATATCATCAGCAAAACGTAGATTACACAGAGGTCGGCCTCCAATCGATATGGTTGATTTATAATCGTAGAGAGCCTCCTGCATAATATGTTCTAGATAAATGTTAAAGAGCACTGGTGACAGGATACATCCCTGGCGAACTCCTACAGTTGTTTTGAAAAATTCTCCAATGTCATGATGATAAGGGTGGAATTAGGATGCCGTCAAACTACCACCTCTATCGACACCAGGTATTACAATGCAAGATGTGGGTGTCTTATCTGGTTTAGATTGTTGCTGTGTGTGTTGCAGTAGAACAGTTCACAGGGTACACCACAGGCAACATGACGTGTAGAGTCATAAAAATGGTAACTTCGCTTTAGGTTTATACCATTTATTGCACGCCACAAAACAGTCATGATACTTATGTTATCATCAGCATAGTCTAACGAATGCAGCATTCAAACTCATGTTAACTGACAGTCATGTAGAAGTCAATACTCAATAGTTGTATGGAAAACAAATATCATAGCGAAGCTTGATAAATAATACATATAACTTCTGCAACCGTGGTCAGCTGCAGATCCTTAATGTTCATAGACAATAATAATTATTCCTTCCTGATGCTAGCAGATCAGATGTATACAATACGTCCGTTTACTGTCTGCACGTGAGTAGCATACATGGATTACAGGTCAGCTCGACCTTTATAACCTTCCTAAGTCTAACCATCTGACTTGGACGTGATCTCTGATATAACGAATCCTGGAACACAGACAATAGTCTTGTTGGTCTAGAGCGACCCATAGATATATAACTAGTTCAGGTATAAAGATACCGGTGACTTAATCCTAGTCAAAGTACCTCTCCATTTTGAATCACACAGGCGAGCAAAAAGGCGACAAAATGACGAACCTCTAGATGATAGCCTAAAGTTCGATACAAGAGGAATTACCTTATTTCGGAAAATCAACCATGAACATATGCCTCCAGGCAGGCTTGAATAATACGGGGAAATAGTCTAGTTAGCTAACTAACTCACAAAGACAATGTATTTCCCTCAGAGAATCACAAGACGCAGTCGCGTCCGCTCGCTAATCAGTCCATTTCTCAACTCCCCGACCTGGGCGGAACAACAAACGACAACCAAGTCGAGACATGCGCAGAGTGACAATCTCTGAGTCGCTGTTCACAATAAGACGATTCTAAGAACATTCGAGATAAAAGTCTTACACAGTCGCGCCTTTTATGGACATGAACAGAAGCGTTAAGAAAGGTTTCAAACATCTACAACAGTTGACTGATACTACCAAATAAGGAGATATGGTCACGCTTCGTTCAAGACATTATAGACCGAACGTGTCTCTATACAAGAGGAGGTAAACTCATAAAAAATAGCAGTATCGATATATCGGGTTCTGTCCCTTTGACCATAAAATATATATAACATGCATTTCAGTCAAATAATGATCATACATACGAAAAACGATCATACAAAGACTTTGGAAAAAAAAGTAATTATTTGTGCGTAACATTACCGCACCCTCCCGGGAAAAAAAAATGAAACATTTTTTTTTTTTTAAATCCTGGAGCCGGAAAAATCTAGGCTCCTAACGCACGTATGATGCGCGGATATACCTAACAAAATAGCTCAACACTTGGAGCGAAACTGAGATCATATCCCAGGTCCTTAGAGAAAAATTTATCTAAGTATACGCGTATATATCCCAGGAAGGTGCCACCAACACAAACCACAATGCTGGCAACATCATAATAAAAGTCAAATTATTCTCATACCAATATATGAAATCAAATATATTATTATGATATCATACAATGTGTTGCAAATAGCGGTGTAATATATTAATATACCGCACTATTTTATTACATTATGTAATGCATCAGTAACTAATAAGTAATACATGTGTTGATCTTCGTTGACATAAAACATTCAATAGAAGAAGATGTGGACATCATCCGCTCCCAATCTAGGACAGGACTTGATATACTCAAAGTTCCACAATGGACACAATCTCGCATCTTCAATGATGTGCTGCGAAAATATCAATAACACAAATCTTAAAGACAACTGGTAAATCTCTCAATACAATCCTGAAAATAATTTATTTAAATGTGGCCGAGTGATCTTTTGGCCCGTATATCACTAACTAAGCCTTCTTAGATAATTACATGGAACAATGTTATAAATTCCCCCTCAAAAAAGTGAGAAAAAAAAAAAATCTACTAACATGTCATTATAACATTGGACTGTATATCAGGAAATATATATATGACAGAAGAATCATGTGGAATCGTGTGGGCATCTGGACAGAATGTCCGCCATTACATTATCCGAACCACGGATAGCTCGAACCGAGAAATGAAATGGTTGAAGAGCTATGGCATAACGAGTGGACCTCGAGCTCTTCAAGTTTTTGCTCTGAATAGCAGTAAGCGCTTTCTGGTCGGTTTCCACAATGAAATGTGCGCCTAGAAGAAATCTTTGTAACTTCAGAATAGACCATACCATAGCCAATAACTCACGGTCTAAAACCGAGTAATTCTTTTCTGCAGCATTTAATTTCCTAGAGATATACATCACCGGATGCAGAGTATCAGAATACTCCTGCATTAGTGCTGCCCCAATCCCAGTTGACGAGGCGTCACTTCGAAGAACAAAAGTCTTCTCAATAGTAGGTAACCTAAGAATAGGTGGAGATGAAAATAGGTCTTTAACCTGGTCCAATGAGGATTGACATTCTTTTGACCAGCGGATCAAATTAGGCGACCCTTTCTTCAATAAAGTAGAAAGCGGTGCCATAATGGAGGACAGATTCGGAATGAATCGTCCGTAGAATTGGATCAAACCTAATAGACTCCTTACTTGTTTCTTTGTCTTAGGGACCGAAATGTTAAGTATTTTTGAAACATTGTGGTCCTCTGTCTTTAAAAGACCATGACCAACACGATGACCTAGGAAAGAAATCTCACTAAATCCTATAAAGGCTTTAGAGGGTTTTGCAGTCAAGTTATACTCGCGAAGAGTAGACAGTAATTCGTATAAAACCAAATAGTGATCTTCCCAGGAATCACTGAATAGACAGATATCATCTAGATATGCTATGACATCTGTACGATATGCGAGAATTCGCCGCATCATGCGTACGAATGTAGCAGGGGCGTTCATAAGACCAAAAGGCATGAAATTCCATTGGAATAAACCCCTAGGTGTAGAAAAAGCTGTAAAAGGTTTGGCACGTTCAGTTAGCGGGACTTGCCAATAACCTTTAGACAAATCTAGTTTGGTAAAGAATCTAGAATTAGAAAGTTTATTGAGTAGCTCTTCTAATGAAGGCATAGGTTCAGCGTCGAACTTCGTAACTTGGTTCAATTTGCGATAATCTACGCAAATGCGAATGTTATTATCCTTCTTTCGAACAATAACCATAGACGAAGAGTATGCTGAAGTGGATGGTTCAATGATTTCCAAACGTATCATTTCATCCAATTCTTTTTCGACTTGAGACTGGAAATGGATAGGTATTGGATAGGGTCTGACTCTGATAGGATTATGATCAGTTAGCACAATGTCATGTTCAATGACATGTGTGTGTCCCGGGATGTCTGTAAGAACATCCTGAAATGTTTGCAACATCGAAGAAACTTGTCGATGTTCCTCAGCGGAAAGATTTGGAGAAACGGTCACGTTTTTCCAAGATTCCGTAGAATAAAGTGGGACCATAGAAAGAGGAAGATTGACATCAGAAAAAGTAGTTTCCTCATCCTGTATAACTGACAGCGATGAGTATTGACCATGAGGTACTTGAGAATTGTCCGTTGCCTGGAAAATAGGCTGCAAATAGTCTGGTCTTTCATGAAATTCCGTGAGCATATTTATGTGGAAAGTTTTATGCTTTCCATCAATATCGACAACATAGTCGACATCAGAAATTTTGGAGACTATTGCATATGGACCTTTCCATGCAATTAGAAGTCTGTTCTCCCTTGAAGGAAGTAGGACGAGAGCTTTGTCACCTGGACAAAGTTGTCGTAGACATCTATTCTTATTCGCAAACTGCCTTGCCTTTTTTTTAGCAAATTCGGAAGACGAAGTTGCTAGTCTGCATGCCTCAATGATTTTTTTCCTAAGAGCAATGACGTACTCATAAGAAGACTGAGTCTCATCGCTAATATTATCGGCAGTGATTAGATCGTGAAGTAAAGACATAGGGCCGCGCGGTTGCGCGCCAAAGACAAGTTCAAAAGGGGAAAACCCCGTATGTTCATTGGGGACCTCTCTATACGCAAAGAGAGCCGCGGGTAAGACCCTGTCCCAATCCTGAGGATGATCCTCAGTTATTTTACCCAGTAAAGTTTTTAGAGTCCTATTTAAACGTTCGACCAACCCATTAGACATTGGGTGATAGATACTGCTGAGAGACCTTTTTATATGTAGCATAGACATTACCTGTGACATAGTGTCTGATATCAGTTGAGTGCCATGGTCTGACAATATTTCTCCGGGAAAACCCAAGCGAGAAAATATCAGCCAAAGAGCGTCTGCGATATCAGCAGTTGAGATGCTCTTGAGAGGTATTGCCTCTGGCCAACGTGTGCACATATCGACACATGTAAGAATAAATTGATGCCCTCTAGCCGACTTAATTCTAAAAGGACCGATAATATCTATTGCCATTTTTTGAAAATGGCGAATTGGAATGTCAGCAGCCTGAATAGGCGCAGCATGTCGTGGTCCTTTAGATTTGACCTCCTGACATACTTTGCAAGAGCGACAGTACATTCGTATGTCCTTGCTCACAAATGGCCAAAAGAAAGCCGCAAGAACTCTCGACTTTGTACGGGAAAAACCCATATGTCCAGCACATTGCGAGTCATGAGCATGTTGCAATATTTGCACCCTCATGCTCTTAGGCACAAGAATTTGTGAATGAGTGGATGTAGTCGAGTCTTGTACCATACGTACAAGTACGCCGTTCTTCATAGAAATCCAAGATTTTCTATTAGTATTTTGATTAGGATCACCTTTTTTTGCTAGAATGAAGAATTTTTGTAACGACGGATCTTCTTCTTGCAATTTGATAAATGAGTCACGTGTAATAGTCAAGTGACTATTTTGTTCATTTACTTCATCATTATTAGTTAATGAAGTTTGAGGTGGATCCAGAGCATGTGCTCTTGTGACCACCGTATTGGTAGCTTCAATGTTTTGCTCTTCCCAAACAGCAATCTGCTGTGGGGTACATTCCCTAACTCCGTGAATACGACCAATAATAAGGTCCGCAATAGGGTTTGGAAGTAGACACGCGTGGACCTCTCCCGTGAAGAAAGGAGTAGCAATATGTATTATGGCAGTAGGATATTTTTCCAACGTGCCACCAAATGTGACACATTTGATGACCTTTCCTGTAGCACAGAATGGATCTACAAGAGATTGCCTAACCCCGACAGTAGTACATCCAGAATCAAACAACACCGAGACTGGATTACTATTTACAAGCCCCTTATGTAATATAAGAGAACCTCTCCCATCATGAGCAACATTAGCAGGAAGAGCGGGCAAAGGATGACCACAGCTTAGAGTACTAATGGTTTTCGGATCAAATAAAGTACTGCATTGGATACATTTATTTGCCCTACCAAAGTCAAAAGATGAGCATCCGATAGCATTATGGTCTTTATCATTATTAACCTGTTTATCTGCTCCCTGAGATTCTTGTTGAACAGAGTTTGTCTGTTGATATCTTTTTCTCTTCTGTTGCGATCTACCGCGACCATTATTGCCTCTGCAATTATCATTAAAGTCCCTACTGTAATTTTTATCCTGGTTTGCGTTCCAGTTTCCATAACTGTCATTACCATCTCTATGCTGTTGAGAACCTCTATTATCTTGGTATTGAGGTCTCTGCAAAAAATATTTTCCTCTATACCGATTACCTTTATGAAAATTTCTAAAGTTACCGGGAATAGAATACCGTGTAATATTAGGTTGTCTCCAGTTCTGGGAAGAAGAATCTCCCTGAAATTGATTACCATGGTTCTGGGCATAATTACGGTTACTCTTTTTATTGAAATTTTGCTGGCTACCCTGAAATTTACGCATAAAATTCGGGCCATAAGGTGCTGCCGAAGCAACTGGCAGACCTTCTTTTACCTTAGAGTTGCTAATGGTTATGTGAGGATGTGCAGTAACATACTGGCTACAGTATTCTTCCATTTCTTTTATATTTTTTTAGGCTTACGCTCATGAAGAAAAGAAAGAAAAGCTTCATTAACAGAAGACATAACCTTGTCTCTAAGAAGTAAGTCCATGAGGGCTTCAAATGTACTTTCTGTCTTAGAAAGCTCAACCCATCGTAAAAAAAGTAAGACGTATGCCTGAGATGAATTCTGAGAATTCAACTCCAGTTTCTGGTAACATGTTTTTAAATTTAAGACGATATCCGTCTTCGTTAAGTTGGTACTTCTTTAACAATGCCGCCCTGACAACCTCATAGTTGTTCTTGTCAGGCACATCTACCATACCCAACAAAGTCAAAGCATCACCTCTAAGTATCTTGGACAGATGATAAACATATAATGTTTTATCTATATTATGCACCTTACATGCACTTTCAAATCTATCTAGATAAAATGTTATATCATCAATTGAAGCATTGAATGCTGGTAAATTAAGCTTGAAATCAACAGCACTAGACTTATTAGCAGATGATACCTTATTAGCATCATTAGCATTACTAGATAATTTCAACTTTTCTAACTCCAAAGCTAAGAGTTTTTCTTCATGTTCCATTTTTGCTTTTCTCTCATCAGCTTCTCTTTGTAACCTTCTTTCTTCAGCCTCAGCCTGTAACTTTCTTTCTTCAGCCTCAGCCTGTTTTTCTAATCTTTTATTTTCAGCCTCTATTTCAAGTCTCTTATTTTTCAGCTTCTTTTTCAAGTCTCTTATTTTCAGCTTCTTTTTCAAGTCTCTTATTTTCAGCTTCTTTTTCAAGTCTCTTATTTTCAGCTTCTCTTTCAAGTCTCTTATTTTCAGCCTCTCTTTTTTGTTTTTTTCCATTTCCATTTGTAATCTCTTTTCATCTACCTGCATCTGCAGTTTTAAATTTTCAGCATCTATTCTCTTTTGTTCAGTTAGTTCTTTCATTTTCTTTTCCTCCGACTTCAATGCCTTGGCATATTGAACAGTCGCAAATTCTTCTAATTTATCACCTGTCTTCCCAAGGGCTTTACCCTGCTCAATAAAGTACTCAAATGTAGACATGATGTCTAAAATGTGAGTACAGAACCTGAAATAATTAATTATCTTATTTCAATCTTAATAGCAACAAGACTTAATAAAGTGCTTGTATAATTACTATGTTTACTCCAATCTCTGTGGGAAACAAGACATGACACCAATTTGTATTATCAGTTGTACAATAATATCACAAGTCACCTCTTAATTATCAGTGCACTACCCAAATCAGTGCATAACCATCAGTTATTTATCATAACTGCACTACAATAGTGCATAAGGAAAAAAAACCACCAGCTAGTTATGATAAGTGCACTATAGATCAATAGTGCATGAGCATATATGTAACAATAGTGAAAGCTAACTATGCAAGAACTATGCAAACAATAACAAGACAATGTAAACAATAACAAAGTACCAACAATGTAAACAAAACAAAGATCAAAGTCAATGTAAACAATAACAAAGATCAGAGTCAATGTAAACAATAACAAAGATCAACGTCAATGTAAACAATAACAAAGATCAGAGTCAATGTAAACAATAACAAAGATCAAACAATACGAAAACATTCGCATAAGTCAAATAAATAAACAGCGAAACTAAAAAGAATATGATGACAGAATGCGAAGATATGACAAACAAATGACGCTACAGTATATACACAAAAATTTACGTGAAGAACTGAATAATAGAAAAGAGGAGACCTACAAATACAAACAATTGAAATCGAAACTAAAAAACAGAAAGAAAGAGAGAAACAAAAAAAAAATATATACAAAAAACGAAAATAAAGCACAACTCGTCACAACTAAACAGATATAGCAACGATTGTCGCTAGCAAATTTCACAGTAGGAAATTCGCACAGTCCCTAACGAAAACGCTAACAGTAGAACCTCTGTGACGTGGTATCATCTACTGAAAGACACCGCCCAACCGAGAAAACCCGCAGAAATATAAACATATAAATACAAATCCAAATAACATATAACATGTAAACATATAAAGAGTGCGAAAAATGTGATAGACAGAAGGCTCAGTTAGAACATAAGGGCACAGTTCACAAACAAAACAGGCCACTTAACTTCTATGTATCCACATCGTCAGCACAGTTCAGAACAGGATGTGATCAGCATTCTTAGGACAATGATCCAACGTTGATCCATATCTGCTCTCGTAAACTGCCATGACGAAGGAAATGAGCTTCTAACAGGAAACAGCTTCTGACAGGAAACAGCTTCTGAACTTGACCTTCTGAATCTGCAACAGTAATTCTGAGACCGGAACAGTTGTTACGGCACTTGTCCTTCTTCTCAACAGATCAGGAAATCCATTCGCTCGGTACTTGTCCTTCTATTTGTAGACAAACTTCAATACCGCCGAGCAGCGCCGGGTAGTTTCAAAATATCAACAACTGTCAGTACTGCTGCGTCTTTCAAAAAATTTCATCAAAGGTGATGAATAGCAACTGCAATGTTGTCTTGTAGTCTGCTGATGATGTCTGGGTTTGTTGACTCCCTTGAGAGTTGGTACCAGAATAAACCAACTATTGGCCACCATGAATTGATAAGGGTGGAATTAGGATGCCGTCAAACTACCACCTCTATCGACACCAGGTATTACAATGCAAGATGTGGGTGTCTTATCTGGTTTAGATTGTTGCTGTGTGTGTTGCAGTAGAACAGTTCACAGGGTACACCACAGGCAACATGACGTGTAGAGTCATAAAATGGTAACTTCGCTTTAGGTTTATACCATTTATTGCACGCCACAAAACAGTCATGATACTTATGTTATCATCAGCATAGTATAACGAATGCAGCATTCAAACTCATGTTAACTGACAGTCATGTAGAAGTCAATACTCAATAGTTGTATGGAAAACAAATATCATAGCGAAGCTTGATAAATAATACATATAACTTCTGCAACCGTGGTCAGCTGCAGATCCTTAATGTTCATAGACAATAATAATTATTCCTTCCTGATGCTAGCAGATCAGATGTATACAATACGTCCGTTTACTGTCTGCACGTGAGTAGCATACATGGATTACAGGTCAGCTCGACCTTTATAACCTTCCTAAGTCTAACCATCTGACTTGGACGTGATCTCTGATATAACGAATCCTGGAACACAGACAATAGTCTTGTTGGTCTAGAGCGACCCATAGATATATAACTAGTTCAGGTATAAAGATACCGGTGACTTAATCCTAGTCAAAGTACCTCTCCATTTTGAATCACACAGGCGAGCAAAAAGGCGACAAAATGACGAACCTCTAGATGATAGCCTAAAGTTCGATACAAGAGGAATTACCTTATTTCGGAAAATCAACCATGAACATATGCCTCCAGGCAGGCTTGAATAATACGGGGAAATAGTCTAGTTAGCTAACTAACTCACAAAGACAATGTATTTCCCTCAGAGAATCACAAGACGCAGTCGCGTCCGCTCGCTAATCAGTCCATTTCTCAACTCCCCGACCTGGGCGGAACAACAAACGACAACCAAGTCGAGACATGCGCAGAGTGACAATCTCTGAGTCGCTGTTCACAATAAGACGATTCTAAGAACATTCGAGATAAAAGTCTTACACAGTCGCGCCTTTTATGGACATGAACAGAAGCGTTAAGAAAGGTTTCAAACATCTACAACAGTTGACTGATACTACCAAATAAGGAGATATGGTCACGCTTCGTTCAAGACATTATAGACCGAACGTGTCTCTATACAAGAGGAGGTAAACTCATAAAAAATAGCAGTATCGATATATCGGATTCTGTCCCTTTGACCATAAAATATATATAACATGCATTTCAGTCAAATAATGATCATACATACGAAAAACGATCATACAAAGACTTTGGAAAAAAAAGTAATTATTTGTGCGTAACAGATGACTAATAAGGCTAATGGTTCTGTAGTTCTTGCACATTTTTAGATTTCCTTTCTTTGGAAGCGGTATTACTAATGACTCAAGCTTAAACTCAAAAAGAACTATAATCAAAACAGATGTTCTCAGTTAAGATTCAATTTAGACAAATTGAAAGATCCAGAAATCGCGGGAATCTTTGAGGCAACTGTTGGAGGAAAATTCGCAGCTCTCAACTTTTTGGAGGATGATATCAACTCAATCACAGAGAACATGAAAGACGTGCTCATTGAATCAGCAACAGAAATACTTGGTAAAAGAAAGAAAATAAACAAACCATGGGTTACAGATGACATTCTGAAGTTATGTGATACACGACGGGAAATGAAAAAGGTTAAGAAAGAGGTTCCTGAAGCAGCATGGCAATACAGTATGGTGAATAAAAATATTAGAAAGAAAATGAAACAGGCCAAAGAAAAATGGGTAGCTGATCAATGTGAGTCCATTAATACGGGGCTAATAAAAGGTAACAGCAAGGCAGTTTTTGACACATTAAGAAGACTATCAAAACCCCAACAGCCCAGGGTAACTGTCATAGAAGATAGCAATGGGGCTCTGCTCAATGAAAAAACAGCTGTAATGAGAAGGTGGACAGAATATTGTAAAGAATTATATAACTGTAAACTTGACACTGACTTAGGCATATTAAACAACATTAAGTGCGAAAACAGAGAACTCGGAAATGCAGCAATACTACGGGAAGAAGTGGAAGAGGCTATATGTTCGATGAAAGGAGGGAAGTCACCGGGTGTGGATAATATACCAGCAGAGCTCTTGAAATATGGAGGACCAGATATAGTAAAAATCATGACAACAATTTGCCAGAAGAATTTCCTGGGATATAAGTCCACAAGATGTTCAAACAAGGTCCGGTCCGATAAATAGAATTCTGATCCTATTCCTTACTCTGACTAGCTGGTTTTCTTCTTGACGAGGGAATTTCACAGTGCTCTAAACCGGCGAAAGTGTCAGGTTATATTGCAACTTTCGTCCCACGCACGTGGTTGTTACAATCCATAATTTAGTTCGGGCGTTGGTGTGACAGAGAATTATGAAAAATAGATTTTATTATCTACATTTTCTTCCACCTGGCCTCACCTTGCCTGCTTATTAGTTATGCATGTTTTGTTAACGCAGAACTCTCCTACACTTAGATATCAAGCTCTTTCTTAATTTAGCCACGCCTAATTCTTTCTTTTCTCTACACTAGGAATGTTTACTATCATGCACGTAGCGAGAGAGATGGGGGAGAGGAGCTAATGAAGAAAAACCAAGGGGGCGATAAGTTGAAACGTATTTTCGGTAGACATTGATAAGATCAGGGGGAGATAATCTGAAAGAAGGGGAGATAAATTACAAATTACCCCCTCCCCCTTATCCATTCGTTCGTGAAATGTAATTAAGCTACAGTACGACGAAGATCTAAGACCATCTGCTCGTTGCCAGAGTCCAGCATGCGGCGAAAAGGTGGCAAATTTGCCTTTCATTCAGAATTTGAACACAGAATTTCCCAAAGTTGTTATGTCTCACACCGATCAGCACTTTTTGTATATTTAGATATATACGCAAGCTTTTAAAATCCATTATTCAGTACCCACAGATTTTTCCAGAGCCTACTAGCTTCGATTTCTAGACCATTGTTATAGTGGATTTCTTTGTATTTTCGATTTGGAGTAGTTCAATTTCTGTGTTTGCGGTAAATATTATAATAGAAGTTTGAGAGATTTAATTGTTAAGTCCGTCATTTTATTTCACTAAGATTTTTCTGTGTAGAGTAATTTAATGGTTAAGTCCGTCATTATATTTCACTAGGATTTTGTGCTAATTGACTAGCGAATTAAAATAATGTATGGCTAAATTGTTCCGGCTGTAGCGTTAATCTAAATAACTGATATTAACCAGTAAGAGATATTTTAATCGACTAGTAAATGCACTATTCATTTTCAGTACTGACGAAATATATATTTATTTCTAATTGATTATGAGTAAATTTATAAATGACTAGCGCTTATTTCACGGAGTTTTTTGTTAACGGTAAATAAGCTTTACCCGGTTAGTTCTATTCAAAGTTATATAACCGAGTGTATAAAAAATTATAATTCTGCGCGGGTTAAGTAGGATAGAATAGTGGTGTAGTGGTTATTGTGATTATATGGTTGTTTTTTTCTTCCTATATCTAGTACTGGGTCACTTACCCAAAAACCTACCAGCCGTCTAAGCCTACGCCTAAACCTAAAATCGGAAAATAACGGATCTAAGTCCAAAAGTACAAAAATAACATTCGTATATATATATATTGGGTCTTCAAGGTGAACCTGTCTGGCGTCTTGTTTACACCCAGAAAGAGACAGAGTACCAACCCAAAGAATATTAAGAATAACTTTTAACTGGGCCTATAGCTATCCAGATTTCTTTTTCCCAATTTCATTTACATTCAGCCCGTTTTGACGACATAATCAAACATTGACAGTTCCTGACCATCGGCCATTTGTGGTGTGACAAGGCATTTATATACTGAGAGAAGTTCCATACCTGACATTCCTTTATATGTTGGAATCTCAAGCTACCGACCCGGTGAGCACGGTTAATTTTCTTACCTGGAGTAATTAATGTGACATAAACAGAAATCCTAATAACAAGTAACGAAATAAACGTTCCCCGAAGAAGAGGATTTAATCAATCTTTGTGGAGCTGGAGTTTATTTTACAAAAAATAGCACTGGATTTGCTGTGTGACCCATGAAACTATGTTCCAGATGCTGTTAAATCTACAATTTGGTAAGAAAGAATGAACGTGGCCACGGTCGATTGAGAAGAGAGGAATGAATGAATGAATAATTCTTTATTGTATAATCCATGTACTCACATTGTTTATTTCTTATTAGGTTTTGCTAATGCTGTCCATTTCAGAATAGATTAACTTATAAACTCTGTTCTTTACAGTATAGGCAAATTCTAGACCACAGCGCAAATCTTTTTGACCTTTTGGGGGTTTATAACTTTCTTCTAACGGGATCTTGTCTCAACAGAGGGAGGGGTATTACACCTATGAGTCTATTCCTTTACTAATTCTAATACCTATGATTTTTTATATATTTTGTTTGATATTCAATAATAGATGTTGTAAAGTTTCTTTATGGTAAATAAAATTTACATAAAACTTAATTTACATGTGTTGGTCAGCTTGTCCCAAATATCCCTATTCCATTAATATAGTTTTTCACATTTGTGCGTCTAATTGTCGTCTCTTATCTGTGTGTATATCTGAGTGGTTGATATATATATATAGTAATATATAAATAGAGGTATACTGTCTGACAAACAAAATTTTGTTGTACAGATAGGCTGGACTATAGAGGATCTTCTCAAATCCAGGAACAGACTCTACCTTTTTCACCATTTTCACTCGTGAAA
Source organism: Oreohelix idahoensis (assembly GCA_024509875.1). Classification (NCBI taxonomy): domain Eukaryota; kingdom Metazoa; phylum Mollusca; class Gastropoda; order Stylommatophora; family Oreohelicidae; genus Oreohelix; species Oreohelix idahoensis. The sequence continues at coordinate 196,016 of JAMPIV010016965.1, read as the reverse complement.
TCTATTCCTTTACCTTATCTCCCACTGAGTTACCACCTGTTCTAGTTCTATTCAGACAGGACCAAAATATATCTTAAATACCTATCAAAAATCATCTACGACAGTTGGAGTAGCTGGCGAGTCCTTTTTAGGGCTTTATGCTAGCAGATAGATAATGTTAGTCCTTGTCAGGACTTAGTATCTATCAACGCTGATCGGGTTAGCAGTCAACAGAGTTTACTTTTTTGGATGGTAAATGCGCTCTGATATAACCAAATAGGTTGAAAGGAACGCGCCTCGCCAGAAATAGGAAAAAACCGAACCAAAAAATAAAAAACTATCTGACCTGGCTCCAAACATATGTATTATTTATAACATCTAAAATTGGCCAGCCAATTATATTCAATCATGCATGTTATGATAACTTTTTCCTGGAATTTTCTCAATGACATGCATTTGTAAATTCCAAACGGTTATTTTTCGTATAAGGAGTTGTTATATCCGTCTATTCTTAGTAATATTTACATCCGCAGTCCTCCTGCACCATCTTCGTCAAGCAAGTCTGTCCGGAAGTGTCTTAAATCTTTCATTTGTCTGTAATCTGTCACCAGTTTCGATAATGGACTGGCGCTCCCCGTAAAATATAACACTGTCACTACACGAAAATCAGAGAAACATAATGATATATAAACTGTGTTTTCTTAAACCTGCTATCAGTTGTCACTCAGAATTTTTGGATAGTCTAAGCACGCAGTTCTAGAACCATCTTGTTAAATGTGTTATTAGCAATTCGTGGGGATTTTTCATTCTGATTTCTGGTAATAGAAATTAGTGCTTACGTTTTTTAAAAGTGTTAGCTTTACCATTATAATTCACTTAGATTTTTCTCGCTGTTAAAACCTAGTGAAATAAAATAACGTGTAGCGATTTCATACCAGAGAATTAAACTTTTAATTTTCGCCACACGCTTTCTCACACGAGAAGAGACGGTTTTAGCTGACTGGACTTATAACACGTCTGATAGTGATAGTAATGAATTCACGCTATATTTCATTTTGTGTATTTATTATAAGTGCCTATTTATTAATATCATACGATGCCTAACAGACGCCGACAATTTAATAGCTTTTAACGACAGGCGATATTTTGTGAAAGTGCGCATATGGATAATTAAATAATAATTAACACTGTAAGCTGACCGTGTAGGCGTAAATGAAAACACCGTGTGCCTTTTAAATTTAATCAGGACTGGCGGAGTGGAAGAGAGATCGTCTTGTCCCCGTCTGTGTGCGTAGATATAAGATTAGCATAATTTATATATATATATTGTTTCTTATATTCCTAGCAGACCTGATCAAGGACATCCAGCGGTTTTTTTTTCTGATTGGTTAATGTTGTCCTTTTTTCTTCGCTTGTGCGTCACCAATTTCATTGGTAAGCGAGTATCTGCCATAGATACAGGAGAAACATTTTAACTTATAATTTTAACTGGACTTACCATACCCAGATATTCTTCTAATTTTACCAGCCCACTGGGGTGTGCAAAAATAACACTTATATTCCCGACTTCTGACAGTCGTATTCGAGCGGATTTATCCAGAAAGTAACGCTGTTTCAGAATCGGTGCTCTAAACATAGAGTCAACCGATAGGATTATTACCATTTATCAATTGTAACATTTTTAGCAACCAGATGTTTCCCAATACTGGAAGTATTTTCCTCTTTTAACTGTGAACCTAAAGAGCACGCTCCTACATCAACTATTGGCGGGGACATTTTTGTTCATCCAGGAAAAACCCACAGCAGATTCGGCGTTCACCTCACTAGTCTTTTTGTTTTGTTAGAGGATGAACTGGGGTCAATTTGGGAAGTAAACCTGATAATACATATATTCAGGTTAACTGTATTTCCAAGGGATATCACCAAGAGTAGGTAAGAGTGATTTGGTGGCTACTGTATGAAAGAGTGCATGAGTATTTTTCTTTGTTTCAGGGAATTTACCAACATTGGATTTGCTTAAACATGTTTACTTTACTGGGTAGCATATAGTAGGAACTTGGTTACTTTACTGTCTACTCTATAACAAAGTGCTAACCTTCGACCTTTGGGTTATTAACTTTTGGGTTCTTTTCTCCATAGGGGGAGGGCGCATTTATTCTATTTCCTATGTATGTAAATCTGATTTTATTTTATTTTTCTTTAGATATTGGTCTTGTCAAGTTTAATGATAATAAACAACAAGAAACTTAACTTTGTGTGTTGGTCAGATCCATACCCAATTAACCGTAGTTTTTCACGTTTGTATGTGTCTTGTTGTCACATAACTGTGTTTCTGTGTAGCTAAACTTATATTTATATGTATGAGGAGGGCAAGGTTGTCTTGTACTAAATTACAGTCGTATAGATAGGCTGGAATGGAGAAATTTACTCATTCCAGAGACAAATCTTTCTCCTTAAGCTAAACCCCGTGAAATCTATTTCTCACACCTTTTCTCACGTACCTATCACCACCCACTCTACTCAGACGGGCAAAAGAATAACTCACAACCTATCCGTACGACACCTTTCCATTCTCTAATCTTTGCAGAGAGAGAGAGAGAGAGGGGGGACAGAAACAGACAGATAGAGAACGAACGAACTTAATTTACAAAGGGGCGAGAATGGGGCACGCAGGCTCGTCTGACATTCTGCCTTTCCGTTCTCTAATCTTTGCAGAGAGAGAGGGAGAGAGAAGTGGAGGGACACAGAGAGAAAGGGAGCGAGAGAGGGAAAAATGGTAGACCAAGAAATGCGTAGTTAAAACTATAACTATATTATAACCGCGTCCGTCTTTAATGACGGATTCAAATTTGAACGTAGAACCTAAGATCTTATCAGCGTTACTTCAAAATCTCGCTGGCATTACTTGTGTCTGGCTAAACAAGAAACACAAGTACACAGCAATAGCATAAGTGCACAGTAATCTATCAGAACCGGTCTGTGGTTCCTAAGACGAGTGTTACAGTAACCATGGTATTCAGACTTTCATTTTTCCTGCTCTTTTGAGCTAAGTGTAATCACTTATTGAAATTTCCTTGCGTGACCAAGGTTTTCAAAGTGTTTCTTGGATCCAGTCGCTAGCTCATTTCTCAGAAATTTCGCCTCTGGCATTTTTATATCCCTTCCTCATTTCGATCATGTAGCGAAACATTAATGGCTCTGGATTTTTGTTTTGTTTTTATTTAATATTTTTTTCACGATTTTCTACATCCTACGAGTGGGCTTTTCTATCCTAAAATTTATCGGGATATTACTTTTTTTAAGAAGGCTGAGTTTTTCACAAATCCTGAAATATTCAGCTGCCTATTTCACAGAGGTCACGGTATTCTCTTACTTAGTCGTTCCCCTTCTACCGTGAGGTGTAGAGGTTTGGAAGAGAGAGCGCCAGACTCTGCTATCGGCTGTCTTCCTTCTGGCCTGGTTCCATTCTAGTCCTCTGTCCTTCAAAGATTGTCTAATGGTTCTTTATTTCCCATGCTTGTCGTGGTACCCGATCTTCTCCTATTCTGCAGACATGGCCAAACCATCTTAGTTGGGACTGTTATACTTGAGTCTGCAGGGGGTGGGATTTTAGGCCGTGACGTTTTGTCTCCTTGCGGACCATGTCTCTTCTTGTTACTTCAACCACCTTCCTCAGATACCTCATTTCTGAGGTTTGGATCTGGCTTTTGTGGGTTGCAGCCATTGCCCATGACTCGCATCCATATGTCAAGACTGGGACATAGGTGGAGCGGTATACAGCCATCTTCGTTTTCTTACCAACCTCTCTCTTGCTGAGGAATACTCGATTTATGGCCTGAAAAAGTCTCCCAGCTGCTGCTTTTCGAGTGGCCAACTCTTCTTTGATGCCTCCCTTTCGGTCTATAATAGCTCCGGGGTATTTAAAGTGGTCGACCTGCTCCAGGACCTGTTCTCCCAGCTTAATCTGACGTCTTCTTTCTTCTCGTGATATCACCATGGATTTTATTTTAGAGCTGCGTATGACCATCCCTCTCTTCTCCAGCTCTTCCTTCCAGACTTGCAGGTTGGATTGGAGATGTGCCTCTGATTTAGCAATCAGGGAAACATCATCAGCAAATGCCAGCTCTGAAATATAGACCTGTCTCATCTTCCAGTACCACACTGAATACTTTCTTGTTCTCTCCTTACATGCCTTGATGACATCGTCCATGAGGAGTATGAAAAGATAAGGTTACAGGATACCACCTTGTCTTACACCAGTGGTGGTCCTGAACTCTTCTGACTTATGGTTTGCTGTCCTCACATAATTTCTGCAAGACTTGTAGAAGCTCTGTATAGCATGAATCAGAGGTGCTGGAATGTTGTTCCTTGCCAAACAGTCCCAAAGTTTGCTCCAGGGGACCCTGTCAAACGCCTTTTCCAGATCTATGAAACAAAGATGGTGATAAGGTTGATAACGTTGGATTTTTTATTCCCGTTAATGATATCCACGAAAAGATAGATATAAGTGGATGGAAGCAGACATCATCATCATCATCAGTTGATAAGATCTCTATGGTGTTGTTTGCTCCACTGTAGGGTATGGAATGTCAACTTGACCTACGCAGTGGTGTGTAGACATGGATTGAGTGTATAATGTGCGAATGATGATAAAGGTTCGTGGTGTTGACAGAAAATGTTCTTTTCTCACACTCATGTATGGCTGGAAGTCATCGACACCAACGACTGTGTACCTTTTCTAAAGTTTAATTGGACGTACACACTCGACAGCACAGATAGTGACAAATCACAGGTTGCCATAATACATCATAGTACAGTGGATAAATGGTCTTGCAATGTTACATGGGCACTCATGTAGAATAAGTGTATAATGGACTGTCAGTAGCCAAGCACTCAGTATCGCCCATACATATATCATCTGACTTCACTGACTGGGCACGTCAGCTTATAAACAATATTTCAGATGGCTTCTAAACCTAATCTCGTCTAGCGACGATTCTTCAACATAATGTTCAGCACATATTTTTCCATATAATAATATTGAACCGCTAATAACGGGTTCTCATGTGTAGCAGTGATCTCTGGACTAAACAAGCGATAATACGGGCATCCCTTTTCTCTTCTTGAAAGTCACTACATGTTTTGGTTCCAAGATGGCTTCACTCGTGAGCTGTCACTCACGTTTGGATACAGATAATGAATCTGTCCTAAAGTTAGTCATTCATAAAACATTTCATTGCTCTGTAGATTTGATCATGAACAATTGACTGCAATCTACAGGATATAGTGCTGCTAGGAATCGAAGTCGTTTTCATCGAGTCAAATATATTCTCTTAGACATTCAAATCGTAACTATCGAAAATGGTGGCTTCGATCGAGAGTTCATAAGAGTATCTTTGATTACCTTGGTAGAGGAAATATGAAACTGCCATTCCTTGGCAATACGACTAAACACTGGGGTAAAGCATACACGATAGGTTTAGACGACTATCACCTTCCCCACAAATACTGAGATCACTTTTTCCCCGGCGACAGGCCGACATGGAAAACACACAGTCCCTATCAGGACGAAGCCAAATCACACCACACTCTAGCGACACATCCGCCGAATAGCCTTCGACCTCTCTAGAGACAACAGAACATATAGTTCGACTTAGATATGTAAAGATATACAGATATAAGACAGACTCGTCCTACTCAGACAAACAATACACATAAATTCAGGCCATAGATATTCTGAAGCAAGAACAATCTATTATTACCCAAACAACGAATAAATCGCAGTAAAATGGATTTATCCGCGGAGTTTGATCGAAAGAGCCGACACAACTTTCAAGGGAAGTAACTCAATAATGACTTTCCCTTAAGCACTAAAAAATTACCTATGTATAATATTGTAAGATATCAAAGACTGCACGTAACAGTCTTACCACACCTCCCGGGAAAAAAAAAATGGAACATTTTTTTTTTTTTTTTTTTTTTTTAAATACATCTAGGAGCAACGTACAATAGGCTCACAACGCATGAATAATGCGCAGATGAAAATATCAGGAATACCTATAACGCCTAATATGAGGCTAAGTCGACTTATGGAGCGACTGGTGAGAATGTGTCTCATAAACTGAGAGAAATTATTTCTCTACAAGTATATTTTTTTCCAGGAAGGTGTCATCAAAGTATAATACAATTCTGGCAATTACACAATGCCTAAAAAATTCATATCATCATTTCGCATTAGATATCTTAAATTTATGATTTATGAAGAAAAAAATCATCAAAGCACAGCGGTGAATAAACATCAATGAACCGCTATGTAGTGATACAATCATTATATTATTAAATTACAAATGTGTATCTATCATGATATAGAAAAGGAACTACTATAGAACTAGACATATCAAGAAGTCTAAGCCCTAATAGTTATGTGGAATCATGTGGGCATCTTGACAGAATGTCTGCCATCACATTATCTGATCCACGAATAGCTCGCACAGAGAAATGAAAAGGTTGAAGAGCAATTGCATATCGAGTAGACCTCGAGCTCTTCAAATTCTTACTCTGTATAGCAGTAAGAGCTTTTTGGTCGGTTTCTACTATGAAATGTGCGCCTAGAAGGAATCTCTGTAGTTTGAGGATCGACCAAACCATAGCTAATAGCTCACGGTCTAAAACCGAATAATTCCTTTCTGCCGCATTAAGTTTTCTGGAAATATACATTACAGGATGCAGAGTTCCAGAGTACTCTTGCATTAGTGCCGCTCCAATCCCAGTGGATGAAGCGTCACTACGAAGAACGAATGTCTTATCTTTAGTGGGTAGCACTAAAATAGGTGGTGTTGAAAACAGTGTTTTAATCTTATCCAGAGAGCATTGGCATTCCTGAGACCAGTGGACCACATTAGGCGAACCTTTCTTTAGAAGTGTTGAGAGAGGTGCCATGATAGAGGATAGATTCTGAATGAATCTGCCATAAAATTGAATAAGACCTAACAGACTTCTCACCTGTTTTTTAGTCTTAGGGATTGAGATGTTAAGTATCTTACTAGTATTATGGTCCTCTGTCTTTAGGAAACCATGACCAACTCGGTGGCCTAGGAAAGAAATTTCGCTAAAACCAATATAGGCTTTAGAGGGTTTCGCTGTCAGGTTGTGCTCACGCAAAGTAGACAGCAATTCATCTAACCCCGAATAGTGATCTTCCCAAGTATCGCTGAAAAGACAGATGTCGTCTAGATATGCAATGACATCTGACCGATAAGATAGGATTCGGCGCATCATGCGTACGAATGTAGCTGGTGCGTTCATAAGACCGAAAGGCATAAAATTCCATTGGAACAAACCTCTAGGTGTTGAAAAAGCCGTGAGAGGTTTGGCGCGTTCAGATAAAGGAACTTGCCAATATCCTTTAGACAAATCAAGTTTAGTGAAAAAATGAGATTTGGAGAGTCGAGTAAGTAGCTCTTCCAGTAAAGGCATAGGTTCGGCATCGAACTTAGTTACTTGATTCAATTTTCGATAGTCAACGCAAAGACGTATGTTATTGTCTTTTTTACGCACAATAACCATCGGCGAAGAATATGCAGAGGTGGATGGTTCGATTATTTTCAAATCTATCATCTCATCCAACTCTTTCTCGACCTGTGCTTGAAAATGTATAGGTATAGGATAAGGTCTAATCCTAATAGGAGTATGGTCAGTTAGAACAATGTCATGTTGAATGACATTCGTTTGTCCAGGGATGTCAGTGAGTACATCCTGAAATGTTTGCAACATAGTTGAAACTTGTCGCTGTTCTCCTAGAGACAAATCAGGAGAGACAGTAACGTTCTTCCATGATTCACTGGAATGAAGTGGGATCATTGGAAGAGGAAGATTTACATCTGAAAAACTTGTTTCCTCATCCTGTATCACGGACAGTGATGAGTAATGACCATGTGGTACTGGAGAATTGTCCGTTGCTTGGAAAATGGGTTGCAAATAATCCGGACGTTCATGGAATTCAGTAAGCATATTGATGTGGAAGGTTTTATGCTTCCCATCAATATCGACAATATAGTCGACATCGGAAATTTTCGATATTATATCGTACGGACCTTTCCAAGAAATAAGTAATCTGTTTTCCCTACAAGGTAGTAATACAAATGCTTTGTCACCAGGACAAAGTTGTCGTAAGCATCTCTTCTTATTGGCAAATTGCCTTGCCTTCTGTTTCGCAAATTCAGAAGAAGAAGTTGCTAATTTGCATGCTTCGATAATCTTTTGTCTCAACGCGATGACATATTCGTAGGATGACTTTGTGTCATCGTCAGTATTGTCAGATGTTATGAGATCGTGAAGCAACGACATAGGGCCACGCGGACGCGCGCCAAAGACGAGTTCAAAGGGAGAAAATCCCGTATGTTCATTGGGTACCTCTCTGTAAGCGAAGAGGGCCGCAGGTAAAACTCTGTCCCAGTCCTGAGGATGATCCTCAGTTATCTTCCCCAGTAAGTTTTTAAGTGTTCTATTAAGGCGTTCGACCATACCATTAGACATTGGATGGTAGATACTACTTAAAGATCTATCTATCTGCAGAGTAGACATTACTTGAGACATGGTATCTGATATTAGTTGGGTGCCATGGTCTGACAATATCTCTCCGGGGAACCCCAGACGAGAAAATATAAGCCAAAGAGCATCTGCAATATCAGCAGTAGTAATGCTCTTCAGAGGAATAGCCTCTGGCCAACGTGTGCACATATCAACACACGTCAAGATAAACTGATGTCCTCTGGCAGACTTGATCTTAAATGGACCAATTATGTCTATGGCCATTTTTTGGAACGGCCGAATAGGAATGTCCGCCGCCTGAATGGGTGCAGCATGCCGTGGACCTTTGGATTTAACTTCCTGACATACTTTACAAGATCGACAATAAATCCGTATGTCCTTGTTTACCAATGGCCAAAAGAAAGCCGCAAGGACTCTTGACTTAGTACGGGAAAAACCCATGTGTCCAGCACACTGAGAGTCGTGAGCGTGCTGCAAAATTTTAACTCTCAAATTCTTGGGAACCAGGATTTGAGAATGACTTGACGTAATGGAGTCTTGAACCATACGTACAAGTACGCCATTCTTCTTTGTAATCCACGATTTACGACTTGTGTCTTTATTCGGATCACCTTTAGTTGCAAGAATGAAGAATTTCTTCAGAGTGGGATCATCTTCTTGATGTTTTAAAAACGAGTCACGAGAAATTACCAAGGGATTATCTTGGTTATGCACTTCATTATTTTCAATAGATGAAGTTTGAGGCATATTAAGAGCCTGAGCTCTAGTGACTACAGCGTTAGCAATCTGCATGTTTTGCCTTTCCACGTGGGAAATTTGTTGCGGAGTGCATTCTTTGACTCCATGAATGCGACCGATGATGAGGTCAGCGATCGGATTCGGAAGAAGACATGCGTGTACATCTCCTGTAAAGAAAGGAGTAGCAATCCTAATGATAGCAGTAGAGTATTTCTCTAATGTGCCGCCAAATGTTACACATTTGACTACTTGTCCAGTGGCACGGGAAGGATCTACGAGTGACTGCCTAACACCAATTGTGGTGCATCCAGAATCAAATAGCACAGAGACTGGATTGTTATTCACTAAACCCTTATGTAAGACAAGAGAACCTCTTCCATCATGCGCGACTGATGCCGGAAGAGCAGGAAGAGGATGGCCACAGCTTAAAGTAGACACTGTGGTTGGCTCAAATAGCGTTTTGCATTGGGGGCACTGAGATGCTCTCCCAAAATCAAAAGCGGCACATGCCATATTACTAGCATCATTATTATCTTTACTCTGTTTATAGGCTTCATTGGACTCTTGTTGTGCAGAGTTTGCCTGAAAATGTGGTTTATGTCTTTTGTATTGAGATCTACCTCGGTTATTATCACCTCTGTAGTTATTGTTACCTCTATTGTAACCCCTATTTGGGTTTGAGTCATAGTTCCCTTGGTTACCATTATCATATTCATTATAATGAGTATCTCTGTAATTATGATCTTGTTGACTCCAAGACGGATAACCCTGATAGTTTCTATAATTACCTTCTCTACGGAAATTCCTATAATTATGACCACCCCTGTGTCGAGAGCTATCAGCTCGTCTCCAGTTCTTTGAAGAAGAACCCTGAAATGATTGGTTACCTTGGTTTTGATAACTATTATGGTTACCTTTTTTATCAAATCTGTTTTGAGGTCCCTGAAATCTGTGTGAATAATTGGGATTGTATGGTGTTGCTGAAGCAACTGGCATACTCTCCTTAATCTTAGTGTTGCCAAAAGTCACGTCAGGGTGTGCAGTGACATATTGGGAACAATATTCTTCCATTTCTTTTAGAGATTTGGGTTTACGCTCATGTATAAATTCAAGGAAAGGTTTGTTCACACATGACATAATCTTATCTCTGAGCAACAAATCCGTAAGTCCTTCATACGTTTTTTCTGTTTTGGAAAGCTCAATCCAACGATCAACTGTGAGACGTGCCTTTGCAGTGAATTCTGAGAATTCTACACCCGTCTCAGGCACCATCGTTTTAAATAAAAGGCGATAGCCTTCCTCACTTAGCTGATATTTTTTTATCAAAGCCGCCCTAATGACATCATAATTATCCTTATCTGCTTCTCCTACAAGGCATAATCTAGTCAAAGATTCACCTTTCAAGTTTTCTGATAATTGATTAGCGTATTGTGATTTATCCACATTATGTGTACGACAAGAACGTTCAAATCTATCCAGCCAGAATGTAATATCGTCACTGGACTGATTGAACGGTGGAACCTTAACCTTGTAAGTAGAAGGTTTACCATTACCACTAGATGCCTGATTAACATTACTCATACTTGTCAATCTCAATTTCTCTAGCTCAAATTCATGTTCTCTTATTGCTTTTTTCTCTTCAGCATCTAATCTTTTTTGTTCAGCCTCCCTGTCTAATCTTTTTTGTTCAGCTTCCCTGTCTAATCTTTTTTGTTCAGCTTCACTGTCTAATCTTTTTGTTCCGCAGCAGCTTCTCTTTCTAATTTTTTTTGTTCAGCTGCAGCTTCTCTTTCTAATTTTTTTTGTTCAGCTTCAAATCTCCTTTCCTCCACCTGCATCTGCAATTTCTTTTGTTCAGCAGCAGCCTCAGCTTCTCTTTCTAATCTTTTCTCTTCCGCCATAGCTTTTCTTTCTTCTGCAGCTAATCTTTTCTCTTCTGCAGCTAATGCTTTGTCATATTGAGCAACTGCCCATTGTTCTAATTGTTGACCAGTCTTATCAAGGGCTTTCCCTTGTGTAATGAAGTATTCTAATGTAGCCATGATGTCTAACAATAATACTAATCACCTGAATCAATAATAATACCACAAGTTCTCAATGACTTGATTAATCAGTATACTATCCCAATATCTGTGGGTCACAAGCCTTTAATAAGGTCTTGTATAATAGTAATAATAATCAGGTACTGGTTTATACCATAATCCAAGTGCAGTGCACAGGCAATTGTGTCTTATGAAATATACCTATATAAAACATATGTCAACCAACAGAATACATAAAGTACAAATAGGACTGACAATACAAGAACGTTTGCAGAAATCAAAATAAATCAAATAGGGAAATCAATGAAAATAATCACTGAATCTGCAAAGAATAACAACACAAATGACGTCACAATATATGAGTATAAATTGAGAATAGAACTGAAAGATAGAAAAGGTTAGACCAACAAATTACAAACAAATCAAAACAAAACTAAAGAACAAAGAAATATTACAAAAATAACAATAATTACAGACTTCACAGCTAACACAAAAGCAACAGTTGTCGCAGCAAATTTTCAATCAAGAAAATTGCACCTATAGAAAACGCCCACAACGGACCCTCTATGACGTGGGATATTCTGTTGTGAGGACGCCGCCCAACCTTAAACACAACCCGCTGACATAGAAACTAACATACTATACAAACAAATAACATGTAAACATAAATATATATAAATTATGTGTATGATAGTATGTGTTGCAAAATAGGCTCAGTTTTACAGTAATGGCAAAGTTATTTTATGAAAACAAACAAACTGCCACTTTATTCAATTAAACATTCTGGCCTTAAATATTAAAGTTCATATATGGAAAACAAGAAGATCCATCGATGAAAATAGGACTTCTTAGTTCACTCATACTGTCTTCCTGTTAACATTGACAAGAATTGATCCAACTGTTCTGTGAAACTCTATAATGTCTAATGTAAAAAATGTCAACAACGCTGACCTACATACTGCATTCACCTGACAGGTCACGTGACGAAGTGTTGACAAAGAGCAAACCAATACTGCAAGTGTGTCGTATCAGCCACAGGAAACGGTCTGGTATCGGTAATCTGTTGACTTCTGAACTTCTGCGAGGTCAAACCCAGAAAGCTGGTCCACCAGTTGATAACGTTGGATTTTTTATTCCCGTTAATGATATCCACCAAAAGATAGATATAAGTGGATGGAAGCAGACATCATCATCATCATCAGTTGATAAGATCTCTATGGTGTTGTTTGCTCCACTGTAGGGTATGGAATGTCAACTTGACCTACGCAGTGGTGTGTAGACATGGATTGAGTGTATAATGTGCGAATGATGATAAAGGTTCGTGGTGTTGACAGAAAATGTTCTTTTCTCACACTCATGTATGGCTGGAAGTCATCGACACCAACGACTGTGTACCTTTTCTAAAGTTTAATTGGACGTACACACTCGACAGCACAGATAGTGACAAATCACAGGTTGCCATAATACATCATAGTACAGTGGATAAATGGTCTTGCAATGTTACATGGGCACTCATGTAGAATAAGTGTATAATGGACTGTCAGTAGCCAAGCACTCAGTATCGCCCATACATATATCATCTGACTTCACTGACTGGCACGTCAGCTTATAAACAATATTTCAGATGGCTTCTAAACCTAATCTCGTCTAGCGACGATTCTTCAACATAATGTTCAGCACATATTTTTTCCATATAATAATATTGAACCGCTAATAACGGGTTCTCATGTGTAGCAGTGATCTCTGGACTAAACAAGCGATAATACGGGCATCCCTTTTCTCTTCTTGAAAGTCACTACATGTTTTGGTTCCAAGATGGCTTCACTCGTGAGCTGTCACTCACGTTTGGATACAGATAATGAATCTGTCCTAAAGTTAGTCATTCATAAAAACATTTCATTGCTCTGTAGATTTGATCATGAACAATTGACTGCAATCTACAGGATATAGTGCTGCTAGGAATCGAAGTCGTTTTCATCGAGTCAAATATATTCTCTTAGACATTCAAATCGTAACTATCGAAAATGGTGGCTTTGATCGAGAGTTCATAAGAGTATCTTTGATTACCTTGGTAGAGGAAATATGAAACTGCCATTCCTTGGCAATACGACTAAACACTGGGGTAAAGCATACACGATAGGTTTAGACGACTATCACCTTCCCCACAAATACTGAGATCACTTTTTCCCCGGCGACAGGCCGACATGGAAAACACACAGTCCCTATCAGGACGAAGCCAAATCACACCACACTCTAGCGACACATCCGCCGAATAGCCTTCGACCTCTCTAGAGACAACAGAACATATAGTTCGACTTAGATATGTAAAGATATACAGATATAAGACAGACTCGTCCTACTCAGACAAACAATACACATAAATTCAGGCCATAGATATTCTGAAGCAAGAACAATCTATTATTACCCAAACAACGAATAAATCGCAGTAAAATGGATTTATCCGCGGAGTTTGATCGAAAGAGCCGACACAACTTTCAAGGGAAGTAACTCAATAATGACTTTCCCTTAAGCACTAAAAAATTACCTATGTATAATATTGTAAGATATCAAAGACTGCACGTAACAGATGGATCTCACTCTTATACTCAAGAGCCTTTTCACTCAGCTGTCTGAGTGTGAAGATTAGGTCTTGAGTACTTCGGTTTGCTCGGAATCCACACTGGACTTCATCCAATTGTGGCTCAGCTAGAAATCGGAGTCTCTGCTCTAGGATTCTAGAGTAGATTTTACCAGGGACACTGAGAAGGGATATGCCTCTATGGTTTCCACATTGTCGATTCTACCTTTTGAAAATTGGTGTTATGATGGCAATCTCCCAATCCTGTGGTATGGTCTTGTTGCACCACGCTGCCTGTAGGACCCTTAAGAGTAATAGGTCGCCTGATGCTCCCATGTACTTAACCATTTCTGGTGTTATACCATTATGCCTTGCTGCTTTGCCCATCTTGATTTTCTCCAGTGCTGCCTTCAGTTCTTCCATCTTTATGTCATCTTCACCATCATTGGTTTTCTCTTCTGTGCTAGTGGTTATCATTTCTGATGCTTCACCATGCTCACCATCCAGGAGTTCTGAGAAATATTCTTTCAATCTTTCCATTACTTCCTTCGGGGCAGTAAGCAATTTGCCTTGCTTGTCCTTTATAAATTTGAGAGGGCATTGTTTTTCCTTCCTCATGTTCTTTAGAGTCTTACAGAAAATTTTCTGGTTTTCTTGCGCATCTTTTTCTAGCTTTTCTCCAAATTCTTCCCAGGACTTCTGATTTGCTGCTAGCACCTTGTTCTTTGCTTCTGTTCTGAGTGTCACATATTCTCTATATTTCTCCATTTGTCCTGTTGTGTATTTATCTCCTAAGTATTGTTTCCATGCCATTTTCTTCTCTCTTACTTTCTCTTTGTCTTCCTCTGTCCACCAAGGTGTCCTCTTTCTCTTGTTCCCAAGTCGGACTTCACCACATGCTTCTGCAGCAGCTGTCTTTATGATGTCCTTGAATTTAAGCCAGAGGGTTTCCAAGTCATCAGGTTGTTCTTCTGTGTTACTCACCGCTGCAGCAATAAGCCCCTGATATCTGGTCTTAATTTCTGGCTCTCTCAGCTTGTAGGTCTTAATGCTCATTTCTCCCGTTCTTTTACTTAGTTTCTTGCGTGATGTTGGGCAGTTCCTAGGCTGAGCAACTCTTTCAGTTGTTCTTTTGATTGTAAGCAGGTAGTGATCACTTCCAATCGCTGGCCCCCTCCAGACTCTAGCATCCCGGATATATTTGAATGAGCTCCTCCTAACAATGGCATAGTCGATCACTGACTTCTCATTCTTTGTTGGTTCACATCTAGTGTATGCATGTATGCGCTTATGGGGGAATTTTGTGTTTGTAATGATCAGATTCTGCTCACTGCAAAATCTAAGGAGTCGCTTTCCATTGTCATTGAGAGTATCTTCTCCATATCTTCCGATAACTCACCCCATCTGGCATGGTCATTTCCAACTCTGGCATTGAAATCTCCGATCATGATAATTTTATCTAGGCAGTCATCCACTGTCCTTTGAAGCAGCTCGAAGAATTCCTCCTTGACCTCTGCTCTCTCATCCTCATTTGGCCCATACACTATGACCAGGTTGACTATGGTTTCTCTTTCTTTTAGTTTTACAACCATAATGCGCTCCGAGACAAAGTTCCATCCCTTGATACTATCTTTTTGGTTTTTGACCACAATGCAACCTACGCCTCCTTTAGGTCTTTCAGATGTGGGTACACCACTGTAGAGCAGCGTGTTGCCATTGAGATCCATGACTCCTTGTCCTTTTTTCTTTGTTTCTGTTATAGCCAGGATTTCTAGTTTTGCTTTCCTCATCTCTTCCACCAGTTCCTCTTCTTTCCCATTTATACTTCTTGTGTTCCAAGTTCCATAAGTCGTAGTCCGTTCCAGTTCGTCGCCTTTAGAATCAGTCAGGTTTTCTCTCTTGTAGTTCTCGTAATCATGATTTAAAGCAAACAAGTGATTGGCCTGTTGTGCCTTTGCATGGTGGAGGGGCTGCCTCCTTACGGCCTCCATGCAGGCCGCCCTCCTCCTTTTCCAGCCAGACTTGGGACCAGCCTAGGCGGAGTTATCTAAGCTGTCATGAACTTATTATTCTCCAGCCCCTTCTGTGAGGTAATTTATTTCCGCTTGTAGTTCTAAGCCCCCAACTGAAGCAATTATTATTTTTTAGTTATTTATGTTTATGTGTTTAAAACAGAATGATTCATACGGGTGCAGACGTACAGTTCAATCCAAAGTCATTAATCCAACTTTACCTTTACAGTTACAGATAAACAGGCTTAATAATCACTTATAGTTTAACAATATAAAATAATTGAAGTTATTTATACAAAAAAGCGATGATAATTATCATTAACGGATGATTTAAATTGTGGTGGAACTTATGAAAATTGTGGAAATATCTGTTCGTTGCGCTTGTTTGCTACTTAGCTTCCGGTGTCTTCTTCTTCTTCTTCGATCCTTAACCACCGACCGTCAAAGCAGTCAGTGGCCATCACGCCTAGTGGCGTCTTGTAGGGCAACAACAAATTGATTCCACTTTGCACGGCCGGTGGCCATCCTTCGTACAGTGCCCCAACTCTGGTTCATTCCCTGCATCCCAGCCCCCACAGCCCTCCGCCAAGTTGTCCCTGGTCGGCCTCTCTCTCGCGCCCCCCCCCCCCAGGGGTCCAAAACATAGCTGTTCCCGCGATGGCACCGGGGTCTCCTCTGAGGACATGACCAACCCAGCTCCAGCGTCCGCCAGCCACGACGGTGTGCATGTCCTCCCGCTCGCCACGAGCAAGCAGATCTCGGTTGGTGATAGCATTCGGCCAAAAGATGCGGTGAATTTCTCCCAGGCATGCAGTGTGAAAAGAGGACAACCCCGAAACCTCCCTCTCCGCGACTCTCCAGCACTCCGCACCACAGAGAAGCACAGAAAGCACGCAACTCTGGCATAATCCCAATTCTGTGCCCGTGCTGCACTGGGAGGACCCCCAGATGTTACCTAGGCCAAAGAAGGCCGCTCTTGCCCCACTCATTCCGATGCTGATGTCCCCGCCCGCCCCACCGTCCGGCGCCACCATGCCCCCCAGGTACGCGAAGGCATCCGTCCGCACCAGCCGCCGATTCCCTACCGACATGGGCCCAGGGCCGCCCACACCGAGCGCCACGACCCCAGACCTCCCTAAATTGATGCCCAAGCCCACCCGCTGGCCAATTTTATCAAGTCCATCCGTTCCTTCCCGGACGTGCCGATGTGAACGTGCCAGCAGCGCAATGCCACCTGCACACTCCAGATCCTCCAACGCAGAAAATGCAGCCCATCCCACTCCTCCTGGACCGCCCCCCGTCGTCCGGCGCACCACCCAGTCCATGACCGTTAAAAATAGAGTGGTCGACAAGGGGCATCCCTGCCGCACCCCCGCCCCCACCCCGAAGACCAGGCCGCCCCGCCCAACACCACACGCAAAGCTGGCACAGAAGCCTTCCACGACCGACACCATGCAGCCTGGAACTCCACAAGCCCTCAGCACCTTCCATAAACTGTCCCCATGTATGCCGCCGAAAGCCCCTTCAAAATCAACAAAATTAATGTAAAGCTGTCCCTGCCACTCCGAGCACCGCTCCACAATGCTCCCGAGAGTGAATATACGATCTACACATCTTCTGTTCTTTCTAAATCCTGCCTGCCCTTTCCCCAGCCTGTAGTTCACTGCCCCTGAAATTCTCTGGATAATTATCCTGCCCAGCATTTTGCTGGGAACCGAGAGAAGAGCGACTCCTCTCCAACCACCGCAGTCCGCAAGATCTCCCCTCCTGGGCAATTTGACAATCATTCCTTTCTTCCACTCTGATGGCGCCGTCCCCGCCTTCCACACCCGTGCAAACAGCGGCCCCAACAGCTCCGCTGCCAGCTCAGGGTCCGTCCCAAACAGCTCTGCACTTAAGTTATCACGGCCCGGAGCCCTACCGCTCCCCAACCCCTCGACTGCTGTGACGACCTCCTCCCCTCGCGGAATGTCTGTATTCACATCCAGATCGTCCCCAGCCCCAGGAACATCCAACCGCGTCCCTGGTATCTCCCTGTTCAGCGCATCTCTGAAGTGCTCTGCCCACCCCGCCTCCCGTCCCTCCGCTGTCTTGATGAAGCTTCCGGTGTGGGATCGGTTAACGTCTGCTTCATCCGCTGTTGATTCCCATAGGTGTACTTCTATATTAATCAAGTCTGGTGGATGTAGCATGTCTTATGCATCAAGTCTGAGGTAACTACGAGGGTTGTCACGAGTCTTCAAGACACGGTATTCACCAGATTATTTCACACATATGAGGCTGGCAACTTCATTGTGTAAAACATATCCCTACAGGTAGAACAGCTTCAAGAGCACGTGACTGCTTGGTGCAGACTACCTGCAACGTGACTCGCAGCGGTGATGGTACTATGTTCCTTAAGGAGTGAATAGGAAAGTAATGATGGTGAATAATGGTTTTACACATGACAAAGTTTCGGAGTGGCTGAGAGGTATGGCGTCCGCCTCCTATTCTACAGGTACCGGGTTCTCTCCCAGTACAGGGAATATAATTGATGGAAATATTTTTCTGAACTAAAGGTTCCTAATGATGTCATACCCCTCCTCCCTACCCCGATGTTCTAGGTAGTGAGATCGGATACCTTGCCGTCTCGGACAAGGACGAAACAATAGGAGGTCCCGTGTGGAAGTTGTACATGTTAAAAATCCCTCGGCAGTTGGAAATCATAAAGAGTACGCTATACGGCCGCTGGCCTGGCAAAATTTAAAAATTAGGAAACCTACCTAGCACAAAATTATTTATAGAATTCCTGTATATACACAAAGTGATCCTCGTCAGTGCTACGGAGTTCGTGTACTGGGCTGAGATCCTTCTTGTGTGATCTATATTTGTCGTGGCAGCCGGTCTTCTCCCATTCTGCAGACATGACCACACCATCGCAATTGGGACTGTTCCACTCTGGTCTGTAGGATCTTAGTTTTGGGGCTCTGACTTATCGTCTGGTTACAATTAGTAATATGTACAGTAGTTTAAATTCTACATTTCAAAATGAATATTACTTATTCAATTGAAGTTCACCTATTAATGCTTCGTCTTACACAATTTCTTTTTTAATTCGTAACCGGGTGGTTACATTTATCGACACACCATAGCATACTTTGAAAGTGGCACTGGGAAACATTAACACTGCGAAATTTTTCCCCAATACTGGTGCACCAAGTTCGGTACAATTTGTGCTGTTCTAAAAAGATAAGAAACCTTATTTGCCTTGTCAGGCTGATAAATTAAATAAGACATTTTTGCACATGTTCTGCGCAGCTGTGTATTGTAATTTTACTGCCAGGTTGGCTAGGAACGGAAATAAACAGCTTTTGTTTTCTTTTACTGTGATCTGTTTGCTGAAATATTTTCATTTGTTCATTAATTCTTTTGTCTGTCGTTATAGAGCACAGAGCCACCACTAGACATGGTCTCGGTACAGGAATTCTGTACCAATACATTTATGTTCTCTCGCAGCTTTTCTTTCTGTAGCACGTATTTCCTTTTTTTACAAGATGCGTTTACCAGCCACATACGCAATCTAACATTAATCGTCTGCTATGCCATACCTGAGTTAGCAGTAGCTCTAATCTTTCTGTCTGTCCACACGAAACTTGCAGAAACTTCTAGGGTCATGGATATGTCTTCATCTTCTTCTTATGCCTTTTGTGTTCCCTGCGTAGCATGGTCCAGTGAAACCGGTCCACTTACAAAACGCTTAAATAAAAGCATTCACGTGTTCTGACAGCAGTTGTTTGTGTAGCCATTTGTTTGACACGAGAACCGTTGCCAGGCTAATACATAACTTCATATTACTCAACTATTACAGTGGTCTGATGGAGTGGTGGTTCCTTTTCATTGTTAGTCTCTTTAAAAAACCGCGGGAACAACTAGCTTCATGGATACATGTTTGTTTATGACGTGTTGAAAAAACTGAATGAAGCATTAACAGTCCTGTACCGAAGACGACAGATTGTATGCAAAACATGTAGTCTTTTAGCTTCGTAATTTTATCTGCTTAAGTATTTTGTGCAACCAAAGAAAAGTCAAGCAAAAATTGTGCTAAGCATCGTGCTTCCCTTTCGACACACAGGCTTAGAACTACTGGGCTTATGAATAGGGGTATCTTTTTAAAGAGAACTGTTTCTGAAGTTCGATACAAGACTCAAGCCTGAACTGTTCAAATGTGTATGTGTGTGACTGGTGGTCATAATTTAGATAATGTCTGTATTCGAGGTTCGATACAAGACTCAAACCGGAATTTTTCAAACTTGCGCGTGTATATGTGTGTGTGTGTGAGAGAGAGAGAGAGAGAGAGAGAGAGAGAGAGAGAGACTGGTGTCAATATACATATCTATATAATGGCTATATTCCCTCACTTTTCATTACAAAATCGGCAAAGGTCCTTATATTTCTAAATTGTCTAAGTGAATTGTCCTGAAGCGAACAATGAAAAAATCCGACACTTTTTGCGGGTAAATATGGAACAGGTGCGCATTGCGCTGTGAAAACTAAACTGAACACCGATAAAAATAACACGCAGGCCTTTCAGTTTTTTTCTTGATGATCAATGCGATCACCAATCATAAGGCACAATAAACTTGACTACAAAGATCAAATACAGTTAAAATGGTTTTGTTTGATGTTGTTTGGTTTTGGTTTTAAGGACCATATTCATTGCACACTGACAACTCCATCAGTGCTCCGATCTCCTCCCTTCGATCACACAAGGAGGATCTCAGCACAGTGTACGAACTCCGTATCACCAGCGAGGATCCATGAATAACACATTCTATAAATATTTTTGTGCTGGGTAGGTTTTCCTAATTGTGTTAATTTTGCCAGGGCAGTGGCCGTGTGACCTACTGTTTACGATTTCCAACTGCCGAGGGGTTTTTAACATGCGCAACTTACACCCGGGACCTCCTATTTTTTTCGCCCTGGTACGAGATGGCTAGGCATCCGATCTCACTACCAAGGAGATCGGGGGGGGGGGGGGGGGGGGGGGGGGGGATATGACATGATTAGAAACTATCGTTGTGAATTTTTTTTTAAATTTCATGTAATGGGAACCGAACCCGGTATCTTTAGAATTAGAGGCGAACGCCATACCTCTTAGCCACTCCTCCCTTGGTTGATATAGAATGGGAAGGAAAGAAACGACCACAGCAGAATTAATTACGTCATCCGGGCATACAGCAGCTCGTGCACAGCATAATTATTTCTGGGCGGTAGCCACGCTAGCGTAGTGGTTACCACACTGCGCTGGCGATCGGGTGATCCAGGTTCGCGCCCTGGCGAGGCCATTTGGAAAAGTGTCTTCGACCAGGACTTGGACTGGATTAATTCGAGTCCTGGCGAAGACGTTTGAAGGGGTGCCTTCGACCGGGGACTGGAGTAGCCTGAGCGGCTCCTGAGCACAAACCCTCTGTGGGTGGGAAGGAGCGGAGATGGCACGGACATCTGGCTCCTGACCGGGTGGGAAGGAAAGTCCACAGACTCCCCAGCTGCGCAATGCCATGAAATTTGTGAGAAAAACACACACACACACACACACACACACACACACACACACACACACACACACACACACACACACACACACAACACAAAACACACACACACACACATGCTCTCCTCCTGTATAATTGAAGAGTCGAAGTGAATGAAATAAACATTGGTGGGGAATGCTACCTGTATTGTAATGAGATCGACTGTTAGATAACAAAGAATGGAAGACAAGAAATACCGTTACAGTCTAACGTCATCTTGTGTTGATAATTCACTCTACGGTCTGGAACCTTTAACATTTGTAACGATATGTACTCATATCAAACACAGGCCAACGCTGACGTGTCAATAAGAGTAATTTAATTTAGCTTCATGAGTCATCATCGTTTCTTTTGTTGTTGTTGTTCCATGTGGAGCATAGGGACAGCATGGCAGCTGGACCTTTTTCAGGAAACCTGCACCGCATCATTCACGTGCTCCTGCGGCTGTAGTTTCTATAGAAATTTGTTTTACATGATGATGTTGCCATCCCTGTACCCAGCCTCACATTAGTCACCTCTTAAACATGCGTGAGCAGTAGTTCTACTCCTGTTGTATGTCCTTAAAGACCCATGAAAACTACACGCAGTTTGATCCCTTTTTTATTTCGTCTTCTTTTTTTATTTTTGTCTTTTGTTTTTGTTTTGCCTTCTGGTGGCGAGGCACGTACTCTTCAACCTAGACTGAAGTCCGCTGGTTATATCAGAATGCAATTCCCAGTCAAAATAAAGTCAGCATCATCATTATAATTATCTTTTTTTCCTTTGCGCTTCATACGTAGCCTTTAGCCACCATTGTAGTGGGCCTTCTTGCAGGAGGCCTACACCAAGAATTTACATGCTACTGCTGCCGTGGTTTTTGTGGCAATTTGTTTGACATGCATGTTGCCAGCTTCATGCACACAACCTCACATTAGTCGCCTTGTACGACATGCCTGAGTGTGCAGTTGTTCTATTCTTTCTTTATCTCTTGAGAGACCCCCCCCCCCCCCGGAACTTCACGCAGCATTTGAAGTATAGTGTTGATACAATATAAGCTCTCTAATGACTACTAGCTTCCAACACCTAGCACCATTAAAAGGAATTATTAATAGTCTTAAAAACAGATAAAACGCATTTGATACAGGCTACTATTCCAAAACGTCATTAAATTTCTAAAACCAAATTTAATCAGAACTTAACATATCAAGCCCGCCGTTAAGCAAACATGAAAAACCCATTCACAAATATATTTTCATATTAATAATTAATTCACCGTTGAAATATTGTTAAAAGGCATTTCTTGTTCGGTATTTCAAAACACGAATCTGTAATGAATTTTGTAAAAATTTGTCACAGTCAGGTTCTGAGTGGGGACTAGCAGGGTCTTATGACCTGGACTTCACCTTACATTGGGCCTTGTTTCAGTCAAGAATGCATACTCCTTCATGTATCTCTTAACATTAAAATGTTGTTTTCCTATCTTTCCTAGTCAAGAAAAGGGTCCTACAATCCTAATCACAATGTTAAAAATCACATTAACGGATTAAAATCGTTGTTTTCCTGATCTTTAAAAACGCACCACCTGTATAATCCAGGAACAGAGTGTGAAATGTAAATATAAGTGTTTACAAGTTTACATATTTGGAATCTTTATTCATTTTCCTATGTATCCATGCTGGTCATTAATTTATACATTTGATTGTTATGAAATTCATTGAATTCTGTGCAGGTAAGTGTCGTGAATTATTCTAATCCCCATATATAAATTAAAACGTAAATGCAAAGCCTAACAAATAAATTTAATAAAAGGAAGAAGAATGGTAAAGAACAGTGCTGTCACAATGACTGTACTCGAAATCCCCCTTGTTTTCTACTTCGTCGGCAAATTGTAACGCTTTCACTTTGATAGTAAAAGCCTACTGTATTATTACCCGCTTTCTTCAATGAAACGTGTGCTGTATTTCTTGGAAAAACATTGAGATACGCAAGCTGATCAATGACCTAATTTTAATATTTCATTCATTCCATTTTATACACGGCGTAACTAAAAGACAGATGGACTAAAGGATAGAGAGAAGGGAGAGGCATAAAGCCGAACACGTGCAACACTAAACACGCGTCGCGCGATACACAATTGCTGCCATCACGCGTGTAAGGCCACATGCACTAACTTTATTTCAAATCGACAGTGATAAAATTCACTACCCTTCCCAGAGTTAGGTTTTAAAATCCTGAAAAACGCTTATTAGGAAACCTGAAAAACGCTTATTAGGAAAGATGACAATAGATGGGTTTACGTTTGAAAACATTACATATTTCTGAACACAGGGTAATTGCATAATTTTGAAACGCAGCATATTAGCTCTATTAAATATATATATTTGGGTTCCTTAGGGTTTGCTGACAAAGAATATGTAAAACGTTACGCAAATAGTCTAGGATATACCAAGTTATGGCCAAAATAAAATAGTGGGGGTGCCTGACAGCATGAAATCATTTCTGTTCATAAAATTTTTTTATAACGTGTTTGAAAAAACCTTACGTACGGAAATAGCCTACCATGTAAACTCCAAATTGATTGGAGCGCAACAAATATAAGACTAAACACGATTTGTCGGACTATAAATACTATCTTTCGTTGTCAGGGGAAACGGGAGTAGGAGTATTTTTTTGAAAAGATGTGTGGACAGGGTTTCATTGGTTAGAGCTGCGAATATACACAATTCAGAGCGTCTGTTCATCGCCACATCTTGTAATAGACCTACTAAGAAGCAGTATGTTGAGCACCAGTGTATATTTTTTATAAAATAAAGCCTGGGACATCGGCAGATCGGAGTTGTGCTATATTCATTGCCAGTCAACGAAACTGTTTATTATTATTTCCATGAATTGTGGTAAGCTTGAAATATTCAATATCTTTTAATGAAAATTGAATGTAAATTGATAATTTATGTCTGTATATATGTGTGGTTCAGTAGCGAACATGATGTAAAGCCTATAGGCTCCAGCCTGAACAGAGGGTGTCGGAGGAAAGTACAACTGCATGGAATGGCCAAACAGTACACTGACACCTAGATTATTAACTAGAGAGAAATAATGCTGGAATTGCAGAGGCGTAGTAACCATTAGGGAGGGAAATACTGGTATAAAGTATTTCAGATGAAGCTGACAGTTGGCCTAACGCTCTGAACTCAATGTTTGTGAGTATTGTGCTCAGTGTAGAACTAGAGTATCAATTAGTTATGAAGTAGAAGGTACATCCTTCTTGTTTTCAGGGACCCAGTGGTCTTAAAGTTTTTGAGCAGCACCTGGTCAGAGCTTTGCTGAAGCCAGAAGTGGACAGCATACTCCTTGGTCCATATAGCAACCAGTGGGGTGGCTCCAGAACTCATTAAAGTAATCGAGCAGAGGAGTCTTTTACTGCAGTCATCACGAAAGATAAGAGAGTGTGGCCATGGAGCTCAACATTATGTACCCCCATCTTAAACATTATAAAACAAAAAATTAACGAGGTGAATTTAATTGTTTTAATATCCAAACGCAATATAGTTCCCAGAACTCAATTTAAACAAACTATTGAGAAGGAGTGTCCATGAGCTCAGTACCGCCCATGACATTATATAACAAACATTAAGAGGGGAATTTAATTGTTTTCATATCAATTCCCAAGTCATGAGACAAATACCAACAGAGCATTGAACAAAAACAAAAACCAGTATTTACCTCAAGTTACCACTACACAACTGACACACAATAGGATACCCCATTAATAATATATGTTGTTCTGTACATATAACTTGTAATTAAAATTGATTGTGATTCCTGGTTCCCTTTGTATTTGAATCAGGACACATATACATTCATGACAGCACTGAATACATATGTTATTTGAAAAGTTATCAGTGACTCCTTTAAGATATCCTTGTAGAGTGTTTTATGTATGTGAGTGTCACAGTGTTGTCAAGTGTGGTGGAATAAATTAAATTGTTTATCTGTCTGTTGTTGTTATGACTTACACTTCATCATACACATACCCTAGACATACAACGTAGTCATCACACTATTCCAGAATAATTCTGACTGAGATATATATATATATGTGGCAGCAAGTAAGGTTATCTATAATACACTACTCTTATTAGATATAGATACCTTCACAGCTGATCTCAGTCAGTACACTAAGTCCCCTATAAATATTTATAACATCCCACTTTACCACAGTAAGGCAGAAAACCAAAAATGCAACCAATAAAAAAATTCATTCACACTATCCTCAGTATCTGGTATGTCCACCGTGTGCTTGCAAACAAGCTTGGCAGCGGCTCCGCATGGAACGCACAAGTCTCTGAAGGAAATTCCGGGGAATCAAGTCCCATTCACGTGTAAGAGCAGCTTCGAGCTGTTGCAGATTAGCTGGAGAACCTTGCCTGTAGACTCTGCGTCCAAGCTCGTCCCACAGATGTTCTACAGGGGACATGTCTGGTGATAGGGCAGGCCAATCAATCGTCACAATGTTCTGCTGCTGTAGATATTGCTGCGTAATGCATGCGATGTGCGCACGTGCGTTATTCTGCTGGAGAAGCTGCAAGTCTGGATAATTTGTGAACGCAGGAGCAACCAATGCATCCAGAACCTCATCTCGATATGTCACAGCATTAACATTTCCACGGAAGACGTGATGAGGCAAGCGATGGTGAAAACTGAATCCTCCCCAAATGTGAATACTGCCACCTCCAAATCGGTTGTGCTGACGAACACAGCAATCTGCAAAGCGCTCTCCACACCGTCGCCAAATCCGCATACGTCCATCAGCAAAGGATATGTTGAATCTGCTCTCGTCTGTGAATAGGACAGCATTCCACTGCAGTCCAGTCCATCTGACATGTTGCTCTGCCCATTGCAGGCGCTGCTGACGATGTCTGTGAGTCAAGTTTGGCCCAACATACGGTTGTCTTGCAGTAAGGCCTGTATCTCTGAGTCGTCGTATGACTGTCATTCGAGAGACTTGCCCACGTCTACCCACTATTGCTCTTGCTGTTTGACTTGCCGGGAGAGAACGATTCCTTAGTTGACCCAGCACAATATGACGATCTTGCGCAGGGGTAGTAACTCGTGGTTGGCCACTCCGAAGTCTATCCCGGGCACTGCCAGTGGTTCCGTAACGTTCATTGAGAAGTACAATAGGGTCATAGCTGTTGGGAATCGTGTTGCACTTGTAACTTTCATTGTTTTCATGTAGTCTGTACACAAACCCGTGGGTTGAATCATGCACTTTCCATTCCAGCAGCCATTCGCTCTCTACCTCATGACGAACACGGAGAAAATCCATTCCCACACTTTTTTTTCCAGCTTCTCGGCATCAGTATATATAATAGGGATCGTTTTTAATGTGCTTCAGTATATTTATCTGGAGGTCCGCGGACTTGTCAAATAAGTTCCGTTATGATTAATATTTTTCACATAACCTTTTTCACCACTGTCAAACTGGTCGCGTGCAGAACAACAAATCAGTTTTTTTTTTTTTTTCTCATTGATTGTAGGGGAAAATGAGCAACGCAGATTACCAAGCTTTGATATAGACATGTGTCGAAACAAAAATAGAAGAGTGTATGAATAATTGTATATGTGAGGAATAACGCAGAGCAGCGGTCGCCTACTGTGACAGGTTATGTAAATAGATTACATGATTTCCCACCTTTGCTTCCTTATTAGTATTCACGGTTTTGTTAACGCAGAACCCATGCTCTTCGATATCTGTCCAACTCATATTTTAGCCACGCCTATTTCCTTTTTTTTCTCTATGTCTTACAGACACTAGCGAGTATTTACAAACAGACCTATTGTGACCGCTTGGCATACACTAGCCTTTATACGAGTTAAACACTACATAGAATAAGAATAACAGACGTTAAGCAGATAAGGCGTTTTTGCACAAAACGCAGTATAATTTTAGGTTCAGTTAGGAGTCACGACGGTGAGAGGCATAGTAGAGCCTTCTCAGAAAATAATAATGAATGCGTGTTATCCTTGGAAAGTGTGAAATGAATGTTGTGAATTCTAGGGTTTTTTCCATTGTTTAGAAATAGAGTACCGTGTGGAAAAAGTCGAATAACAGCGAAACGTGTGCAAATGTAGATAAATGTAACGTGTGGAAAAAAAGAGTGGGACGTGTGGAAAAAGGCGGGAAAATGAAGGAAAGGTATAAAAGGAGAGATGTGGGCGATAGGGCATAGTTTATAGTTTTTTAGATTTAGAAGAAGGATTTTAGTTAGGCAGTTTTATAGTGTTTAGGTGAACTTCGTCTTTGAGATTATCAAGACAAATTTTTTTTAAGTTGACAAATTTTTATATTATTCTGTTGGATATATATTTTTCCTTGTGGATATATAATTTCCTTGTGGATATACTCACTATTTTGTTGAGCGTAGTAAACGATCAAATCATTGTGAAATTTGCAGTGTTTGTCTAATAATGTCAAAATAAACTCTGATTGAATTTTCTACATTGCTGTGTTTTATTTGGAACGTACAGTTGGAACATTTGAAAACCATTATACGATATTGCTTATCACTAAACCTAAAAGGGTAAGAACGAACTTGGGAAGAAAAAAAAACTTCAGTCAAGAATCTCCATCTCAGGCGGAAGGCCTGTAAACACTTGAACAGAAACGTATAAAGAATTAGCTCTCGTCAATATATTACTACCTGCGCACAAGTAACTTGGCGCGGACACACTATTGGCTAGTCCACGACGGGACAGGTAAACAGCCAGCGAGTAGAGCCGTTAACTAAATTATCACGCGAGCGATTGGGCAATCGTTGAAATAGTGACAGATCAGACTGAACGCGGGTAGAAGGAGAACGGGTCGTCTAATGGTAGAATCAAGGGCGATAAGTCAAAAGACGTACCTTTGACGGTTACATTTTCTCAAGGGGGACGTAAGTGAATGAAGAAAACAAAGGGGTGATAACCACAGTTACCGACCTCATCCGTTTGTTCGTGGTCCCAGGGAACGTAATTAGCTACAGAACCAAACGAGATCAAAAGATGGGTTGCTCGTTGGCAACGTCCATGTTGTCGGCATAGGCGTGAAATAAAGCTTTCATTCAGGAATGAACCGCAGATTTTCCCAAAATACGGGCTAAGGCGCGATATATCGCACTAGCGAATTTATACCAAATTCATATATATACCCCATCCTTTAAAATCAATTTATCTAGTAGCCTCAGAATTTTCGGAATATCTAGCGCGAATCCTAGACCCATTGTACAAGTGGAATTACTTAGTATTTCGTGGAGATAATTTCATTTTCTGTGTTGCGGTAAATATATATACTAGTATTTTGAGTGATTTAAGTGTTAAAATTCGTCATTATATTTCACTAGGATTTTCTGTGTTAATTGACTAGCGTATTAAATAACATATAGCTAATTTTCCCAGCTGTAACGTAAATTTAATTACTCGCTATCACCCAGAAAGAGATATTTTAATTGACGAGTAAATGCATTAGGCATACACTAGGCATACACTGACGGAATATATATATATATATTTCTAATTCATTAAGTGTAGTTTTGTAAATGACTAGCGCTTATTTCAAGTGTTAAAAATGATACGATAAGCTAAACACTTGGGGTTTCTAATCTAATTTAATAACCGTGTGGATAAGAAATCATACATTACGCGGGTTAGGATAGAATACTGATATTGTGGTTTAATGTTTGTATTTTCTTCTTAAATCTAGTACGGATCACAAATCAAGCCTACCAGCGGCCTAAATCTGAGTAAACTGGTCTAAGTCCAATAGTACCAAAAAACATTCTTATGTATATATCGGGTCTTCGAGGTTGACCTGGTCGGCCCTCTTGTTTCACCCAGAGAGAGAGAGAGAGAGGGGAGAGAGAGAGAGAGAGTACAAATCTATGACACTAAGAGTCAAAATAACTGGACACTTAGCTACCCAGATTTCTTTTTCCATTTTCATTTACATTCAGCCCGCTGTGGCGAAAATATCAAACTTAACACTACCCGACTACTGACCACTGTGTTGTGGCGAGGATTTATCCAGAAAGATTTACTCACCTGACATTCTCTTTAACTATCGTTATTTCGCAAGCTGCTGTACACTGTGAACACTATATCTCGGTAATTAATTTTCTACCTGGACTAATTGACGTGACATAAACATATCCAATTATCAGCACCAAAGTAAGCGTTCCCCATTAGGAGAATTAATCAAGCTTGGAGGAACTGGGACTTATTTCGGCGGAACCAAACACTGGATTTGTATTTATATCATGGAGATATGTTCAAGATGTTGTTAAACCAATTACTAGGTAAGCGAGACTGAATGTGGCCACAGGTTTGTCAGAGCAGAGAGAAAGAGGATTGAATAATTCTTCTGTTGTATAATCATTGTACTCATTTGTTTTTTCTTCCTTTTTCTTTGCTAATACTGTTATTTTCAGGATAGATTAATTAGGAACTCTGTTCTTTACAGTATAGTCAAATTCTTTACCATAGCGCAAATCTTTTGACCTTTTGCGGATTATTAACTTCTTTTCTTGCGGGATCTTGTCTCAACAGAAGGGATTGCACTTATGGGTTTATATTTTGTTAATATCTGTAACCCATGATTTTCTATTGCTATTGATATATTGGATGTTGTGAAGTTTTCTTTATGATAATAAACTTTAACACAACTTTATTACCTGTGTCGGTCAGCTCAGCCTAATATCCATACCACATTTACTATAGTTTTCACGTTTGTGCGTCTGGTTGTCGTCACTTATCTGTGTGTGTATGTGAGTGGTTAATAGTATATATGTTAATATATACGGAAGGGAGAATTGTCTGATAAACACATTTCAGTCGTAAAGATAGGCTGGACTAGAGTATCTTCTCAATCCAGGGACAGATTCTACCTTTCACCATTCACTCATGAATCTATTTCCTTACCTTATCTCTCACTGAGTTACCGGGACCAGAATCTATCTTAAATACCTATCAAAATCTACGACACCTACCCAGGAACTATAGGGATCTACGTTAGAAAAACTGAGCGCTCTAGAGATCTCCGATTGATAACAATGATGTCTGCTTTAGGTTTCAGAGTATCTCGAATTTTAAATAAATGCAGCCTATATACATCAAACTCCCAACAACACCAGACCACCAGGTCTTTTATATTTGAACATGCGCCCTAATTTAATTGACAGACCATGTGTCGCCAAAACGAGTCAAAATTGTATTTATTAATTTTTTTACTGCAGCCTACATGTTAACTTTTATCTTTGCTGTACGATCAGCTTCCTCCTATTCCATGAACCAAGCGGTGTAAAATTCAGACTTAATGATTCTTTAACGGAATGTTAACTTCGCTTGAAGGGATAAATCATCTACTGGATGAGGGCAATTCACGAATAAAATGAACTTTTACTAAGTTGGTTATATAGTTGTCCCTGTGAATGCGGAAGAAAACAATTTCTAATCCTGGGAATAAAGTGCTTCCAAATACCGGCTAGAGAGTTCGAAATTCCCATAGCCAAAAAAAAAAATTATGTTTGTTAACCATGCTGTCACCTAAAGATCTAGAATATAATCGCCTGTGCTCTACAGGTAGATAGCGATGGACCGGTAGCCGACCTCTGAGATACAGCAACGTAAATATTATAATTCATTTGTGTTTACAACATGGCGTTGCTGTCCCTATGTACAACCTCCCATTGGACGCCTTGTGCTATATACCTGATAGAGTATTAACCCTATTCTTTCTGTGTCTTGTCCGAGGCCCCCTGACACTATTTAGGTTGTCGCTGTTTTAGCTCTGGACGGAATTATTTTTAAGCTCCGAAAATGTACATATACGAGTACATAATTTACTTTTACTAACAATGTGTGTCTAATCATGAGTTAAGTATAATACGAGTATATTATATATCAAATTAAAGTAAATTGGGTGGACAATATGAATATATATACATTTCTAGCTAATTTTATATTATGTTTATGTTATGACAGATAATATGTACACAGAACAAAAGATAACTTGAAATTTTAAACATAAATTTTCCACTTACCTAAGGCTTGTAACATAAATTATTATCACAATACAGTTTCACTGCTCTCTTTGTGAAGGTAATCCATTTAGAAACACAAAAAAGTAAGAAAGTTGTACTTGATCACCAGTTTGTTCACTGTTCACATATTAGTAACATATCCTGCGTGTTTTCGGCCGTTATAGTGAAACGGCAAAACACGACGAAACATGAAGATAAATGTGAAAAATTCCCTTCAAACTCAAACAAAGGAAGTTGAAGCTTGTTGAAATTTGCGCAGTTTTGTGTTTACTTCCGTTCGAGATAAATTCCGGACAGTATAAAATATCAGAGTGGAAAGAAACAACGAAATACATCAGTCTTTTAAAAGATCTTGCGGACACAACGGTCGGCCATTGCGTCTTTTAAAAGATCTTGCGTAGGGAATCAGTTAAATACGTAGTACATCATCATTCATCATCCTCATTGTGCGATCCCCACGGAGCTTAGAGCAACCATTGTAGCTGGTCCTCCTGCGGGGATCCAAGCAGCCCCAGGCTCTTGCAGCAATGGTTTCTGTGGTAGTTTGATTTACATCATGAGGTTGCCAGCCCCATGAGAACACTAGTCGCTTTGTACGACATGCCTCATAGAGTAGCAGTACTATTCTTTCTTTATTTCTTCAGACACCCACCATCCGCTGGGCTGCGCGGGACACGCGGTATGTTCTAACGATAGGGGGGGGGGGGGGGTTTTCTGAAGAGACAAAAGAAAGAATTGGACTCCTGCACCTTCAGGCATGTCATAAAAGGCTGCTACGAAAAGGTTAAACATGAAGCTAGCAGCATCATCATGTAACATCTCGTGTTACAGACACCACTGCTGCAAGAGCATATGAATGGTTGATGCAGACGTTCTACAAGTGAACCAGCGCCACACGGAGCGACAAGGAAAATAATCGTAATGATGAATTTTTTGACCTAACGAATGTCGCCATTTTAATACGCAGTAAATACTATCATGAAAAACACTTACACATTCTTGTAATTGTAGCAGCGTGGAAAACGGTACCACCTACACACAAAAAATAATACATAATATAACATATGAAGTATTTCATTCCGTCATTCGACGCTCTTCTCATTTCCTAACTCTCCGAATGCGTCATTACATGATATTATAATAACGTGCATGAATGGGATATTCTTTCATAACAAACTGGCTCTATTCTCAGTTTCCAGATGTAGGAGAAAACGAGTTAATGATATTCCGTAGATAGTTTTTATCTCTGTTTTTATCCGTGACTTATTTTTCGTAACAAGTCTAGCAGCGTATGTAATAAATGTCGTAGGCTCTTTTTTTTTTGGTGATGTTTAGATCAGGGGTTCTTAACCTTCCTTGTGCCATTGTCACAGATTGCTTCCCCTGCCTTGCAGTAGTGGTCCAACAGTGGCCAAAACTCAAGAGTATCTAGTATGGGCCTTCAAAGGTGTCTACCTTCGCACAAGATTACTCTTGGCAGAGTTGTAGAAAGAAGGATAATGATGCTTCTATCATAAGATATTTCCGAAGTCAAGAACAATGCTGCATTGCCAGAGCAATTGTTTACTTATATCTTATCCGCCCCCTGTTATGAAGAATTAAGCAATTATTAATTTCAGCTCGTTCAAGCCCCCACCCTGATTTAGTCAGTGGAATTCGTATTATTCTGGTATAGCTCTGTTTAGTGTGTATTTAGTAAATTGACTGAGACAAACATGCAGTACATTTAAAATGATTAAATCGAAGTTAAATTTGCATAATTACAAAAAGCAAATTTAATTATCATTTAGGTTTAACAAGGTTTTAGAAAATTTGAATAATGATTTAACAGAAAGATGTCATCACTGTTGAGATGGGATGAAAGTTTATAAAGGAGTTCACGTGGCAGCCTTAAAGTTTAACATATCTGCAAATAGTAGGTTCTGCTCCCGCTGATGGTTTGGTTCTTGGTAGACTGATCACGCTCGTCGCTGGTCAAGGTTGTTAGGGCGCAGCACGTTCCCAGAAATGTCAGGGAGTGTCTATAAAGTTGGTCCTTCGTCTTAAAGCTCAGGCCACTGTTCCCTTCTTGTTCCAGAGATAGTACCCTCAACTGGTACCACCAACAACTATGTTAAAAGAATAGAAGCAAAACGCTCTCCTGAGTATTGCGTTTTCCAACCAGAGTTATGGGTCCCCTTCTCTCTATTCCACCATCCCATCTACCTCAGAATTTACCCTCGAAGAGAATTAAATTTAATCCCCCAAGAGAAAAATTCCTTTACATTGATATTGAATAGCTTTAACACTAAAGCTTTATTAACACTTTATTGTACATTTACATGAAAAGGCCAATAGTACAGATAGAATATGTTTACATTTCCATCTCCACCGATTGAAAAGTGTTCACAATATAAATTGAATTTGTTTTCATTTATATCAACACTTGTTTAAAAGTTCGAAACTTTCATTAATTTTAAAGTGAATATGTTTACATAGACATTTACACTGGTTTGAAAATGTAAATCTTATAATTAGAATGTACCTCATTTCTTTCGTCTTTCCCTCCCTGCTCCATATGGAACTTGGGACTGCGTATGCTTTTAGTTCTCTTTAAGAAACTAATGATAAAGCAGTCACTAGCCCTTGCATTGGTGGTTCGTGAAATTTTCGTTCTATACGCTGAGGTTGCCAGCCTCAAATGATTTGGACATATAGTAGCAATTTTCACATTAATATTCACGTTACAATATATACATATTAGTTCACATGTTAGTATGAAAAAATATAAAATGTAAAATGCACAACTTACGCCAGTCCTGGCTCACAGACGTTTTGCTCATATGAATAAAGGCACTGGTAGATGCTTCTTACACGTGTACTTGGGGGTCGTTACTTTTATAAGATAATTCCCTCTGTGACTCCGTGTGTTTCTGTTTCCTCAGATTCCGGTTCCTTTTTAAAATGGTAGAGTATTCCTGGGCTGTTTTGTAAGTGCTTTTACATACTCCAATAAAAGTCCGGCCTGATAAATGGAATTCTGAATTCTAACTTCTGGCAGTCTGGTTGTTTCGTCTTGGCAAGCGATTTCTCACAGTGTCTTAACACTAAAACGTGTCCGGTTATATTGCCTGTACTCCCCCGCATTTGTTTGTTACGAAGCTATGTAATGCGCCAATCGTTTTCAAACACGCGTATCGTGTGGAGAAATTTAAAATTATTTCCGACATGGAAAAATTCTGTGCATGATGCAGAGGTGACCTCTCCCATATATGGTAATAAAACAACCGATTGCCTGGCAGGCAGACTCACCAACACATCGGTAAACTTATACGGCAATGTGTGTCAGATGTAACAACTTATTACTTTCGTATAAAGTAATGTCTTCGAGAAAGTCGGACAGGAAACGACATTGTCATTTATGTCTGTCCATAAGGTGTCTCACGGACGAGTAATCTCATTATCTGTCACTTGAGCACGCAAACCCCGTCTCCTTACCACCATGGCAACGGACGCACCCATGCCGTATTAGCGATTAAACAAATACGATGGTGCGATTTTAGTGTTAATCTCTCGTGGCCAATGTTTGGTACACGAGAATTTAGCAACATGACTGCCGTTTCAATATTGCATAACCTGTTCACTATCTCAGCAGGGATGGGCAGGTAAACAGACAAGACGAATTATCACTAAAAGGAGTGTAAGAATGAAAAACAAAGTATCTGCTACCTAGCAGAGAAAGAAAAAAGTGCTGACCATGGAAAAGCAAGCAATTAGTCAGTACAACAATTGTAACTGATTACTGCCGTAGTGAGAGATTGAGAAGGGGTCGCCCAAAATCCATCCTGTGACAGCAGTGGACCGCTTTGATTGTCCGCTGAATTCTACGGACACCTTTGATTGTCTCGTGAAGGCTACTGACATCTTTGATTGTCTAGTGATGGCAACGGACATCGTTGATTGTACGGTGAAAGCCACGAACACCTTTGATTGTCCAGTGAAGGCTATGTGTGACGTATAATAGAAATATAGCCTACAGTATCTCACAGTCTTTCGTGACCTCGTTGGCGTTCTATGATTCGCTAGCAAAGCCATGCATTGACAGCCTGCGTTTACTCATTTTTAATCCACGCCTCTTTTCCTTGAGACGTTAACAAACGAAGTTGTTTACCAACTTCCGCGACCTGCCAGTCATAACAAGGAGCAAACCACGTTTGATTACCTGAGTTTTTCACGCGAGCTGATCTGTCAATCATCGAACATCAGACAGACCGCGCGTGAATAACACCGGACCTTTTGAAGTGAGACGCTCGGGCAGAAATATTTTCCCGAGGACCCTTTGATGTTCGTACACACAGAGGGGAGTTAACGCTTTGATCTTCAGAAGCGGGAACAATCTCGGAAGAAACCCGTTACACGTTTTAAGTCTCTGTTGTCGAGTAGCAACGCCGACAGAGCGACAGTGAAAACCCTTGATCTGGGGAACGTAGTTTCCTGATTTTCTGCTATGCACTATAGTGTGAAAAGTAGCATCATCGATAGATTATACATCCACGATGATATATAAACTGTGGGTTCCCAAACCAGATATCAGTTGTCGCTCAGAATTTTTCGGTTAGTCTAAACATGTAGTCTAGAACCATTGTGGAAGATGTGTTAATAGCATTTCGTGGGGATTTCATTCGTATATTCTGGTAATAGAAATTTGTGCTTAATGGTTAAAGTGAAAGCTTTCACCATTATAATTCACTGTAATTTTCTAGCATTAAGACCAGTGAAATAATAACGCGTAGCTATTTTCTTACCAGTTGTTCAGTTTAATGTTAATTTTACCACCCGCTTCCTCACACAAGAAGAGACGTTTTAGTTGACTAATTAATACACTAGGCGTGACTGATAAGTGACAGAAAAGAATTCACGTTTATTTCATTTTGTGTAGTTATTATAAGTGACTATTATTTAATATCATACGACTAAACAAACATACGCCGATAATCTAATAGCTATTAACGACAGGCGATATTTGTTAAGTGCGCGTATGGATAATTAAATAATAATTGACATTGTGAGCTGATCGTTAACGCGCGCGCAGAGGGGCGGGAAGGGTGCATACCTTCGTCCGACCTGAAAGGGCAGAGCGGGCGAAAAGCTGACCGTGTAGTTGTAAATAAAGTCACCGTGTGCCTTTTAACTTTAATCAGTACTGACGGAGTGGGAAATAGATCGTCTTGTCCCCGTCCGTGTATATATAGAATAGTAGCATTTTTTTCATAAATGTTCTTTTATTCTAAGCAGACCTGATCAAGGGCGACCAGCGGTCTATTTGGTCCTTTTCTTCATTTACTGAATGGTTAATGTTATCTTTTCTTTTCTTATGTGTCCCCAAGTTCATTTGTGAACAGGATTGGCCAAAAGGACAAATAAACATTTAAATAGTACATTTAACTGGACTCATCAATACCCAGATATTTTTTTCCAATTTATCAGCCCACGGGGGTTGTGTATGAAACAACATTATCTGACTTTTGACAGTCGTATCAGCGGATTTATCCAGAAAGTTACGCTGTTTCAAAATCGGCACTCACCACAGAGCCAGCCGATAGGATTTACCATCATCATCAATTATCAATACTAACA
Source organism: Oreohelix idahoensis (assembly GCA_024509875.1). Lineage (NCBI taxonomy): Eukaryota > Metazoa > Mollusca > Gastropoda > Stylommatophora > Oreohelicidae > Oreohelix > Oreohelix idahoensis. The sequence continues at coordinate 158,873 of JAMPIV010016965.1, read as the reverse complement.
GTTCTAGCAACCAGATGTTTCCCAATACTGGAAGTATTTTTCTCTGTTTACTGTGAACCACAAGATCTCGGTTTTTCTACACCAACTATTCGAGGTGACATTTGTACATCCAGGAATAAAGCACCAAAGTTGGCGTCCACCTTATTAATTTATTTGTTGAGCATGGACTGGTGCCAAATTTGGCACTGAACACTGACATTATATATATATATATATATATATATATATATATATATATATATATATATATATATATATATATATATATATATATTCAGGATAATTGTATGTCCAAGGGAATATCACCAAGAGTAGGTAAGGATGAGAGTGAGTGGCCCCGTATGACGGAGAGAGTGAATATTTTTCTTGTTACGGTAACTTGTACCAACCTGGTTATTTTGCTTTTAAAATTGCTTACTTTACTGAGTAGCACTTAGTAGGAACTTTGTTTACCTTACTTTTTATACTGTGCTAACCTTTGACCTTTGGGGTTATTAACTTGTTGGGTTCTTTTTCTCAATAAGGGGAGGGCACATGTATTCTGTTATTTTCATATGTATGTACATTGTAATTCTGATTTTATTTGATCTTTCTTTAGATATTCGATGTTGTCAAGTTTAATGATAATAAACAACAAACGAAACTTAACTTGTGTGTTGGTCAGACACATACCCAATTTACCGTAGTTTTTCACGTTTGTGTGTCTTGTTGTCACATAGTTGTGTATATGTGGCCGTGTACATAGTTGTTCCTTTGGAAACAGACTATATTCTTACAAGACAGAGGAAGCACAGACCACCCCATAATTTTATATTTTATGAGAAACAGAAAATAATAAATAGTGTCACATATTTAGGGTAGAGTCGCTTCTACACGCCATTTCTAATAATTGGGTGATTTCCCCTGACCAATCGGATAGCTCAGATTTACCCCGGGGAAAGTGGAACAACGACGCCATTTTGGGCAGTAGAATGAAAGAGCGCAACTCAAGAGGTCGTATCTGGTCCAGCTCTACATATTTCTTAGTTTGAGAGAATCAAACTTCAACATTTCTTATAAAATGTGTATTTCAGGACATTGAGTGGTTATAATTTTCTTACTGGCGTAAGTAGTGACAATCGTTAAATATGTATTTTGAATAGAGCTCCCAACCCTAGTCCCAGCAGAACTAGGTTCGAGGATTTGAGTCGATTTGCAAAAACATAGTCTTACACCTCAAACCATGTAGAGTAGAAAATATTCTTGTGTTGGAAAGCATTTAACTCAAGGAATGCTTATGATTATAAAGAAATCAAGGACAAATCTGAGGAGATGGGTAAATGTCGTCGAACCTAAAATAAGACTTAACTTAAAAGAAGGAACACGGTGGAATGAGAAGGTTCGCCATATTTGACAATTGAGTAGGCCTACGAGACAAGGATGCAAAAAGGGATTTTTGCATCGATGAAAGCATCTGATGAGATGATAGAATTTTATTATACTTATTATTGTAAAAATTTTCTGAATTCCAGACTTTGTTGAAATTTTAAGTTTCATGCTGAAAGATATTAAAAGTTTTGCATGAAATCGAACGCTGTTGAAAAGGTGAATTACTACAGTTTTGAGATCTAGATAAGAAATCTATCCATTTCAATTAAATTCGCTACATCAACACCTAAGAGAAGAAAATCGAACCTGGTAACACAAATTTAAGAGAGAAATCTAAATCTCTGGTGATTAGGCCAGTTAAACATCTGCTCTCTGTAAAGTAAACTGAAAATACTGCATATACCGGCACTGCCACATGAAGGTAATATGGTGCCGTTCCAGTCCTAAGGAACACCTGCCCCGGCCACATGAAGGTAATATGCAACGTTTGAAAACGTTTGTAGAAAAGCACCAGGATGTATTCGCACTCAATGACATGGAATTAGGCAGAACTAACACTGTCAAAATGGACATTCAAACAACCACAGAGGAGCCAATACATATGAAACCCTATCATACGCCCTTGAAAAACAGAGAACTCGTGGAAAGGTCTATAAATGAAATGCTACAGGCAGGAATCATCGAAAGATCCCGTTCCCAATGGTCCTCACCCATAGTGATCGTAACAAAGAAAGACGGCTCCAGTCGCTTTTGCTGCGACTACCGTGCCCTTAACAAAATCACAAAAGTCATTTCCTACCCCCTCCCCAGGATAGACGATCTACTTGCGACGTTAGGAAAGTCTACATACTTTACCACACTTGATGCAAGGTCAGGCTTTTGGTGCATCCCCATGACACCTGAGGCAAAACAGAAATCCACATTCTGTTCACATATGGGAAGCTTTTTTTGGAATGTTATGCCATTTGGTCTAAAAGGATCTCCAGCAACATATATGTCACTCATGGATGAAGTGTTAAAGGGTCTACATCCATTTGCCCTGGCATACATAGACGATATCCTGATACATACCGCAGGCACGATGGAAGACCACCTCCGCAAGGTTGAAACAGTGTTTGATAGACTCAGGCATCACCAAATAAAGTTAAAACTGTCGAAGTGTGAGTTTCTAAAGACAGAAACAAAATATTTAGGCTTTGTCATCAATAGACATGGCGTCAGACCTGATGAAGATAAAGTCAAAGCCATAAGAGAAATGCCTAGCCCCAAGACGGTGAGACAAACACGCTCATTTATTGGTACAATAGGGTACTATAGGCGCCACATCATCAATTTCTCCAGAGCAGCAGAGCCTTTGATAGCCCTTACCCGCAAGTATGCACGCTTCAAATGGACAGAAGACTGCCAGAGATCCTTTGAGTATCTAAAAAATGCCCTAACCACCATCCCACTGCTTGGACATCCAGATATTTCTCAGCCCATGATACTATACGCCGATGCCTCAGATAACGCAATTGGTGCTTGTTTGGTCCAACCTGTACTAGAAGATGAAACACCCATCCTACCAAACATTCCAAATGAGAAACCCATTGCATTCCTATCCCACGCATTGTCAAAGTCACAAAAACGGTGGACCACCACTGAGAAAGAAGCATATGCTATTCACTATGCAGTACAAAAGTTTGACTTTTACGTCAGAGGAACTAAACTCATTATAAGAACTGATCATCAACCTTTGGTTAACTGGCTCACCAAAACACAAGAACAGCCAAAGAAGTTACAGACATGGGCAATGAATTTACAGTCCTACGACACCACTATCGAACATATCCCAGGCGAAATGAACACCTGTGCAGACCTCTTATCCAGGATTAAATATGATGATGAAACTGAAGTGAAAACACATAGAGTCAAAAATGATGGCACATCCTCAGAGATTGACGATAATGCTAAAGAAATTAATGAAATTACTTCATTAAGTCGAAGAAGTACCTCAGCTTCCGCCACTCAAGTAGAAGAAGAAAGCCAAGATATGTTTGACATGAGAGTAGAACAAGCGAAAGATGCAGAAATTGTCAAGCTGCTCACATACGTGAAAGAAAACCCAACAAAAAGTAAAGATTTTACAGTACACCCAACGGATGGAATTCTATACTATATTGATCAGAAACAAGAAGGGACACTAAGAAAAGTCATTCCAGCACATCTAGTCCCAGAAGTATTGCTACAGTTTCATGATAACAACGGGCACATGGGAAGAGACAAAACAATTGATGTCATAAAGAAAAGGTATTATTGGCAAACTTTCTACAAGGACATTACATAATATGTAGCCACCTGTAGAACATGTAAATTGAGAAACATGAAGCCACATTTAATTCCCCTTCAAGAAATGCAACCTTCCCATTACCCCATGCAAACAGTGAGCATTGACTTATCAGGTCCTTACCCACTCACCCAATCAGGCAACAAATACCTCCTGCACATAGTTGACCAATACTCTGTTTGGCCAGAAAGTTACCCACTCAGTGATGCCACATCGCAGTCCATCACGCAAATTTTTTTACAAAAATTCATTCCCAGGCATGGCTGTCCAAAACGAATCATTTCAGACAACGGTAAACAGTTTATAGGTAACCCATTTAAAGCCACCTTACACCAGCTGAATATTGAGCATACTACAACCACTTATTATTGCCCAAATGCAAATGGCAGAAATGAACGCATGCACGCCACCCTACATGATATTATTAGCAAATATATCAAGGGGAACCACCAATACTGGGACCTATACATTAACCAAGCTCTTGAAGCCATCCGAGTAAACGTGAACGATACCACAGGAATGTCACCCTTTCTCATGCTATACGGAAGAGAACCAAACTTTCCGTTAGACAACCTACTTCGCCCACAAAGAAAATACATGGGAGAAGACCCCATCGAAATAATCCTTCAAGAAAAGTATAAAGCTCACCAGATTGCACAACGAAATACGCAGAAGGCATTTCACAAGAAACAGAAACAACATGATAAATCAGCCAAGCTACCAACGTACAAAATAGGAGACAGAGTATACTACAAGAAACATGTACGCAGTTCAAAATTCGATGACCGATGGTTAGATGGCTACAAAATCATGAAACAAACTACGCCTGTAAACTTCATTATTTGGAATGAAGAGAAACAACACCAAACAAAAGCTCACGTAAAACAAATAAAAATTGATAATCACCGGCCCATTCCGCCTCTGACGACAAATACAAGACCAGTCAGAAAAGCCACCCTAAATTATAATCCATCCAGCACAGATTCGTCTGACATATCAGAGTCAGAGACGACAGACTCTGAATTTTACCAAGACGACCACATACCCAGACCACCCACAGATGAAATACATCGAGCAAGACAACAACGAGACTCGTCCGAAAGCGAAGAAGATATCCCACCACTTGAATTACGTAATAGACTACAAGACAGAGACCTGCGCATTAGAAATGAAGAAATCATGCCACAGACGTCACACAATGACAACACGAAAACACCTTATATCCACACTCAAACTTACTCCCGCAGTGATAAATCGTCAGCTGATACCTATCACACCCCCAGTTCAGGCAGTTCTAGTTTTAACACTAGTGAAAACCAAACACTGCTATACCACAAGAACAAGATTGCTCGTTCAAAACAATCAGATCCTGAAGAAACTGTACCCAAGCAGATTGTTGAACCATATACCAGCGATCTTTATGGAGACGAAACAGAACAAGACATGAGAGAAGACAGTGTCAACCCCAGCACAGCTTTGTCAGACCCCAACGAACATAATGACAGAAAAATGGTAGAATTATACCAACAAGAAACAGACATTGATACAGCTAGTTCCATTGAAACCAGTGATGCGGATAGTACATTATTTGTACCAGTCAGCTCCAGCGTCAAACGCGCCTATAAAACAGAATCTGATGACTCAATCCCTAGCAACAAAATTCCGCGTATACAGCACAACTATATCAGACGAAAGATTCTGAAGAAACGCAATCATGTTCCAAAACCAAGCCGAGAAGTGTTAGCCTCATCTCAACTAGTCAAAAACAACAGTGTGCAAATTACTGTGCCCATTGTAACCAGTGCTAACGTTCAGCACAACCAGGTCAGAAGAAAAATCAAGGCGAAACATATACCTGCCTCAAAACCAACAGATGTTCCAGCCATACAAACCCTACCCACAGTAAAACCATCACCGCAATCAAATGATGTTAAGCCATCACCGCATTCGTCAATGTCCTCAGTGTCCCAACAATCAGCAAATGCAGTGTCGTCGCCTATCACACCCGTCACCACTGCTACTCAGTATGATGCTCGCCTAAGCAGTCGGGACATTGCAAGGTTAGAGATGGTGAAGGAATAGCGAAGCTGTTCTGAAAAACACGCCCAGGTGTTTTATATGTTCGCAAATCCGAACACGGTCAACGCATATGTGAACAAACCTTTTTAACAATTTACTAACTCTCCCCATGTACTCTATTTTCAGTTTTTGACAGTTCAAATGACTTGCTTACAGACTAAGATGTCAAAGCCTCACTGAGAAAGTTATTTTTTCCAGCCTTAGAATACTGATGCCCAGAAAGAAATCAAGACCAGCACACGGAGGATTTTCTTTAGATAGCATAATTGTGAAATAAAAATGTTAAAACAATTGATAACACACGGTGTTACGAGTTTACAGACACCCTTATTTAGTTACATACATTTTTCTTAATATTTAGAATGCTACACAACTTTACCTATAACACATGTGTCACACTATTCTGTTGTAACATTCATCTCCACTTTTGTAACTGATCATATTCCACGCTCCATTCACCAGCATTTTCATGCAGACACTTTACACCAGTAGTTTTTTTTTCTTACCTCATACTAATATTTCTTTGATCTATATTATGCTAAACTCCTTGATATCTGCCACCTTGATCAATCATACTGTTCCTACTATAATATCTCTCAACAGCACATAATTCATACCCAAAACTAGTATTGTAGGTTATGCTATTTTTCTCCACAGGATTATTTATTTTCAAATGTACATTATTATTTTAGACCCAGATGTATATTAGTACTGTCAAGAATTTTAAACATTCTCCTAAAGAGATTCCATATCCCAACCTTGACTCTCTATAGTAAGATTTTCTTCACTCCACTGTTACAACATCTTTAACTTACTATTTTTCCTCTCCACTATATTGAGACGACATTCTAGACTTGTGATTTTTTAAAATCCCAATCATATTCATTCCTTGGAATTACAATCATGTTGTAATCAGGAGATCCTTGATGTACCCTTTCCTCGCCACTTATTGACAACAGACACTGATACAACATTCCTTCTATTCTAACCTAAACTATTACTTGCAACCCTATTGGTTAGGATTTACTATTAGAATATCTAGTGTTTAGTAAATTGATTTTTATCATTCTTTAGTACTTGTGATACAAACAGAAAAGACATAAAAGAAAAAAACAATTAGAATGTTTTTTATATAAGATGCTATATGTTTATATGCCACCCACACACATTTGGATGATGATAAGACAATATTGTAAAACATTGACTGCCCTGAGGTTAGCAGATGAAGAAGAAAATAAATAAATCACCCTATGCCACTCATACCCCCATCAGCTTGATCCCTGATATTCCAACAATATTTTGTTGATATCACAAGTACCCCAATGACATTTGTGCATGCTGATTTTTTGCAAATGAACAATCCCTTGAGAGCATTAGTATATGCTAACCCCAGATTGAACAAATTGCACCTATTTGTTGATGATGCCTTTGCCCATGTTAAAGAAATAGCATTTGCACATGCTGACCTAGCAAATAAAATACCCCATTACCGCATGATAACCACTAATGACACATGAGATGAAGAAGCAACAGGTTATGTATGATGAAGATGACATTTTATATTAAGGTGAAACTTTATGTTGTCACAGCTGAGATTTTGTTGTAATGTTTATGCACAAAATCCCCCACATTAACATTGGAGGAGGAATAATCTTAGTCTTTCGTGGTTACGAGATAAGACAAGGATATAATATAGAATATTTGATGAATACCATGGAACAAATCAGAGCAGATGATTGTTGCACATATGAGGACCATATTTGAAGTCATTATTGAAGGATTATCAGTAGACAAGAGACACAAATGAATTATGATAATCCCATGGAACCACAGGTACTAAGGACACAAAATGGAGATTAAATAATGGAGAAAAAAAATAATGACTGAATAATTGCTACGCCCAGAGGTAAAGGAAATAGAGATGCATCCGCATTTTGGAGAAGATATCTCTTTGATTTTTGCTTATTGCCTTTGTAATATGAACATTGTTGTATAACAAATGACTATTCCTTATCACGAATTACAGAATGTTGTAAGATAGTTGGAATAAATTGACAATTTAAAATACTCATAACATACCCAGAATTACAGGAGAGAAAATAAATAAATGATTGATGAAAGTGGACACACTGAGATTTGCTCACCCCGAGGATATTGGATTAAAAAAAAAAAAATAATGTTATCCCAAGGACAGACATGTCACAGATATATCATGGAGATACTAAAAAAAAAAAAAAAAGAAGAAGATGATGAGTACCCATGAAAACATTGGCTATTCTATGAAAGTGGATTGCCATTACCATAGGAATTAGAGATTTTGGACATTTCTTGGAATATTGCAGAGTACTTGGGAAATAGAATAAATAAGTACGCCAGAAAAAAAAAAGATTTTTTTTTAGTACTTGCAGGCTTTTAATATGGAGCAAATAACAGTACAGAAAAGAGATAACACCCCTACCACATCCAAGAGAATGTAATCAACTATATTTTTGAATGAAATGTAATAGATTATGATAATCCAGCCAAGTTCTGCAAATAAGATAGTTTATTGTTCATTCCCTAGTGTTGCCACTCGTCACATTTTTTTTAGTGATGACCTTATGAGTGTTTTGCAGATTTTGTTGGGCAGTGTTGCCAATTTGTAAATTTGGTGAAAAATATTATGATGTGATGAATAAGTTACACTTTTTGAAGTTGATGTCCACTACTAGTTTTTTTTTTACATAGCAGACGACCTCATATAGACATAGGACCCCAGTATAGGAATTAGATTAAATTTTTTGGAAATATTTTTGGACTTAAATTTTTCTGAAAAATTTTTTTTTGAACTTAGAAATTTTTGGGGATGGATTTTTGTTATTGATAGTATTCAAATGTCTCCCTACGGGATACATTTGCGGAGCCCCGGGATCTATATGTGGCCGTGTACATAGTTGTTCCTTTGGAAACAGACTATATTCTTACAAGACAGAGGAAGCACAGACCACCCCATAATTTTATATTTTATGAGAAACAGAAAATAATAAATAGTGTCACATATTTAGGGTAGAGTCGCTTCTACACGCCATTTCTAATAATTGGGTGATTTCCCCTGACCAATCGGATAGCTCAGATTTACCCCGGGGAAAGTGGAACAACGACGCCATTTTGGGCAGTAGAATGAAAGAGCGCAACTCAAGAGGTCGTATCTGGTCCAGCTCTACATATTTCTTAGTTTGAGAGAATCAAACTTCAACATTTCTTATAAAATGTGTATTTCAGGACATTGAGTGGTTATAATTTTCTTACTGGCGTAAGTAGTGACAATCGTTAAATATGTATTTTGAATAGAGCTCCCAACCCTAGTCGCAGCAGAACTAGGTTCGAGGATTTGAGTCAATTTGCAAAAAAAATAGTCTTACACCTCAAACCATGTAGAGTAGAAAATATTCTTGTGTTGGAAAGCATTTAACTCAAGGAATGCTTATGATTATAAAGAAATCAAGGACAAATCTGAGGAGATGGGTAAATGTCGTCGAACCTAAAATAAGACTGTAACTTAAAAGAAGGAACACGGTGGAATGAGAAGGTTCGCCATATTTGACAATTGAGTAGGCCTACGAGACAAGGATGCAAAAAGGGATTTTTGCATCGATGAAAGCATCTGATGAGATGATAGAATTTTATTATACTTATTATTGTAAAAATGTTCTGAATTCCAGACTTTGTTGAAATTTTAAGTTTCATGCTGAAAGATATTAAAAGTTTTGCATGAAATCGAACGCTGTTGAAAAGGTGAATTACTACAGTTTTGAGATCTAGATAAGAAATCTATCCATTTCAATTAAATTCGCTACATCAACACCTAAGAGAAGAAAATCGAACCTGGTAACACAAATTTAAGAGAGAAATCTAAATCTCTGGTGATTAGGCCAGTTAAACATCTGCTCTCTGTAAAGTAAACTGAAAATACTGCATATACCGGCACTGCCACATGAAGGTAATATGGTGCCGTTCCAGTCCTAAGGAACACCTGCCCCGGCCACATGTGTGTAGTTAAACTTATGTTTCTAGGTATAAGGAGATGCAAGATTGTCTTGTACTAAAAGGTAGTCGTATAGATAGGCTGGACAAGAGAAACTACTCATTCCAGAGACAGATCTTCTCCCTAAACTATTCACTCGTGAAATCTATTTCTCACACCTTTATTTCTCACGTACTTATCACCATCCACTCTACTCAGGCGGGACCATAAATATATTTTAAACCTATCTAAATTTACGACACTGTGACAGAGTTATGTAAATATATTACATATTTCAACACGTTTTTTCCTTCCACCTGGTTTCCACCTTGGCTCGCTTATTAATATTCATGTTTTGTTAACGCAGAAGGCATGCACTTCGATGTCTTTCGAACTCATACTTTAGAAAAGCTTAATTTCTTTCTCTATTGTCTTACAGACGCTAGGAATGTTTACAGACAGACCCATTAGCGAGTCTAGAGCCGTTAACTGAATTATACCTTTACGCGGGTTAGGGTAGAATTGAGATTGTGGTTAATGTTGTATTTTTTTTCTTCCTATGAATGTAGTATGGGTCACAACCCAAAACCTACCAGCGGCCTGCACCTTAATCTGATAAAAGGGTCTAAGTCTAGTCCAACCAAATACAAGAAAAAACATTGTTTTGTAAAATATATCGGGTCTTCGAGGTTGACCGGGTTGGTCTCTTGTTTCACCTAGAGAGAGAGAGAGAGAGAGAGAGATAGAGAGAGAGAGAGAGAGAGCGTACCAATATATGACACTAAGAATAACAGTAACTGGACATTTAGCTACCCAGATTTCTTTTCCATTTTCATTTACAGTCAGCCCGCTGTGGCGAAGTTATCGATATTAACATTTCCCGATTACCGACCACTGTGTTGTGGCAAGGATTTATCCAGAGAGATTTATCTACCTGACATTCTCTTAAGTATCAGATTTACCAGCTACTGTACCCTGTGCACATTTGATCTCAAGTATTTTCCTACCTGGACTAATTGCGGTGACCTGAACAGATTCAATAAACAGTAACAAAGCAAGCGTTCCCCAAATAAGATGATTAATCAGTAAATTTGAGGAACTGGGGCTTGTTTTGCCAAAACCCCAACACTGGATTTGTGCATATACCAACGAGTTCTGTTCCAGACGTTGTAAATCAGCAATTAGGTAAGCGAGATTGAAAATGTGGCCACATGTTTGTCAGAGCGAGAGAAAGCAGGAATAAATAATTCTTATATTGCATAATCAATGTACTCACTTTGTTGTTTTCTTCTTATGTTTGCTAATACTGTTCATTTCAGAATAGATTAATTAGAAACTCTGTTCTTGACAGTATATTCAAATCCCATACCATAGAGCTAATCTTTTGACCTTTTGGGGGTTAATTAACTTCTTCTTGTGGGATCTTGTCTCAACAGAGGGGATTGCACTTATGTGTCTATTTCTTTATTAATTCTGTAACCTATGATTTTATACTTTGATATTTTGATATTAAATGTTGTGAAGTTCTTTTCTTTATGATAAATAAATGTAACATAAAACTTAATTACCTGTGTCGGTCAGCTCGTCTGTCACGTAGGGTTTATATTCATTTAATTTCCTACATCTTCTTCCTATTCTTTCACCCGAATTCTCTCTTTTATTATCTCTGTATTTCCTTTTTCCTGTATATTGTTCATCCATTCGTTTTGCGAATATTATTTTCATATAATTCGCAAACTTTACCTGTTTTCCTTTCTCTAAAACTGAGAATCGCACCTGGGTGGTATTGCGTACATGTCAGTCGCGCTGGTCGGACGATAGGCGTGAATTTACAGCATTCGCTAGACATTCGTCTGAGGGTCTCTGGCCTGGGGCGTGAAAATTCACGCGAGGGACATGGAAAGTAGACAGAGAGTCTGCATTTCAGTAAACGCATGAGGTTTTTTCGTCAGAAAAAAAAAACCCGGCTTAGCGTGAAAATCCACTCCGCACTGCAGACGGTGGTCTGAGATTTGCAATTCATGCAAGCCCTCGGCCACTGATGGCTGTTACGTCACGCGATAAGCGGACGAAGGTGTTATACGGACAGGGGAGACTATTTCGCTTGGCGAAATAAGATTAGGATCCTGTGTCCGATTTTAAAGATATTGGCCAAGTTTGAAACTTTAATTTCTTTCTCGCTCATAGACTCACAGTAGATAGGTTGCTCGTAAACAGAATAGCTGTTAGCGAAGATCTCAGTTTGTTTCGGCAATTTGTCGAACTTCTAGACTTCCAGAAATATTTTCAGCATTTTTATTCTTAAGTTGTGCGACTACCTGTAATTCTGTGGTTGAGTGAAAGTTTTGGGGTGACCCTAACTTTACCAGCACCTAGTAGTAGTTTCCATACTTGTGAAGAAATAGACAGTCCTTATTTTGAACCACGTGGGTTTCTTAAGTACCACTGGTCTAACAGTGCATATGCAACCCGAGTTAGCCAGAAATACTATATCCCAATAACGGGTTTTCAAAGACTGTAATGATAAATACTGGACCTTGGAGCCAGATCTTAATTTCTTCTAGAAAAACTCTACGTAATCTTTCTGCCTGGTGGCGCGAAATACTTCTAGTATTAACTAACATTTCCCGACTATATATATATATTTTTTGTGGACAAATCTGTGGTGTGACTAAAGTGAATCCTATACTGAGGGAAGGCACCGACCTGACATTCATCATTTCTAGAAACCTACGCTATTGACACTGTGCTCTGCTAACTCCCGCGCCTGGAATAATTTTAGGTGACTTAATCAGACATTTGAACAAATTTGCACACCCAAGTAGTCGTTCCCGGAGACTCCAAGTTAAATACGTCTTTTGGAACTGGGGACTTCTTGGCAGAAGACTGCATTTTTTTTTGAGTCTGTGTGAAGATCTAAAATCAGTGTGTTCCAAGAGGCAGCGAGCCAAGTCGTGAGTACATGTATGAGAGGCCATGGCGGAATGAATGAGTGTACGCTGGTTTGAGTGATATTTTCACTATTATATCTTTGACACCCTGTTGCTGTCCTAAAATTTTTTTTTTCAATCTGCATAATTTGTTGCTAAGGCTAGAGTTTTCTTGTGTTTTTGTCTTAGGTTAAATCAGATTTTTTTTTCAAACTCTGTGCATATAATTACGAGATAAAACAACGAAAACTCTTAGAATCAAACCCTATGTATCTGTGACTCGGGCGCCATCATCTGTTCTCTTAACGGGGCTGGGCTAAACCTAGAGTTAACACTATAAGGGGGCTATCATCCTTGCAACATTTCCTTGAATTTTTATGACTATGTGTATATGTATTCTCCTTGATGTACTTTTTTTGATGTTGTGAGCCGATTTTTTCCTGATATTAAAATCGCTCTTGAACTTAATAATAGTGTTTGGTCAGCTCGTTCTAGATAATATATATATATCATTGTTATAGTTTTCCCACGTCTGTGTGTTTACCGGTCGTCACGTGTATGTGCGTGCCTGTGAGTGATAGAAATATACGTAATATGTATATTGGTGTAGTCTGTCTGACGCTGTAACAACTGTTGTAGAAGATAGGTGAGAGAGAGAAGAATTCTTTTCGCTTTCAGAGACAGCCACTATATCAAAATCTATCATCTCACGTGTGTGGAAATTCTATTACCTTTCACTAACTCTCACTGGGTCTATCACCTATTCAAACCTATTCAGAAGGGACCAAACCTAGTCTTAATTCTCCTATCGAAAATCTACGACAAATGGGTTCTCGTCCGTAGGATTTTTGAACTTAGAATAGGAAGACGAGTACGACAAATGTGGACTCGTCTATCTGGATTTTGAACTTAAGATTCTGTATTCTGATATAGAGTAAGAGTGTGATGTCTTGTGACTGTGTATCTTTTAAAAAAAATATTACCCCCTAGACTAGCGATCTGTTTACGGGCGTGCTGACCACACAAACTAATAAGTTTTTTTTTTTCCACAGCATCTTTGAATAATATACATTTTGGTTACAGGTTGATTTTGTCGGGATATATGTTAACTGCTGATTGTAATACTAAACGCTGGTAAAGTAGTGAGTGTATAACATTCACTGGGTTTTGAAGAAGTAGGTGTTTGAGCAAAAGCTAAGGAGTGCGTTTCGGACTATTTGTCCAGATTAATTGCCCCCCTTACCCTAACTGTCTTCAGGGGTGAACGTGATAGTGGACTTTATAATTAAGGGATTATTTTTCTCTTTAATTTTTGCAATAATTATTTTGCTTTTCCACTGTAGCAACTTATTTTTCAGAAGTAATCTTAACTACCATTTAGTTGACGTAGTCGTGTTTTGCATTAAGTGCTTTATTGCCGATAATAGCAGCGATAGTTAGATTTTAATTTGGAGGAGGTATCCCAGGGTTAAGGATATCATCTTTTGATTTTTGGTAATTTTTTTTTTTCTCGTAAGTGGTAGGAACCAGTGTATCCTTTTTCCTATTTTCGTTCTCCACTAGTCTCAGTCACTGACATAATATGGCCGAGAGGGCAAAGCTTAGACAACTTCTCAGGGACGAAGCGAGAGAGGAGGGACTGGAAGGAGAGGAAGCGAAAGCTTTTGTCAGAGACGAACTGGAGAGATATGATGCGGAGAGGAAAGCAGCTGAAGCTTTACAGCAGAAGAAGATGGATGAAGAAATGGAAATTCGCAGGGCGAACGAACGAGAGAAGGAGAGACAGCATGAGGAAAGAGAGAAGGAGAGACAGCATGAGAAGGAGAGAGAAGAGAGACAGCATGAGTTAGCTCTTAAAACTCTGGAATTCCAAAGGCGTGGTGCTGCCTCTACCTCCAGCAATGGAGAGTCTTCTCCTCATTCTTCCTTAACTGACCCTGCTAACACTCAATCTCTTCAACTAAATGCTATGTCTTTCACTCTTGAGTCTTTCCCTTGTCCAAATGAGAAGATTGACACATGGTTAGAAAAATTTGAGAAAATTGCAACTCTGTACGGGTTAGAGAGGTCGCGTTGGAATATGAAACTTTCCCAGGCCCTAAAAGGTTCTGCTTATGATGTTTATTCTAAGCTGGAAAGTAGCCAACAAGACGACTACGATGTGTTGAAGAAAGCGTTACTGGAGCGCTTTGAAATGAACGCTCGCAAGTTTTTGCAACTGTTTCGCAACAGCCGGAAAGAGAATTCTGAAACTTTTCACCAGTTCTCATCTCGTCTTAAGGGATATCTAACAAAGTGCCTTGAGCTTTCGCAGCTCCCCTCTACCTATGAAGGTCTTGAGGAACTTGTTCTAACTGAACAAATAAAGAACACTTTGTCTGCTGATACCCGGAGATTTCTCGCTGAGCAGGGGGCAGAAAAACTTGAAGACATTTTGGAAAAGTCTGAGCGTTACCATAATGCGCTGGCTGAACTACCGGCCACAAAGCGGAAACCGACAGAGGAGCATTTTCGAAAACATAACCTAGAGCAATCTTCTCAGGCTTCTAACCAAAATAACCACAGAGAAACTGGACCTCAAAACCCCCCTCTTGAAAAATCCAAGTTCTACAAGAACAAGTACCCCAACCACCCCAAACAGTCTGATCAACCCGACCGCCCTACATGGCAGCGTAGCCAGAAAGGACAAGGTGGCAAAGGGAGAACCCCTGAGCACGGGACATATGATCAGACCGAGCACACCGAGCCAAAACGCATCGGATGCTTATTGACAGTCTCGCAAGGCGGAATTATTGACAGTGATTCCCAACCTGTTGGGGATAGACCCTCAACGCGAGGTATTGTTATTTTGAACGGTTCTCAAACTTCTTGCTTATTTGACACGGGGCTTTCTTATGATTGCATTGTTGCCAGAAACCTGGTTAAACCCGGTCAAGAGACAGGAGAGACCGTCAAACTTTGTGGAGTATCTAAGAGTGATGCACCTACAGCGCTTCCCATCGCACTGGTGGAGATACACTCTGACTTTGTCAGAGGCGTCATCAAAGCGGCTGTTATGGATGATCCCATCTACCCAGTCATACTTGGTAGTAGATACGTGTCTATTGGGAAACCGGAAGAGCCGATTGTGGCAGCGGTAACTACAAGAGGGCAAACCAAGAAGGAACAGGAGCCTGCGCCAAATTTGTTACCAAGGGAACTTAAAGAAGCGCAACAAAAGGATCCTACCTTGGCACCCTGCTTTAGGAAACTGCCCATGGCTAAGGAACCCACACAGCACGGGGACATTTTTTCTAAGGATGGCGTACTTTATCGGAGAACGGGCAAGCCTGACCAAGGTTACAACCAGCTCCTAGTACCGAAACAGTACAGAAGCCAAATCCTAGAAATGGGGCACTCTCTTCCCTTCAGCGGACATATGGGACAGAACGCCACAAACCAACGTATAACCACTCATTATTGGTGGCCAGGAGTGAATACTGATATTATCAGGTACGTCAAATCCTGTGCCCAGTGCCAACGTGTACCACCCAAGCAACGAGCACCCCCAGTCCACATGGGTGAAATGCCAATAATGGGAACACCATTCGAACGGGTTGTGATCGACATTTTAGGGCCTTTCGAAAGGACTAAAAGAAGGAACAGGTTCATCCTGACCTTAGTCGATACATGCACTTTATGGGCAGAAGCTATCCCGCTAACATGCGCAGATGCCAAGCATGTCGCAGAAGCCCTCGTGCAGATTTTCACTCGGTTGGGATTCCCTCAGCAAGTGTTGACGGATAATGGATCTCCATACCGAAACCTGTTGATGGATGAGATCGTTAAGATCTTGAGGACCCAGCACATCCACACTAAGCCATATACTCCGGCCGGAAATGGGCTCGTGGAACGTGCTAATGGAAACCTCACCATGATGCTAAGTAAGCTGGCACAAGTGAAACCTGAAGATTGGGATCTCTGTATTCCTGCAGCATTATTTGGCTACAGAGAATCTCCTCATGCTTCCACAGGATTTCCGCCAGCTACACTCTTATTCGGCAGACCCATTAAGGGCCCGCTTGAAGCCTTACTTCAGTCTCTGACAGACGAGAAGGCTGATGAGACAGTTGTCTCAGCCAATAAATATGTGTCGGTTTTAAAGGAACGGTTGAAACTAGGGTGGGACCTAGCAACGACTAACTTTAAGCGAGCACGCACCAAGCACGCTAACCGATACAGGAAAGTCGCGGAAGAGAGAGAACTGGAAGCAGGAGAGAAAGTTTTGGTGTTGCTCCCTACCGAGAACAACCAACTGAAGATCGGATGGCAAGGGCCGTTTACCGTCCTGAAAAAGATTTCTAAGGCTAACTACCAGATCTCTATTGAAGGAAAGGAGAAGGTTTTCCATTTAAATCTCTTAAAGAGATACTTGGAAAAACCAGTGCCAACCTCCGACCATCTCCTGACGATCGCCAAAACTGACGAAGATGACGATAGTGGCAGGAATATTCCACCGCTATCACAGGAAATCTTTCAAAAATGTCAGAAGCGGCGACGCTCTTTCAAGCGCGCATATGAGACATTCCAGGGGAAGGAAACTTTGAGGAGTGGACTTGAGTAGGAAATGGACAGAGATGGAGGGGGAAGAGGAGAGGGAAGAAGACAGACACCCCGAAGCTACGGTTATAGGAAATTAAACTCCATAACGTAGACATGGAGTGCTTCCATATCTTAAAGGGGGGAGGCTCTGTCACGTAGGGTTTATATTCATTTAATTTCCTACATCTTCTTCCTATTCTTTCACCCGAATTCTCTCTTTTATTATCTCTGTATTTCCTTTTTCCTGTATATTGTTCATCCATTCGTTTTGCGAATATTATTTTCATATAATTCGCAAACTTTACCTGTTTTCCTTTCTCTAAAACTGAGAATCGCACCTGGGTGGTATTGCGTACATGTCAGTCGCGCTGGTCGGACGATAGGCGTGAATTTACAGCATTCGCTAGACATTCGTCTGAGGGTCTCTGGCCTGGGGCGTGAAAATTCACGCGAGGGACATGGAAAGTAGACAGAGAGTCTGCATTTCAGTAAACGCATGAGGTTTTTCGTCAGAAAAAAAAAACCCGGCTTAGCGTGAAAATCCACTCCGCACTGCAGACGGTGGTCTGAGATTTGTAACTCATGCAAGCCCTCGGCCACTGATGGCTGTTACGTCACGCGATAAGCGGACGAAGGTGTTATACGGACAGGGGAGACTATTTCGCTTGGCGAAATAAGATTAGGATCCTGTGTCCGATTTTAAAGATATTGGCCAAGTTTGAAACTTTAATTTCTTTCTCGCTCATAGACTCACAGTAGATAGGTTGCTCGTAAACAGAATAGCTGTTAGCGAAGATCTCAGTTTGTTTCGGCAATTTGTCGAACTTCTAGACTTCCAGAAATATTTTCAGCATTTTTATTCTTAAGTTGTGCGACTACCTGTAATTCTGTGGTTGAGTGAAAGTTTTGGGGTGACCCTAACTTTACCAGCACCTAGTAGTAGTTTCCATACTTGTGAAGAAATAGACAGTCCTTATTTTGAACCACGTGGGTTTCTTAAGTACCACTGGTCTAACAGTGCATATGCAACCCGAGTTAGCCAGAAATACTATATCCCAATAACGGGTTTTCAAAGACTGTAATGATAAATACTGGACCTTGGAGCCAGATCTTAATTTCTTCTAGAAAAACTCTACGTAATCTTTCTGCCTGGTGGCGCGAAATACTTCTAGTATTAACTAACATTTCCCGACTATATATATATATATATTTGTGGACTAATCTGTGGTGTGACTAAAGTGAATCCTATACTGAGGGAAGGCACCGACCTGACATTCATCATTTCTAGAAACCTACGCTATTGACACTGTGCTCTGCTAACTCCCGCGCCTGGAATAATTTTAGGTGACTTAATCAGACATTTGAACAAATTTGCACACCCAAGTAGTCGTTCCCGGAGACTCCAAGTTAAATACGTCTTTTGGAACTGGGGACTTCTTGGCAGAAGACTGCATTTTTTTTTGAGTCTGTGTGAAGATCTAAAATCAGTGTGTTCCAAGAGGCAGCGAGCCAAGTCGTGAGTACATGTATGAGAGGCCATGGCGGAATGAATGAGTGTACGCTGGTTTGAGTGATATTTTCACTATTATATCTTTGACACCCTGTTGCTGTCCTAAAATTTTTTTTTTTCAATCTGCATAATTTGTTGCTAAGGCTAGAGTTTTCTTGTGTTTTTGTCTTAGGTTAAATCAGATTTTTTTTTCAAACTCTGTGCATATAATTACGAGATAAACAACGAAAACTCTTAGAATCGAACCCTATGTATCTGTGACTCTGACGCCATCATCTGTTCTCTTAACGGGGCTGGGCTAAACCTAGAATTAACACTATAAGGGGGCTATCATCCTTGCTACATTTCCCGATTTTTTCCTGATATTAAAATCGCTCTTGAACTTAATAATAGTGTTTGGTCAGCTCGTTCTAGATAATATATATATCATTGTTATAGTTTTCCCACGTCTGTGTGTTTACCGGTCGTCACGTGTATGTGCGTGCCTGTGAGTGATAGAAATATACGTAATATGTATATTGGTGTAGTCTGTCTGACGCTGTAACAACTGTTGTAGAAGATAGGTGAGAGAGAGAAGAATTCTTTTCGCTTTCAGAGACAGCCACTATATCAAAATCTATCATCTCACGTGTGGGGAAATTCTATTACCTTTCACTAACTCTCACTGGGTCTATCACCTATTCAAACCTATTCAGAAGGGACCAAACCTAGTCTTAATTCTCCTATCGAAAATCTACGACATCGTCCCAATATCCCTACTCCATTAATATAGTTTCACGTTTGTGCGTCTAATTGTCGTCACTTATCTCTCTGTGTGTATGTGAGTGGTTATAGTGTATATGTTAATATATACAGAGAGGTATACTGTCTGATCAACAAATCTCAGTCGTAAATGATAGGCTGGACTAGAGTATCTTCTCAATCCAGGGACAGACTCTACCTTTCACCATTTCACTCGTGAAATCTATTTCTTTACCTTATCTCTCACTGAGTTACCACCCGTTTTAGTTCTATTCAGACGGGACCAAAATCGATCATAATTTCCTATCAAAAATCTACGACAGGCACTACGGACATCTTTGATTGTCCGGTGAAGGCTATGGACACCTTTGATTGTCCGGTGAATGATATGGACATCTTTGATTGTCCGGTGAAGGCTATGGACACGTTTGATTGTCCGCTGAAGGCTACAAGCATCTTTGATTGTCTAGTGATGGCTACGGACATCGTTGATTGTCCGGTGAAAGCCACGAACACCTTTTATTGTCCAGTGAACGCTACAGGCATCTTTGATTGTCCGGTGAAGGCTATGGACACCTTTGCTTGTCCGCTGAAGGCTACGGACACCTTTGCTTGTCCGCTGAAGGCTGCGGACATCTTTGATTGTCTGGTGAAGGCTACGGACCACTTTGATTGTCCACTGAAAGCTAGTGACACCTTTGATTGTCTGGTGAAGTCTACGGGCCCCTTTGATTGTTCGGTGAAGGCTACGGGCCCCTTTGATTGCTCCGACAAGGCTACGCATCCCTTTGATTGTTTGGTGAAGGCAACGGACCTCTTTGATTGTACGCTGAAGGCTATGGACCCCTTTGATTGTCCGCTGAAGGGTACAGACCCCTTTGATTATCTGGTGAAGGCTACGGACCCCTTTGATTGTCTGGTGAAGTCTACGGACCCCTGTAATTGTCCGCTGAAGGCAACGTGTCCCTTCTTAGAAAAAACGTACATAGACACATCATTAAAATTTTAGCATACAAATATTACACTTTATTGCAAAGAACAATCTACAACGGGCTGATCACCTGTTTGCTAGTCAATTTGATTACGGAAACAACGGCAAACGGATTAATTTGCTGTTGCCCTAAAGATGCCACTAGGCATGACGGACTACAATGGCAAAGAAATCAATTTGTTGTTGCCCTAAGACGCCACTAGGCGTAATGGCCACTGACTGCTTTGTCGGTAGGTGGCTAAGGATGGAAGAAGAAGAAGAAGAAGAAGAAGAAGAAGAAGCAAAGAACAAGCGTTCAGCTTACATATCGTTTTGGTGAGGAAAAAAAAATTAAGTTTTTAGGTTATGGACACGGACGCCCTAGAATCCATTCATGGACACCCACAGAGATCCGTTAACCACAGGTTCAGAAAACTTGGTTTGATGGAGGTAGAAAAAAAACAAACTAGAACAGTATCCAAGTATAGATTCGAATATGAGCCAAAAATGAGACAGCGAGGGTGGTGTTGTTGTTTGTGTTTGTTTGTTTGCCTGTTTATTTTTTTGTGAGCGCGTGGGAGAATAAATATTTAAAAGAAGATGAGATTTATGGAAACGGTAGGTTTACCGCCAAATAAATCATAAACAAAACTACAACAATAATTTTCATCTGTTTTATTTATTTAGTAAAGATATAAGAGTGGAAGTTGCCTTAAGAGAACTGTGACGTAATAAAAAGGGGGATAGAAATTTGGAATGTCCGCGGTTACGATTCTTAGACTTATCTCGAACATCACATGACGTATTTATTTTCTTATGTTTATTATCTTAGTCCTTCAGTTAAGCTAGGCGTATATATCAATACGCCATATGTAGTCCCTATGCGCCATAAGGGGCGTCAAGGAAAATAATCGTAATGATGAATTTTTTGACCTAACGAATGTCGCCAATTTAATACGCAGTACATACTATCATGAAAAACACTTACACATTCTTGTAACGGTAACAGCGTGAAAGACAGCACTACCCACACTAAAATATATTATATAATTTACCATGTATCCTATTCTGGCATTCAAAGCTCTTCCCATTGGGGCACGTGTGGCTAAGAGGTATGACGTCTTCTTCTAATTCTAAAGGGAATATAACTGATATATTTTTTTCAGAACTAGTGGTTCCTAATGCTGTCATACTCCCCATGATGTCCTGGGTAGTGAGATCGGATGCCAAGCCTTCTCGGACATGCTCAGAGAAATACGCACGTTAAAAACCCCTCGGCATTTGGAAATCGTAAAGAGTATACCTTCCGGCTGCTGCTCTGGCAAAATGTATAAATTATGAAACCTATTCACCACAAAATTCTTTATAAAATGTGTTTCTTCTGTATATACTCACATTCACATTGAGATCATCGCCAGTGCTACGGAGTTCGTGCACTTTACTGAGATTCTCTTTGTACGATCTAAGGGAAGAAATCGGAGCACTGATGGAGTTATCCGTGTGCAATAAAGTTGGTTCTTAAAACGATAACGAAACTAATTTCTTCTCAATTATTAACTCTCTAAATGCGTCAGTAGGAAGGGTATTCAAATAATGTATGGGATAGTCTGTCATAACAAACTGGCTCTATTCTCAGTTTTTCAGATTTGGGAGAAAATGAGTTAATGATATTGTGAAGATTATTTTTATCTCTGTTTTTATCCGTGACTTATTTTCCATGACAAATTTCGCTGCCAGTGTAATAAATGTCTTGTGCTTAAGCTTTTTGAGTTTTGTTTTTTGAATTTCCCTTTAAATGAAGGTAAAAGTATCCAAGCGTAAGATTAAAAATTGTGCCCAAAAAATGAGACTGCGTGGGTGGTGTTTTTTGGGGTTTTGTGTGTGTGTGTAAACGGGTGGGAGAATAAATATTTTAAAGGAGATGAATGGACAGGATTTGTTTACTGCCAAAGAAATCTGAAACGAAACGACAACAATAATTTCTATCTCTGTTATTTATGTAGTAAAGATAGAGTGAAGAGAACGAAGGCAATAAAAAAGATGATAAAAATTTTCGACTTTCCGGGGTTGCAATTCTTCAACAATCTCGAACCTTATATGATGCATGTCTTCTTCTGCATTTTCTTTTTCTACTTCTTCTCTTTTTTCTTGTTCTTCTCTTTTATTTTGGTATTCTTCTTTTTCTTCTTGTCCTTCTTCTTTTTCTTCATCTTCTTCGTCTTGCTCATCTACTTGCTCTTCTTTTTCTTCTTCTTCTTCTTTTTTCTTCTTCCTCCTCTTCTTCTTTGTCTTGTTCATCTACTTGTTGTTGTTCTTCTTCTTTCTTCTTCTTCTTCTTCTTCTTCTTCTTCTTCTTCTTCTTCTTCTTCTTCTTCTTCTTCTTCTTCTTCTTCTTTTTTCTTCTTCCTCCTCTTCTTCTTTGTCTTGTTCATCTACTTGTTGTTGTTCTTCTTCTTCTTTTTTTTTCTTCTTCTTCTTCTTCTTCTTCTTCTTCTTCTTCTTCTTCTTTTTTCTTCTTCCTCCTCTTCTTCTTTGTCTTGTTCATCTACTTGTTGTTGTTCTTCTTCTTTCTTCTTCTTCTTCTTCTTCTTCTTCTTCTTCTTCTTCTTCTTCTTCTTCTTCTTCTTCTTCTTCTTCTTTTTTCTTCTTCCTCCTCTTTTTCTTTGTCTTGTTCATCTACTTGTTGTTGTTCTTCTTCTTTCTTCTTCTTCTTCTTCTTCTTCTTCTTCTTCTTCTTGTTCATCTACTTGTTCATCTACTTGTTCTTCTTCTTTTTCTTCTTCTTGTTCTTCTTTTTTTCTTCTTCTTTTTCTTCTACGTCTTCTTCGTCTTGTTCATCTACTTGTTGTTCTTCTTTTTCTTCTTCGTTTTCTTCTTCTTCTTCGTCTTGTTCATCTACATTTTCTTCTTCTTTTTCTTCTTGTTCTTGTTCTTCTTTTTTCTTCTTCTTCTTCTTCGTCTTGTTCATCTACTTGTTCTTCTTGTTCTTCTTGTTCTTGTTCTTTTTCTTTTTCTTCTTCTTTTTTCTTCTTCATCTTGTTCATCTACTTGTTCTTCTTCTTGTTCTTGTTCTTGTTCTTCTTCCTCCTCTTCTTCTTCTTCTTGTTCATCTACTTGTTTTTGTTCTTTTTCTTCCTCTTCATCTTCTCATTCTCCTTCTTCTTGTTCATTTACTTGTTTTTGTTCTTCTTCTTTTTCTTCTTCTGCGTCTACTTTTTCTTCTTCACCTTCTTCTTCTGCATCTTCTTATGCGGACACTTCCAAATGTCAGTTTGATTATGTTTGAAGAAACCAGAGAATACACTGAGGGTGGTACATTTCAAAATATTCATCTACTTATTTATGATGTCTGCCGAACTACCTTCAATGTTCTGGTGAACTCAAACTTGGAAACATAAACCCAACAGTTAAACCTAGTGCAGATGAGACACTGGCTCAGTGTTCTTCCGGCAGCATTTTCAGCAAAACCACTGGAAGAAAAAGAGTTATAACACATAAGGAAGAGAAACCTGAGGCCTGTAAACAGTAAATAAATATTAGACAAACATAAAGGTATGTTTTCAGGCACTCGTAAGAAATAAAGAAGTAGAAAACTAGACAACAGAAAAACAACACGGAAGGTCCTGGGTTCGAGTCCTGGGTAAGCTACTCACGTCTGTTGTTTTTCTGTTGTCTAGTTTTCTACTTCTTCATTTCTTACGAGTGCCTGAAAACATACCTTTATGTTTGTCTAAAATTTATTTACTTAAGAAAAAGAGCATTGATCAGGAAGATTTTACAAAGCCATTCAAAATCTTTGTGTGTAATTTCTGCAACGTAATAGGGAACCGTGCTTGGAAAAGCATCAGATGAGTTTCATTTGCCCCCGATCATCCACACAGAGTCTACCTGTTCAACCTACTATTCGCAGGGCCGGCCCTAGGCCGATTCAACCTATTTGACCAAATCGTGTCCTGTGCTCACAAAGGGCTCTAACACTTCCGGGCTTTGAAACAAAAATTAGGGGTTAAAGTTAATAATAGAAGGACATATGTTCGATATGCCTTTACAAGAATTCACAGACACGGTAATATGGAGTAAGGGTTAGGGTTAGGTTTAGGAATCATAATCTTAATCCTGACCCTACCGACATGGGCGACTTACTAGATGACATCAAAGAACATATCCCGCTGTATACCATTTCAACCAAAGTAAGGAACGAAGATTATTTTTGGATTATATATTTAGGATTATGTGCTGTTACACTGTATTAACAAATAAAACAATATCTACATTTATTAGCTATATTATGGCATAAAAAGTTTTACAACAAAACTATAATCTTATATCCTGGTGGTCTTACCAGAATGGTCCATATCGTGTACCGCAGTTACTAGGGCTGGCCCTTGGCTCTTCGGTTATACTTAGGGTATTTTTTGTACTTTATTTTCAACTTTGTATGACACAAATAACATAAAGCTATTTATAAGTGATAGTACGTGGAGTGATTAAGATTTACATCAGTTGGGGTTGGAGTGGCTAAGAGGAATGGCGTCCGCCTCGAGTTCTAGAGGTACCAGGTTCGATTCCAAGTTGAGGGAATATAATATTTGGAAATGTTTTTTCAGAACCAGTGGTCCTAATGATGTCATACTCCCCCCTGGTCTCCTGGGTAGTGAGATCGGATGCCTAGCCTCCTCTGATAAGGGCAAAAAAAAAATAGAAGGTCCCGTGTGCAAATTACGCACGTTAAAAATCCCTCGGTGGTTGGAAATCGTAAAGAGTAGGCCTATCAGGCCTCTGCCCTTGCAAAAATTAAAAAATTAGAAACCTACCCATCACAAAAATATTTATAAAATGTATGATTCCTATTTACACACATTGGGATTCTCGCCGGTGCTACGGAGTTCGTGCACTGTGCTGCGATCATCCTTGTGTGATCTCAGGGAGGAGATCAGAGCACTGATGGAGTAGTCCGTGGGCAATAAAGATAATCCTTCAAACCAAACCATACATCAGTTTTTTTGTTGTTGCTTCATTGATCTAGTCTTGAGCATTTAAGTTATACATTTTTGGAGCTGGAATATTTTGTACTCTCTGGTGCCATTATAAGTGAGGTCTGCTAGATTTGATAACCAGTTCCCTCCACAACTCCCTGTCTTTCGAGGATTTTATTAATCCTGATGCTCTAGGTCAGGGGTCTGGAACCCAGGACTTTTGCGATCTGCTTTAGTAACGCTGAGTCCTCTAAAGATCTACCATAAATATGTCTGTGTGTGTATGTAATTTTAAGCGGCGGAGGGACAGAAGAGGGGGAGTTGAATGATGAACTTGAATGATGAACTTGAATGATGAACTTGAATGATGTCTTTGTGTACTTTAGGTCGGAAGAAGGAAATAAAAAGCTCAGGTACAAACCATATCTTACAAAGGTGAAGGTAGTCCTATAACAGATACTGGCCAAATGAAGTGAAATGTTACAGACTTCATGAGATGTGGGTCACCAGTTCCCTTCCTTCCTGCCATTGCCTTCCCTATCTATGAGCAGAGTTGGGTACTCATTTACAGATGGGTAGACTTGCGCTTGACGCTGTCTGCTTTCGAACCCGAAAATTTTTCCTCCACAAGCTAACTCTCTAACTAGTCTACCACTCGACCATCGAACATATCTTAGTAAACCTGTACGGACAGCACACGTGACCGTATTCACTGGAAGGTCTTAATCGAAAACAGCTGCCGTGTCCACTGTAGGTGACTATCTATATCACACAACGCATATTATTATCTGGTGCCTTTAGCGGGCAATGACTACAACTCACAAAAGCCAGATCCAAACCTCAGAAATGAGGTATCTGAGGAAGGTGGTTGAAGTAACAAAACGAGACAAGGTCCGCAACCAGACGATACGTCATGGCCTAAAAACCCAACCCCTGCAGACCCAAGTAGAACAGTCCCCCAACTAAGATGGTTCGGCTATGTCTGCAGAATGGGAGAAGATTGGCTATCACGACAAGTATGGGAAACTAAGAGCCAGGGATCCAGACATCTAGGACGACCCAGAGTCTGCTGAGAGGACAACATTAGACAGTCTCTGAAGGACCAATGACTAGAATGGAGCCAGGCCAGGAGAAAGACAGCCGATAGCATAGTATGGCGCTGTCTCTTCCAAAACTCAACACCTCACAGTAGAAGAGGAACGACTAAGTAAGTAAGTAAGTAAGCATTTAATGGAATTTTCTGGCTACGGTCTTCTCATTTTGGCAGGCTGATTGTATTTGTGTTGTTCTAGTGTTTCGTGCTTTGTCTACTGTCTGTTTTTTTAGAAACATCTGTGTACTGTGATCACGGTGATCCTGACGGTATGAAAATGCTAGATAGATTTCATAGATCTATGTCCAAATCTATATCCAGTTTTATTTCTATGACGTGTTTATTATTATTGCAGTTATTTGCATGATATATGAATTGGAACTTTTCTGTTTGTGGATTTAATCCTTGTGTGACGGTATTGCCTCCCCTGCTTTGCAGTAGTGGTCCAACAGTGGCCAAAACTCAAGAGTTCCTAAAGGGGGTCGTCAAAGGTGTCTACCTTCACACAAGATTACTCTTGGCAGAGATGTAGATAGAAGGGTAATGACGCTTCTATCTCACTGGAGTGTCCACATGATATTCAGAAAAGCGAAAACAATGCTGCATTGGCTGAGCACGTTAATTCTATGATCTTTCGACAACTTTTGTGAAGGATTAAGCAATTATTATTTTTAGCTCATTAAGTAACCACCTCTGATTTACTCAGTAGAATTCTTATAATTCTGGTATAGCTATGTTTAGAGTGAATTTAGTAAATTGACTGAGACAAACATGCAGTACATTTAAAATGATTGAATCGAAGTTAAAATTGTATATTAACAAATAGCAGATTTAATAATCATTTAGTTTAACAAGGGTGAAAATAATTGAATAGTTTCAAAGAAAATGTTCATCACTGAATGATAGTAGGTTTTATGAAAAAAGTTCACTTTGGCTGCTTATAGGTTTCACTTTGCTGCCAATAGTAGTTTCTGCTCCCGCTGATGGGTTCTGTGCAGATAGGTCACTGGAATTCTCTCGTCTCTGGTTAAGCTTAAAGGTGCAGCACGTCCCAAGAACAATCAAGGAGTAACTGCCAAGCTGGTTCCGCGTTTCTACGTCAGTCCACGTCTACCCTCACTTTGTTCCAGAGATTAGTACCTTCACTTGTACCACTATCAACAACTATGGTAAAAGAATAGAAACGAAACGCTCTCCTGAATATTGCGTTTTTCGACACATACTTATGTGTCCCCTTTCTCCTATTCAACCATCCCATCTAACTCAGAATTTACCCTCGATGAGAATTACACTTAATCCCTCGAGAGAAAACTTTCTTTACATATAAATTGAATAGCTTTATCTTTATTTTACATTTAAATGAAAAGGTTAATAGTACAGATAGAAATAGTTTACATTTACATTTCCACCGATTGAAAAGTTTAAAACTTTTATTAATTTTAACGTGAATATGTTTAAATAGACATTTACACTGGCTTGAAACTGTAAGTATTAGAATGTACATAATTTCTTTCATCTTTTCCTCACTGCTCCATATGAAACAAGGGACTTCATTATGCTTTTTAGTTCTCTTTGGGAAACTATCGATAAAGCAGTCACCAGCCCTTGCAGTGGTGGTTCATGAAAATATCATTTTATACGCTGAGGTTGCCAGCCTCAAATGACTTGGACATCCACTAACGATTTTCACATATTAATATTCACATGGCAATATATACATATTATTTCACATGTTAGTAAGGAAAAATATATAGAATGTAAAACGACAACTTACGCCAATTCTGGCTCACAAACTTTTGCCTCAGTTGAATGAAGTTAAGGCACTTGATTAGGCCTATTACACGTGTTCTTAGGGGTCGTTACTTTTATAAGATAATTCCCTCTATGACTCCGTGTGTTTCAGTTTCCTCAGCCTTCTTTATTAAAATGGTTTTCCTGGGCCATATAAGTCCTTCAAGATTGTTCCACAAAGTCCGGTCTAATAAATGGAAATTCTGAATTCTAGGCTTCACTCTGGCAGGGTTTGGTTTTGTCTTGGCAAGCGTGAATCTCACAGTGTCTTAACTCTGAAACACGTCAGGTTATCTTCCTGTCCTACTCCCGCATCTGTTTGTTATGAAGCTGCTCAGGGCTCCAATCCCTGTGCAGGGAGGAGTATGACATCCTTAGGACCACTGGTTCTGAAAAAAAAAAGTCCATAAACTATAATTAAATTATATATAATTATAATCGAACTCGGTACCTTTAGAATTCGATGCGGACGCCATACCTCTTACCCCCTAATTTTATAAGTTGATTTTGGCATATAAGATGTAGATAGAAAAACAGACACAATCTACTTACATATTCACATTATATGTACATTGATTCATCACCCTTCAGCTCCCCAAGGAACATAGGCCTTCAACAAACGTATGCCATGTCTTGAAGTCTCATGCCACCAGCTGAAGGTAGTTTCACGCCTTCTTCATGTCTGTCTCCAGTTATCTTCTCCATATGTTCTTTGGTCTTTCTCTATCTATCTTTCCTGGGAGATTCCAGAATAAGGACTGCATGGTGAGGATTTAAATAGGTTTCCTCAATGTGTGTCATATTCATCTCCAGTGTCTTCTTTTCATGTGTAGTCCAGCTGCCATTTGTCTGGTTCTTGTCATCAGTGTCATATTAATGATTTTGTCATCAGTGTCATATTAATGATCTTGTCATCAGTGTCATATTAATGATCTTGTCATACCATTTCAATCCTTCTGTTCTATGCAAGCACTCATTTATAAAAGTTTGTAAAGTCTTGGTTGTTTGTTTTGATGTTCTGCATGTTCTAGAGCCATACACGAGGACCATCTTAACATCTGAATGGAAGATTCTGATGTTTGTGTTGTACTGATTTCACCGGATCTCCACGTGTTTCTCAGTGCAATGAAAGCACCCCGCACTTCGCAGTCACATGTATTCTTATTTTGATTTGTTGTTGTTGATTTTGGGACCGTGCACAAACCACTGGATTTTGTTCTGTGCTTGGAATACCCGGTTCAACCGCATATGGGTTATAATGTGGGTATTTAGTGTTTCTTTTTGTGATATTCATTGCCTGTGCCTCCAACTGCGTCTACATTGCTGCCAAGGTATATGTGGTGTTTCTTCAGGTGCAATATTATTATTGTTTCCTTTATTTATTCGCAATATAAATAGTTATTCTCATGGTGGTTTTGATGTCTCTATTTATTTCGTGGTCGCTATGAAACAAATTTGAATAATGCAGGTGCAGAACATATGTTTCAAAAACTTTTGGACCACACGGGTGGCCAACTGTCTGGAAGGTTGTGATCGGAAACGTCTGCCGTATCCAAAATGGTTGACTGATTTATATCACATGACGCATATTATTATCTCGTGACTGTTTCTGGCTACAGTTTCCTCATCTTGGCAGGCTGATTATATCTGTTTATTTAGATTTCTGCTGGTCTGGTATTTCATGTTGTGTCTACCGTCTGAAAGTTTTGGAGATATCTGTGTCCTGTAATTATGATGTTTGTGACGGCACCAATTTATTTTTTCTACAGATATCTTTGTTGCTGATCTAAATCAAGATCTAGATCAGTTTTTATAATTACGACTTGTTGATTGTTATTACAGTTGTCTGCGTGATTTATAGAATTTGACGTTTTTTTCTATTTTTATGGATTGAACCCTAGAAGGTCTCTTTCACAAGTTGATCTTGGCGTGCAAGATGAGCAGAAGAGAGAAAAACAGATACATATATATATATATATATATATATATATATATATATATATATATATATATATATATATATATATATATATATATATATATATATATATATATATATACGAGTAAGTATTCAGCTAAATAAATAAATGAAGGACAATAATTATGTTGTTCTTGTTATGTTTAAACATTTATAACACATAAGGAAGGGAAACCCGAGGCCTGTAAACAGTAAATAAATATTAGACAAACATAAAGGTATGTTTTCAGGCACTCGTAAGAAATAAAGAAGTAGAACACTAGACAACAGAAAAACAACAGACGTGAGTGGCTTACCCAGGATTCGAACCCCAGACCTTCCGTGCGACAACACTGCCTAGCTATGCAAGCGAATCACACTATCCTCCCAGCCATCTAGGCATCACAAAAATGATGCTTCGATGACTGGTCATCAGTGCGAACCACAAGTCACAACACCGGAAGTTTACAATTGCAGTATGCTTGTTCTGCTGCGTGTCTGTCGTGAATTATTCTAATCCCCATATATAAATTAAAACGTAAATGCAAAGCCTAACAAATAAATTTAATAAAAGGAAAGAAGAATGGTAAAGAACAGTGCTGTCACAATGACTGTACTCGAAATCCCCCTTGTTTTCTACTTTGTCTGCAAATTGTAACGCTTTCACGTTGATAGTAAAAGCCTACTGTATTATTACCCGCTTTCTTCAATGAAACGTGTACCGTATTTCTTGGAAAAACCTTGAGATACGCAAGCTGATCAATGACCTACATTTAATATTTCATTCATTCCATTTTATACACGGCGTAACTAAAAGACAGATGGACTAAAGGATAGAGAGAAGGGAGAGGCAGAAAGCAGGGACACCTGCAACACTAAACACGCGTCGCGCGATACACAATTGCTGCCATCACGCGTGTAAGGCCACATGCACTAACTTTATTTCAAATCGACAGTGATAAAATTCACTACCCATACCAGAGTTAGGTTTTAAAATCCTGAAAAACGCTTATTGGGAATTATGACATTATACCGGTTTACGTTTGAAAACATGACAGTACCCAGACACCCTCAAGTTTGGAAGTGAGAAGGTAGTAACAGCACGACTATCCTAGAAGAAAATGCATATTGGCTCCATTAAATTCGTATATTTGGGTTCCTTAGGGTTTGCTGACAAAGAATATGTAAAACGTTACGCAAATAGTCTAGGAATTACCAAGTTATGGCCAAAATAAAATAGTGGGGGTGCCTGACAGCATGAAATCATTTCTGCTCATAAAATTTTTTTATAACGTGTTTGAAGAAACATTACGTTACGGAAATAGCCTACCATGTTAACTCCTATTTGATTGGAGCGCAACAAATGAAAGACTAAACACGATTGGTCGGACTATAAATACTATCTTGTGTTGTCAGGGGAAACGTGAGAAAGGGGTACTTTTTTTGAAAAGATGTGTAGACATGGTTTGATTGGGTAGAGCTGCGAATATACTCAATTCAGAGCGTCTGTTCATTGCCACATCTTGTAATAAACCTACTAAGAAGCAGTGCGTTGAGCACCAGTGTATATTTTTTATAAAATAAAGCCTGGGACATCGGCAGATCGGAGTTGTGCTATATTCATTGCCAGTCAACGAAACTGTTTATTATTTCCATGAATTGTGGTAAGCTTGAAATATTCAATATCTTTTAATGAAAATTGAATGTAAATTGATAATTTATGTCTGTATATATGTGTGGTTCAGTAGCGAACATGATGTAAAGCCTATAGTGCTCCAGCCTGAACAGAAGGTGTCGGAGGAAAGTAAAACTGCATGGAATGGCCAAACAGTACACTGACACCTAGATTATTAACTAGAAAGAAATAATGCTGGAATTGCAGAGGTGTAGTAACCATTAGGGAGGGAAATACTGGTATAAAGTATTTCAGATGAAGCTGACAGTTGGCCTAACGCTCTGAACTCAATGTTTGTGATGTATTGTGCTCAGTGTAGAAATGGAGTATAAATTAGTTCTGACGTAGAAGGTACAACCTTCTTGTTTCAGGGACCGTGGTCTTAAAGTTATTGAGCAGCACCTGGTCAGAGCTTTGCTGAAGCCAGAGGTGGACAGCATACTCCTTGGTCCATATAGCAACCAGTGGGGTGGCTCCAGAACTCATTTAAGTAATCGAGCAGAGGAGTCTTTTACTGCAGTCATCACGCAAGATAAGAGAGTGTGGCCATGGAGCTCAACATTATGTACCCCCATCTTAAAATGACATTGTAAACTAAAATTAAGAGGGGAATTTAATTGTTTTAATACCAGAAACTGAGAACATCTCCAATACTAGTTCCAATAGAAACAAACTATTGAAGTCATGATGACAAATACCAACAGAGCTTGAACAAAACAAAACCAGTATTACCTCATATTACCACTACACAACTGACACACATAGGATACCATTAATAATATATGTCACTATAAGAATCATATTAATAAATTCTGTACATATAACTTGTAATTAAAATTGATTGTGATTCCTGGTTCCCTTTGTATTTGAATCAGGACACATATACATTCATGACAGCACTGAATACATATTGTTATTTGAAAAGTTATCAGTGACTCCTTTAAGATATCCTCTTAGAGTGTTTTATATATGTGAGTGTCACAGTGTTGTCAAGTGTGGTGGAATAAATTAAATTGTTTATCTGTCTGTTGTTGTTATGACTTACACTTCATCATACACATACCCTAGACATATAACGTAGTCATCACACTATTCCAGAATAATTCTGACTGAGGTATACATATGTGGCAGCAAGTAAGGTTATCTATAATACACTACTCTTATTAGATATAGATACCTTCACAGCTGATCTCAGTCAGTACACTAAGTCCCCTATAATATTTATAACATCCCACTTTACCACATATATTGGGGTCTCGCCCTCGGGATTTTGAATCTTTCCCTATTACAAATATTGGGGGTAACTCACTTCAGGGAATAATAAGAATTAAAGGGTATCCTTGGGTGAAAATAAATAAGGTTGAGCTCACAGTGCCTGTGTTGTCTTGAGTTAATTAGTCATAGATAAAATTGTTTAGACATTTATCTGTTAGACAATGGCCGACCTGGCAAAATTTCGATCTGCTGCTGTACAGACTGCGAAAGAGTTAGGAATGGACGGGCAAATTATGATTTCTTATGTCACTGCTGAATGTGACAAATATATTGAACGGGAAGAAAGAAGATTAGAAAAAGAGGCCGAAAGAAAATTAGAATCTGAAAGATTGGCCGAAGATAAGAGAATAGAAGCTGAAAAAGAGATTAAGAGGTTGCAGATTGAGGCTGAGGCTAAGAAATTGGAAGCAGAAGAAAGAAGATTGACTGCAGAAAGAGAAGACAAGAGATTAGCTGCAGAGAGGGAAGCAGAAAAGGAGGAGAAGAGATTACAAAGGGAACATGAGTTACGACTAAGGGAGTTTGAGTTTCAAGGCCATGCTCCTGAAAATGGTGCCAGTCCCTTTGCCTCTGATGCTACTGCTAGCCAGGGAGCCTCAACCTCAGCTATGAATTTTCATTTAGATCATTTTGTTGAGAAAGACGATGATATAGAGAGCTATCTAAATAGGTATGAACTATTAGCTACCACATATGGGTTAGAGAGAGAGAAAGGTGGAGCTTAAAGTTATCTCAGGGACTTCGTGGGGCAGCTTATGAAGTTTTTGCAAAAATGAGCAGAAGTGATCAGGAAAATTATGACATGCTAAAGCAGGCTCTTTTGTTAAGATATGAAAAGAATGCAGAATTTTATAGGAAAAAATTTAGGAATGCTAAACTACTGTCAGGTGAAACCTATCACCAGTTCTCTGCACGAATAGAGACATACTTGGAGAAATGGACTTCTCTGGGGAAAACCCAAGATCTTAAGGAAATGGTCCTTATAGAGCAATTAAGAGAGTCCATGGCTCCAGACCTGAGAAAGTTTCTCATGGAACAAGGTGCAGAGAGGCTGGGTGAGTTGCTAAATGTTGCTGAAAGGTATCAAGCAGCTCAAGCAGAGGTAACAGGTAATAAAAAGAAACAAGTGGATAACTTTAGGGCACCACAGAACTTTAATAAATTTGATCCTAGGGATCAAAACAAAGGTAAGCACCAGTTTGATAGGCCACGGTATGAAAATAAAAATAAAACCCCACAATTCGATGAAAGGAAATATGATGAAAGAAAATCTTACAACCAAGGAAAAAGGTGGTGTAAAAATTGTAAGATGAACAATCATGACACTGACCATTGTAGAAGGAAACCTGTGTACATGGCAACCCTTCAGGTCAGGTCGACCTCAAGACAGGAGGAGGATATTATGTTGGATACCACTCCAGAAGAGATGAGGAAGGCACAGGCTGGGGATAAAACACTCAAGCCTTGTTTCAGGAAATTGTCAACTTGTCGTACAACTCCAGGCAAGGGAGATTTTTACATGAAAAACAAGTTGATGTATAGGAAGACTGGAGCTAGATCCAAAGGTCAGGGACAGCTGGTACTTCCTAAAAGATATAGAGCAGACTTAATAAGGAGCCTACATGTGAAACCAGATGGGGACCATGAGAAGATAGGTACCATCATTCAAAAGGTGGCTCACAATTATTATTGGCCCAAAGCAAGATGGGACATTGAGAATTTTGTAGAAAGGTGTAGCATAGCACATGAGGGAACACCCACAAGTGGGAACATTGATCAGGACCTGGACACGCCACGGGCAAAATTAGGCCTGATAATAAAAAGAAAAATAGATTTGATAAAGTGGACCAAATGGAATGGGAAGCCCCTTTTCACGGACAAGCTTCACTTAACTGTTTTTTCAATGGCCACTATGCGGAGAGTGCAAAAAGATGTCTTACCCAGGATAAGCCGAAAATCCCTCAATCGGACTTAAACAAACTGGAGGAAGAGGATGTAGAGAGGAAATCTCTCATCAAGAATTTTAAGTGGGGAGAAAGCCCCAAAAGAAAAATTGGTAGCGGTCGTTTTATGCATGATAATTCTGGGAAGAAAAATCATCACTATAGAGCTTCGAGTGGAAGAGACCATACCGGTGCATGGACAAATAGGTCCACAAAATTAAAGGTCCATATGTAGCTTTGTTAAGAACGTGGACTGATGAAAAGGCAGAGGAAAACATTACATCTTCATACCAATATGTGAATGAGCTGACCACTCGTTTAAAAACTGGCTGGAAACTTGCCAATGAAAATTTGAAACAAGCCAGGAAGAAACATGCTGCCTATTATAACAGGAAGGCGAAAGACAGAGATTTGGCTGTGGGAGAGAAGGTACTGCTTCTTCTCCCCGGCAGTCAGAATAAGTTACAGATTGGATGGCAAGGTCCATATACAGTTTTAGAGAAGGTGTCTAGAACAAATTATAAGATAGATAAGAAGGGGAAAGAAAAAAATCTATCATGTGAATCTCCTGAAGAAATATTTGGAAAGAGAACATCAGGAAGAGACACACTTGTTGACCTTGTCCATCGCCATGGAGATGAAAAAGGAACCACTTTCATCATTTGAATATCCATTACACCCCTGTGAGACAGCAGCACAGGTGAAAATCAGTACACATTTAACAAAAACTTAGAAAGAGAGAGTGCAACAGGTTCTAAATAATCATGCAGATGTGTTAACAGACCGACCAGGGCATACAAACCTATTGGAATATGATATGAAACTGATAGACCCCACACCTGTCTGTATGAAACCATATTCGATTCCGTTTGCTAAGGAGAAAGCTTTGAAGGAAGAGATAGACTATCTGTTGAAGGAAGGAATTATTTCACACAGTGAATCCTCATATAGTTCCGGTGTTGTACTCTTAAGGAAGCCCTCTGGAGAACATAGACTCTGTATAGATTACAGGAGACTGAATGCTATTACAGAAGGACAGGTGGATCCATTGCCGGATACAAATCAGCTGTTTGCCAGACTAAATAAAGCTAAATATTTCTCAAAAGTGGATCTGAGTAAAGGATACTATCAGATTCCAGTAAAGCCTGAGGTTAGACCATACCTAGCTTTTAGTACCTCAGAAGGACACTATGAGTTTAATAGATTGCCATTTGGATTGAAGAATGCGCCTAGTGTCTTCTCTAGAATGATGAGAAAAATTATTGGACCCTCTGAATAATCCATGTATAACAAATTTCATGGATGATATCCTTATAGCAACAGAAACATTTGAGGAACACATTGACTCTCTGAAGATGCTGTTTGATCGACTTAGGGAAGCAAATTTAACAGCCCGACCAACCAAATGTTGCGTTGGATGTAAAGAATTGGAATTTTTGGGACACACA
This sequence comes from Oreohelix idahoensis, assembly GCA_024509875.1. Taxonomy (NCBI): domain Eukaryota; kingdom Metazoa; phylum Mollusca; class Gastropoda; order Stylommatophora; family Oreohelicidae; genus Oreohelix; species Oreohelix idahoensis. Next base: position 122,207 of record JAMPIV010016965.1, on the reverse strand, counting down.
GTTTATCAGGGAAACATGACCCCTGACCCAAAGAATTTAGAGAAACTAAAGAAAGCCCCGAGACCACAAACCAAGAAGGACGTGAGATCCTTTGTCTCATTATGTGGTTTCTACCAGAAGTATATCAAAAACTTTAATTCCATATGTGCACCGTTAACTGATTTGACACGTAAAGGACATCCAGATCGCATTACATGGACACCACAATGTGAAATGGCTTACCAAGAATTGAAGGAAAAGCTCACAAGTAAACCTATTTTGAAATTACCTGACTTAAGTCAAGAATTCATAGTAAGGACGGATGCCAGTAATATTGGGTTGGGTGCAACTCTACTACAGAAATCAGATGCATTGGATGGGGAATTAAGCCCAGTGGCATATGCTAGCAGAAAATTGAATAAAGCTGAAATCAACTACTCAACTAGCGAAAAAGAATGTCTTGCAGTAATATGGGCAATAAAGAAATTCAATATTTATCTGTATGGGAAGGCATTTAAGTTGCAAACGGATCACAAACCTTTATCGTTTCTAGCCCAGGCTAGGCATGAGAACTCTAGGTTACTCCGATGGTCCTTACTTTTGGCTCCCTATAATTTTAGCATTGAGTATATATCTGGAAAAACAAATTTGGGAGCGGATTTTTTAAGCCGCCATCCGTGTGATGAGAATCACCGTAAACCCCAGAAATAATAATAAATTTCTCTATGTGTATATAGAATAAAGGACTGACATATAATGTCTGTTTTAAGAGGGGAGATGTCGTGAATTATTCTAATCCCCATATATAAATTAAAACGTAAATGCAAAGCCTAACAAATAAATTTAATAAAAGGAAAGAAGAATGGTAAAGAACAGTGCTGTCACAATGACTGTACTCGAAATCCCCTTGTTTTCTACTTCGTCTGCAAATTGTAACGCTTTCACGTTGATAGTAAAAGCCTACTGTATTATTACCCGCTTTCTTCAATGAAACGTGTACTGTATTTCTTGGAAAAACCTTGAGATACGCAAGCTGATCAATGACCTAAATTTAATATTTCATTCATTCCATTTTATACACGGCGTAACTAAAAGACAGATGGACTAAAGGATAGAGAGAAGGGAGAGGCAGAAAGCAGGGACACCTGCAACACTAAACACGCGTCGCGCGATACACAATTGCTGCCATCACGCGTGTAAGGCCACATGCACTAACTTTATTTCAAATCGACAGTGATAAAATTCACTACCCATACCAGAGTTAGGTTTTAAAATCCTGAAAAACGCTTATTGGGAATTATGACATTATACCGGTTTACGTTTGAAAACATGACAGTACCCAGACACCCTCAAGTTTGGAAGTGAGAAGGTAGTAACAGCACGACTATCCTAGAAGAAAATGCATATTGGCTCCATTAAATTCGTATATTTGGGTTCCTTAGGGTTTGCTGACAAAGAATATGTAAAACGTTACGCAAATAGTCTAGGAATTACCAAGTTATGGCCAAAATAAAATAGTGGGGGTGCCTGACAGCATGAAATCATTTCTGCTCATAAAATTTTTTTATAACGTGTTTGAAGAAACATTACGTTACGGAAATAGCCTACCATGTTAACTCCTATTTGATTGGAGCGCAACAAATGAAAGACTAAACACGATTGGTCGGACTATAAATACTATCTTGTGTTGTCAGGGGAAACGTGAGAAAGGGGTACTTTTTTTGAAAAGATGTGTAGACATGGTTTGATTGGGTAGAGCTGCGAATATACTCAATTCAGAGCGTCTGTTCATTGCCACATCTTGTAATAAACCTACTAAGAAGCAGTGCGTTGAGCACCAGTGTATATTTTTTATAAAATAAAGCCTGGGACATCGGCAGATCGGAGTTGTGCTATATTCATTGCCAGTCAACGAAACTGTTTATTATTTCCATGAATTGTGGTAAGCTTGAAATATTCAATATCTTTTAATGAAAATTGAATGTAAATTGATAATTTATGTCTGTATATATGTGTGGTTCAGTAGCGAACATGATGTAAAGCCTATAGTGCTCCAGCCTGAACAGAAGGTGTCGGAGGAAAGTAAAACTGCATGGAATGGCCAAACAGTACACTGACACCTAGATTATTAACTAGAAAGAAATAATGCTGGAATTGCAGAGGTGTAGTAACCATTAGGGAGGGAAATACTGGTATAAAGTATTTCAGATGAAGCTGACAGTTGGCCTAACGCTCTGAACTCAATGTTTGTGATGTATTGTGCTCAGTGTAGAAATGGAGTATAAATTAGTTCTGACGTAGAAGGTACAACCTTCTTGTTTCAGGGACCGTGGTCTTAAAGTTATTGAGCAGCACCTGGTCAGAGCTTTGCTGAAGCCAGAGGTGGACAGCATACTCCTTGGTCCATATAGCAACCAGTGGGGTGGCTCCAGAACTCATTTAAGTAATCGAGCAGAGGAGTCTTTTACTGCAGTCATCACGCAAGATAAGAGAGTGTGGCCATGGAGCTCAACATTATGTACCCCCATCTTAAAATGACATTGTAAACTAAAAATAAGAGGGGAATTTAATTGTTTTAATACCAGGAACTGAGAACATCTCCAATACTAGTTCCAATAGAAACAAACTATTGAAGTCATGATGACAAATACCAACAGAGCTTGAACAAAACAAAACCAGTATTACCTCATATTACCACTACACAACTGACACACATAGGATACCATTAATAATATATGTCACTATAAGAATCATATTAATAAATTCTGTACATATAACTTGTAATTAAAATTGATTGTGATTCCTGGTTCCCTTTGTATTTGAATCAGGACACATATACATTCATGACAGCACTGAATACATATTGTTATTTGAAAAGTTATCAGTGACTCCTTTAAGATATCCTCTTAGAGTGTTTTATGTATGTGAGTGTCACAGTGTTGTCAAGTGTGGTGGAATAAATTAAATTGTTTATCTGTCTGTTGTTGTTATGACTTACACTTCATCATACACATACCCTAGACATATAACGTAGTCATCACACTATTCCAGAATAATTCTGACTGAGGTATACATATGTGGCAGCAAGTAAGGTTATCTATAATACACTACTCTTATTAGATATAGATACCTTCACAGCTGATCTCAGTCAGTACACTAAGTCCCCTATAATATTTATAACATCCCACTTTACCACAGTGTCCTAAGGACGGAACTATTTCTTCTGTGGTCATTACATTTCTTTCCGTTCCATTTCAACTCCATTGGATCTTTGTAGTCAAGCTTATCATGACTTATGGTCAATGTACCATGACACATATTGAAATTCCTACGTGCTCTTTTAAATTTTTGATCAATTTAGCTTTCATGGTGCAATGCGCGCAGTTTCCGTATTATCTCGAAAATACACCACGAAAAATTTTCAAGACCTGCGCGCTCTTTTGTTGGGTGTTCAATTTATTTTTCACGGTGCAGTACGCGCCTTTTCCGTATTTTCCCGAAATACTGACAGGAATGTTTTCATTGTTCGTTATAGGACGTATCACTTAGACAGTATATATAGGATATTCACACTATATTTACGTACATGCATACATACAGAAACACACGCACACGCATATACATACTTAAACACAGAGTGAAACCAGACATGCACTTATCGCTAACAAATATGGAAGATGATAATTTAAAAAAAAAACGGTATTGTTTCTATCTAATGTGCACTGTTTTCTTTTTCCTTGTCTAGAAACAAAGAATTATTTATATCGTACGAGTGCCTACAATCAATCAATCAATACATTTTAGCTCCCCAATCAATTTGGCACTACAAGACGCCACTAGGCGTGATGGCCATTGACTGCTTTGACGGTCGGCGGCTAAGGATCAAAGAAGAAGAAGAAGAATCAGCATAGGCCATCAACAAACACAAACCCAAGTCCTCCTGTCACGTACCATCAGCTCAAGTTCTTTCCACGTCTTTCTCAGTACTTCCAGCTCTGTCTCCAGTGGCACAGCGATTACATTACTTGCTTCTAGAGGTTAAGACACCTAGTTTACAAACCAGGTCTGGTCGCACTGCAGTCTGTGAATATTGGTATAAACAAATAAGGAGAGGAATCCCGAGGCCTGTAAACAGTAAATAAATAAATAAATTGTATTAGTTACTTACTGTTTACTGGCCTCGGGTTCCCCACCTTATTTATTTTAACGTTTATACAATAACAAGGCTACCCTCTGTCCTTTTCTATTCTCGTTCTTCTATCATTTACTAGACACAGTATTAAGGTCTTTGTCTTGTGCCTATACTGTTAAATAGGAAAAATTGCAGAAGTGATTGCGGTTATAATTAGTCTGGGTCGTCCTTAGGTACATATCAGGGTTACGTGGAGAGATCGTGCTAGACCTCTGCCCACAAAGCACTATTGTTGTGGTGCCTAGCTGGCAGAGAGGAAAGTAACGATTCGCATCCGTAGCTAGGCGGTGGTGTCGTTCGGAAGGTCCTGGCTTTTATTCCCGGTAAGCATCACTTTTTGTTGTTGTTGTTGTGTTGTCTAGTTGTTATGACTAAATTCATAACACCATTTTCGGTCGCTCTCAAACTTGGTTTGTTGAGCTGACTTCCTATTTATAAATCGTTTCTACGACAACACAGGAAGTACGTCACATTGTCTGCAGATTTCTTAGCAGACGTGGTTTCGCGGGCTACGATCGAACATACGATCTAGTTACTCTCCTCTGTGGCTTTGTGTCTCCGTGGGAGAAGGCTGTGTTTCTTAAGAGCTCCTGAATGTGTACTTTTAGTACTGGATTTCAAGTATTTTAATCAGCTAGGACTTCTACAAGATAGAGCCTAAGTTTGATATACGTGTCAGCGCTGAATGGTATGGAAAGGATGTGTAATTTGATAATAAATATTTCAGCATTATGACTCTGACAGCGTTCCTTTAGTCTACAAGACGTTAGACTACATATTGACTGGCTAGTAAGTGCCATTGTCTTTTTCACTGATGCAATTTATATGGAGCCACGTTCGTGAATAAAATCTACATGTATTAATGTCAAACGTCAACCAGGCTTATGAAGTTTTGTACTGCTAAGAACTGGCTCTCACGTTTGTAAGATCTGTGCTTGTCGGACTGTATGTACATTAGACCCTAGATCTACTTGGACACCTGAGTTCAGCAACTGATTACCTCTCGCAACCTTATAGGCGCCTGTCCAATGAACCCGCAACACTAGTCTTCTACTTATATTTATTTATTTGCTATGAATATTGTTACCTGACTCTGCTCTGATTTAAGGAAGGCGAAGACAGCAAGGCAGAGAACTGGTCACCTCTACCTCATAACACTGAGACCTGGTTTAATTTATTCATCCTCATTATCGTTTCCTTTTCTCTACTCGTAGAGTATGGAACCACGGCAGCATCTAGTCCTTTGCATTCACTTTGTTTAACAGTGGTGGTTTCTGAAGCAATTAGTTTTACGTGATGACATTGCTAACCGCATGCACAACCTCGTATTAGTTGTCTCGTACGATTGCCTCAGACCTAGTGTAAATTATGTCTCTAACACTTTACTCCGCTAAGCAGTACCTGCTGGATAACCAATCTTAACTTTTTACAATCGTGCATAAATACATACTTATGGCTGGACTCACGGACACAACCGGATATACACGCAGAATTAAGGTGGTACAAACAAACATTATGTACGTCATTATGTAGTAAATACATTCAATTAACTTGTACTTCTCGAAAAGAAAACACAAAAATACAGAACTCAAACGAACTTACAAATTTACAGAACTCAAACGAACTTAGAAACTTAACAGAACTCAAACGAACTTAGAAACTTAACAGAACTCAAACGAACTTACAAACTTACAGAACTTAAACGAACTTACAACCTTAGAGAACTCAAATACAAACGGACTAACGGTCAGATAATACGACCACTTGTTGAAAATAATAAATATTATTCTCATTTAAACATTACTTTCACATTCTACAATAAGCAGACTACTGGGAAAAGTATTCACAAATTGTTCCCTTGTGCCCGCTTTTCTCAGATTTCCCGCTTTCAAATCAGATTTCAAGGTTTATGCATAAAACATTGGACAATATTCACGTCTGCCTGCTCGGTGCAAAAGTCAGGAATTATACAGCAATAAACCAAAACTAGTGTGAGAAAATGACGTTTTTGATGGTCTCAAATATTTCTAATCTAATTTTGCCGCAGTTCTAGTTGGATTTATGCGCGAAAGTATTGGAAAATTCAACTCATCTTTATGTGGGAATGGAAAGTTACGGTATAACAAATAAATAAGAGAAGTGGTAAAAGATCGGACTGCCATGAGTATCCAATTTATAGATGATTTAATTTTAAAGGTCGTTCGATCTCCAATTGTTTGTGGAGCTATTCAAGTTTTCTCTATTTACGACGATGCTTCGTAATTGTTAGTACCATTCCATATATTCAACTTCCTTAGGAGCGTAAGCTTTCAACAGAATTATGTCAAGTTTTCCCAGTCACGTGCCTTCCGTTACTGGTTGTTCCATGTTTTCCTTATTATGTTCATGTGTGTCCAGTTCTCTTCTCGTGTGTGTTTTTTCCGGTCTACCTTTTCTTCTCGTACCCTCGGATTCCAGAACAATGACTGCCTTGTAATGCTATCATCAGGTTTCCTCATCATGTGTCCTATCATCAGGTTTCCTCATCGTGTGTCCTATCATCAGGTTTCCTCAGCGTGTGTGTCCTATCATCAGGTTTCCTCAGCGTGTGTCCTATCATCAGGTTTCCTCATCGTGTGTGTCCTATCATCAGGTTTCCTCAGCGTGTGTCCTATCATCAGGTTTCCTCATCGTGTGTGTCCTATCATCAGGTTTCCTCATCGTGTGTGTCCTATCATCAGGTTTCCTCATCGTGTGTGTCCTATCATCCGGTTTCCTCATCGTGTGTCCTATCATCAGGTTTCCTCATCGTGTGTGTCCTATCATCCGGTTTCCTCATCGTGTGTGTCCTATCATCACGTTTCCTCATCGTGTGTCCTATCATCAGGTTTCCTCATCGTGTGTGTCCTATCATCCGGTTTCCTCATCGTGTGTGTCCTATCATCAGGTTTCCTCATCGTGTGTGTCCTATCATCAGATTTCCTCATCGTGTGTGTCTGTCACGTGAAAGATAATTTATTTTACCATCTTGTCCATAATTTGATTACTCCTTTAAATGTTCTGTTTTCCGAGACATTTTGTATTTTCTTTTTCTTTCCTTTTCTACCTTTGTGGCCAAACTTTCTCACCCTCTCAAACCCCACCCGAGGTTGTTTACGCTGGCCAGCTGCGGTCAGCTAACGCTAGACGTAATGTTATCTAAACGCACCTGTTCGACCAGAGAAACATTTCTCGGGTCCGCTTTAAGTGTTAGAACGAGCCAAGACGGTTTCTGTGAAAGAAACGGTTCGTTAGCGGCGGGTACCCTCTGTGGTCCCAACAGGGGAATTTCTCTGGTCGCTTTAAAACATTTGATGACGAGCGGCTGGTACCCTTTGAGGCCTGGGGAACTTTCGCACGATTTCCTGTGTATTACCCGGTATTACGCATTACGCCAATACATCTGTAGAATCAGGTTAGGCAGGTGTCCGGGGGGAGCGTCCTTTGTAAGCTATAAGATTTGAAATTTTACTACGTCAAACACACTCGTAGAAGATTCCTGGCCCGAGATAGACCATTATGGAAATAAGGCAAACATTAACACAGAACTAAATGTTTTTGGCCTATTTCTTGGCATTTTCTCGGGGTGAGTAAACATATCTTATAATTATTATATTAGATTCATGTTAGCTTTTATATATATCTGTTAGGGAAGTGAATTTATTTCTGAGGACTTCTCCTAGTAATTTATTCAGTGATAAGGTAGCGCTGTCTACGGCCTATTAAGTGGTGCTTAAACTGTTACGGTTTATCATGGGTTAAATGTTAAACTTACAATAACAGATATTAGGCGTAGAATCAGTCCACGAATGCTTACCATTGGGTTAAGAGTCAGCAAAATTAACTGTCATTTCTGTAAGATAATGTCAGGTGTGGATTGTTCACTTTAAAACTGAATAGTGAGATGCAGGTAATAACTCTGGATTATAGGAGATAGTCACTTATTCCTTCTGATAGATATTTTTAGTGGCAAGGGAGGATCATTTTATGCTTACTTGTGTGGCTAGGCACTAGTCTATAACTTTCACTGAAAGCAGTCACCAGGCATAGATATAATTATATCTTATGATTCAGCCACAATTGTATTATTATAGCAAGAACATTGCATTCTCTTTGTACTCATTGTGTGGAATATTAATATATTTTCCCAAAGGGACATATTACTTATTTTGTAATGTCACATGCTGTAATCTGTTTATGTAAATTCATTTAATGTTGTAAGATGAATAAGCATATCCATTTAACTGTAACTACTGGTTAGGTTTCCTGTATATTGAGATTGGGAGAAGAGGAGTAGATTGTTGCTGTCAGAACAGTTACTGACAGGTACCTGGGTGTGCAAAAGATATTAAGTCTATGCGGGTGCGTGTTGATAATTGATATTTTTAAGGAACAGGAGACATGGTTAAAGACAGCCCTAAACTATCATAGCAATAACTACAATAAATTTAATCCCATAGTGGAGCGGAACTTTCTGTATAAAGTTAGTGTGATTTATTATTTGCTTGATGTAAAAGGGTGTCTCTTTTCGGTCTCAGTTTCAGGGGGATACCGAATTGCTAGTCTAGTTTCCAGTCAGACGAAGAATGTCACCGTCTCTTCGTCTAGAGGGATTCTGAGGATATCTAGCCCCACGAGTGTCACACCCCGTTCCTGAATCAAAACCCCTTTTGTCAACGCCAAGTTAAGCTCACGCAGTGCAACGGAGCCAACGCTAAATCTGGAATCACCAAATGCAGTAGTAGTTCTCTACTCGCCTCTTGGATTACCAGCCAGAGCATTGCGGCTTCCAGAATATCAAAACCGCCCAGCATGCCTATAGCAGAATTCCATATCACCCGCCTTTTTTGTGCCTAAACGGGGCACTCAGCCAAGCCACAGTCAACCAGCCAAAACCGGATTTAAAGCCAATTCTAGCGCCGGATAAGCATGCCTTGGGATCAATTGTCCTCAAGTGACTTCGTCCCATGGTTTATTTCTGGGTCTATGTAGAACTTCGCACGTATGAGCAGCCATCTATGGACAGAGTTCCAGCCCCACTCGCGCCAGTAGGGGGAAGACACCAACGATAGCGCCTATACAGTGATTTTATTCAGGTTAATTCCATCACCGATGGCGGATATATACGAAGAAACCACTTACTGGAGCTATTCCATTGGTCCCCGAAAGCGGACAGGCTGTCGCTAAGTTCATTCAGTTGGTCAGCAGGAGATAAACAGCGTCTCCCAGCCCACCTCGCGCCAGTAGGGAGGAGTCACCAATGATAGTACCAACAAGGACAGTTTTGTAGGCATAGTCCCTCACGAAGGATCTACAAGTAACACACTGTCCGGACTATTTCATCTGGTCCCGAAAGCGGACGGACTGAATCGCAGTTTATTCATTTTGGTAAACAGAAGGTAACTAGAGTCTTCCAGCCCACCTCGCGCCAGTAGGGAGGAATCACCAATGATAGTACCAACAAGGACAGTTTTGTAGGCATAGTCCCTCACGAAGGATCTACAAGTAACACACTGTCCGGACTATTTCATCTGGTCCCGAAAACGGACGGGCTGACACTCAGTTATTTCATCTCTCTGTGTTCTACAGGTTTTATGAATGGTGATCTGTGTGTGTGGTTTTTGGTGTATATGATTATTGATGAATATTTTGAGTATTGATGTAATTTTATGTTGTTGTGATGATATGCATTAATTCCATGCTTTTTCTTCTTTAATAAATTTTACACATTTATTAATGCGCTGTTCACGACCTTTCCATCCATATTTGTATTTTTAGCTCTTTACTATAATCTCTATGTATGATAAGAGAAGAGAGAGAGAGAGCAGGAGGTGCTTAGACAGTAAAGTGAGTTGAGGCTTGGAGAGAGAGATCATTTTGGTAAATCTTCTTCCAGGTTGTCTCAAGTCCATCTCCTATTTACACCTTTCTGTGTGTGTAATCTATAACTCTGTCAGTCCACTATCCCTTGTCAATTTCACTACTGTTGTCCAACTCGACAAATACTCTACACTCTAACTCAACCACGACAATTGGGAGCCCGTCCGAGATTCTAGAACCCATCTAGTACGACATTTAATATGTGCTCGATCCGAGGATGAATCTCTCACAAGATTCTATCTTGATTCTTAGAGTTTAGTGTTCGGCAGATTATAGGAATCGATATCCCTAGACATAACGAACTATTTCTTTTGGGAGGAAGTCTGAACAGCGTTTTACTCCACAGCAATCATAAATATTAAGTTACATTTATTGTTCATGCTACACATGAGACAGCTGGTAAAGGTTGATGGTGCCACTGCTGAGATTTGGTTGACAAATCTGACGACTATTGTTGTAAAAGTCAGAAAAAAAATTTTTAAGGGTTAATTTTTTTCAGGAGTAGCTCTTTAATCTGAGATAAGAAGCTACAGACAGTCAGTTACTAGCTTGCATTTGTACCAAGGGAGGGTGTTCATTTGAATGATAGTAACCAATCCTCCCAATAGCTAAGTACTGACAGAAGTTGGAAACAAATTTGTATTATGATTATAGGATGTTCTAGGACATGTAATGGACATTGATGGAAAAGATAAATTACTGTCATTTAGTTCGTGTTTCACGCACTTTAAAAAAGGGGGCACTTGTCACGTGAAAGATAATTTATTTTACCATCTTGTCCATAATTTGATTACTCCTTTAAATGTTCTGTTTTCCGAGACATTTTGTATTTTCTTTTTCTTTCCTTTTCTACCTTTGTGGCCAAACTTTCTCACCCTCTCAACCCCCACCCGAGGTTGTTTACGCTGGCCAGCTGCGGTCAGCTAACGCTAGACGTAATGTTATCTAAACGCACCTGTTCGACCAGAGAAACATTTCTCGGGTCCGCTTTAAGTGTTAGAACGAGCCAAGACGGTTTCTGTGAAAGAAACGGTTCGTTAGCGGCGGGTACCCTCTGTGGTCCCAACAGGGGAATTTCTCTGGTCGCTTTAAAACGTTTGATGACGAGCGGCTGGTACCCTTTGAGGCCTGGGGAACTTTCGCACGATTTCCTGTGTATTACCCGGTATTACGCATTACGCCAATACATCTGTAGAATCAGGTTAGGCAGGTGTCCGGGGGGGGGGAGCGTCCTTTGTAAGCTATAAGATTTGAAATTTTACTACGTCAAACACACTCGTAGAAGATTCCTGGCCCGAGATAGACCATTATGGAAATAAGGCAAACATTAACACAGAACTAAATGTTTTTGGCCTATTTCTTGGCATTTTCTCGGGGTGAGTAAACATATCTTATAATTATTATATTAGATTCATGTTAGCTTTTATATATATCTGTTAGGGAAGTGAATTTATTTCTGAGGACTTCTCCTAGTAATTTATTCAGTGATAAGGTAGCGCTGTCTACGGCCTATTAAGTGGTGCTTAAACTGTTACGGTTTATCATGGGTTAAATGTTAAACTTACAATAACAGATATTAGGCGTAGAATCAGTCCACGAATGCTTACCATTGGGTTAAGAGTCAGCAAAATTAACTGTCATTTCTGTAAGATAATGTCAGGTGTGGATTGTTCACTTTAAAACTGAATAGTGAGATGCAGGTAATAACTCTGGATTATAGGAGATAGTACTTATTCCTTCTGATAGATATTTTTAGTGGCAAGGGAGGATCATTTTATGCTTACTTGTGTGGCTAGGCACTAGTCTATAACTTTCACTGAAAGCAGTCACCAGGCATAGATATAATTATATCTTATGATTCAGCCACAATTGTATTATTATAGCAAGAACATTGCATTCTCTTTGTACTCATTGTGTGGAATATTAATATATTTTTCCCAAAGGGACATATTACTTATTTTGTAATGTCACATGCTGTAATCTGTTTATGTAAATTCATTTAATGTTGTAAGATGAATAAGCATATCCATTTAACTGTAACTACTGGTTAGGTTTCCTGTATATTGAGATTGGGAGAAGAGGAGTAGATTGTTGCTGTCAGAACAGTTACTGACAGGTACCTGGGTGTGCAAAAGATATTAAGTCTATGCGGGTGCGTGTTGATAATTGATATTTTTAAGGAACAGGAGACATGGTTAAAGACAGCCCTAAACTATCATAGCAATAACTACAATAAATTTAATCCCATAGTGGAGCGGAACTTTCTGTATAAAGTTAGTGTGATTTATTATTTGCTTGATGTAAAAGGGTGTCTCTTTTCGGTCTCAGTTTCAGGGGGATACCGAATTGCTAGTCTAGTTTCCAGTCAGACGAAGAATGTCACCGTCTCTTCGTCTAGAGGGATTCTGAGGATATCTAGCCCCACGAGTGTCACACCCCGTTCCTGAATCAAAACCCCTTTTGTCAACGCCAAGTTAAGCTCACGCAGTGCAACGGAGCCAACGCTAAATCTGGAATCACCAAATGCAGTAGTAGTTCTCTACTCGCCTCTTGGATTACCAGCCAGAGCATTGCGGCTTCCAGAATATCAAAACCGCCCAGCATGCCTATAGCAGAATTCCATATCACCCGCCTTTTTTGTGCCTAAACGGGGCACTCAGCCAAGCCACAGTCAACCAGCCAAAACCGGATTTAAAGCCAATTCTAGCGCCGGATAAGCATGCCTTGGGATCAATTGTCCTCAAGTGACTTCGTCCCATGGTTTATTTCTGGGTCTATGTAGAACTTCGCACGTATGAGCAGCCATCTATGGACAGAGTTCCAGCCCCACTCGCGCCAGTAGGGGGAAGACACCAACGATAGCGCCTATACAGTGATTTTATTCAGGTTAATTCCATCACCGATGGCGGATATATACGAAGAAACCACTTACTGGAGCTATTCCATTGGTCCCCGAAAGCGGACAGGCTGTCGCTAAGTTCATTCAGTTGGTCAGCAGGAGATAAACAGCGTCCCCCAGCCCACCTCGCGCCAGTAGGGAGGAGTCACCAATGATAGTACCAACAAGGACAGTTTTGTAGGCATAGTCCCTCACGAAGGATCTACAAGTAACACACTGTCCGGACTATTTCATCTGGTCCCGAAAGCGGACGGACTGAATCGCAGTTTATTCATTTTGGTAAACAGAAGGTAACTAGAGTCTTCCAGCCCACCTCGCGCCAGGAGGGAGGAATCACCAATGATAGTACCAACAAGGACAGTTTTGTAGGCATAGTCCCTCACGAAGGATCTACAAGTAACACACTGTCCGGACTATTTCATCTGGTCCCGAAAACGGACGGGCTGACACTCAGTTATTTCATCTCTCTGTGTTCTACAGGTTTTATGAATGGTGATCTGTGTGTGTGGTTTTTGGTGTATATGATTATTGATGAATATTTTGAGTATTGATGTAATTTTATGTTGTTGTGATGATATGCATTAATTCCATGCTTTTTCTTCTTTAATAAATTTTACACATTTATTAATGCGCTGTTCACGACCTTTCCATCCATATTTGTATTTTTAGCTCTTTACTATAATCTCTATGTATGATAAGAGAAGAGAGAGAGAGAGAGCAGGAGGTGCTTAGACAGTAAAGTGAGTTGAGGCTTGGAGAGAGAGATCATTTTGGTAAATCTTCTTCCAGGTTGTCTCAAGTCCATCTCCTATTTACACCTTTCTGTGTGTGTAATCTATAACTCTGTCAGTCCACTATCCCTTGTCGATTTCACTACTGTTGTCCAACTCGACAAATACTCTACACTCTAACTCAACCACGACAATTGGGAGCCCGTCCGAGATTCTAGAACCCATCTAGTACGACATTTAATATGTGCTCGATCCGAGGATGAATCTCTCACAAGATTCTATCTTGATTCTTAGAGTTTAGTGTTCGGCAGATTATAGGAATCGATATCCCTAGACATAACGAACTATTTCTTTTGGGAGGAAGTCTGAACAGCGTTTTACTCCACAGCAATCATAAATATTAAGTTACATTTATTGTTCATGCTACACATGAGACAGCTGGTAAAGGTTGATGGTGCCACTGCTGAGTTTTTGGTTGACAAATCTGACGACTATTGTTGTAAAAGTCAGAAAAATTTTTTTTAAGGGTTAATTTTTTTCAGGAGTAGCTCTTTAATCTGAGATAAGAAGCTACAGACAGTCAGTTACTAGCTTGCATTTGTACCAAGGGAGGGTGTTCATTTGAATGATAGTAACCAATCCTCCCAATAGCTAAGTACTGACAGAAGTTGGAAACAAATTTGTATTATGATTATAGGATGTTCTAGGACATGTAATGGACATTGATGGAAAAGATAAATTACTGTCATTTAGTTCGTGTTTCACGCACTTTAAAAAAGGGGGCACTTGTCACGTGAAAGATAATTTATTTTACCATCTTGTCCATAATTTGATTACTCCTTTAAATGTTCTGTTTTCCGAGACATTTTGTATTTTCTTTTTCTTTCCTTTTCTACCTTTGTGGCCAAACTTTCTCACCCTCTCAAACCCCACCCGAGGTTGTTTACGCTGGCCAGCTGCGGTCAGCTAACGCTAGACGTAATGTTATCTAAACGCACCTGTTCGACCAGAGAAACATTTCTCGGGTCCGCTTTAAGTGTTAGAACGAGCCAAGACGGTTTCTGTGAAAGAAACGGTTCGTTAGCGGCGGGTACCCTCTGTGGTCCCAACAGGGGAATTTCTCTGGTCGCTTTAAAACGTTTGATGACGAGCGGCTGGTACCCTTTGAGGCCTGGGGAACTTTCGCACGATTTCCTGTGTATTACCCGGTATTACGCATTACGCCAATACATCTGTAGAATCAGGTTAGGCAGGTGTCCGGGGGGAGCGTCCTTTGTAAGCTATAAGATTTGAAATTTTACTACGTCAAACACACTCGTAGAAGATTCCTGGCCCGAGATAGACCATTATGGAAATAAGGCAAACATTAACACAGAACTAAATGTTTTTGGCCTATTTCTTGGCATTTTCTCGGGGTGAGTAAACATATCTTATAATTATTATATTAGATTCATGTTAGCTTTTATATATATCTGTTAGGGAAGTGAATTTATTTCTGAGGACTTCTCCTAGTAATTTATTCAGTGATAAGGTAGCGCTGTCTACGGCCTATTAAGTGGTGCTTAAACTGTTACGGTTTATCATGGGTTAAATGTTAAACTTACAATAACAGATATTAGGCGTAGAATCAGTCCACGAATGCTTACCATTGGGTTAAGAGTCAGCAAAATTAACTGTCATTTCTGTAAGATAATGTCAGGTGTGGATTGTTCACTTTAAAACTGAATAGTGAGATGCAGGTAATAACTCTGGATTATAGGAGATAGTCACTTATTCCTTCTGATAGATATTTTTAGTGGCAAGGGAGGATCATTTTATGCTTACTTGTGTGGCTAGGCACTAGTCTATAACTTTCACTGAAAGCAGTCACCAGGCATAGATATAATTATATCTTATGATTCAGCCACAATTGTATTATTATAGCAAGAACATTGCATTCTCTTTGTACTCATTGTGTGGAATATTAATATATTTTCCCAAAGGGACATATTACTTATTTTGTAATGTCACATGCTGTAATCTGTTTATGTAAATTCATTTAATGTTGTAAGATGAATAAGCA
This sequence comes from Oreohelix idahoensis, assembly GCA_024509875.1. Taxonomy (NCBI): domain Eukaryota; kingdom Metazoa; phylum Mollusca; class Gastropoda; order Stylommatophora; family Oreohelicidae; genus Oreohelix; species Oreohelix idahoensis. Next base: position 106,446 of record JAMPIV010016965.1, on the reverse strand, counting down.
TATCCATTTAACTGTAACTACTGGTTAGGTTTCCTGTATATTGAGATTGGGAGAAGAGGAGTAGATTGTTGCTGTCAGAACAGTTACTGACAGGTACCTGGGTGTGCAAAAGATATTAAGTCTATGCGGGTGCGTGTTGATAATTGATATTTTTAAGGAACAGGAGACATGGTTAAAGACAGCCCTAAACTATCATAGCAATAACTACAATAAATTTAATCCCATAGTGGAGCGGAACTTTCTGTATAAAGTTAGTGTGATTTATTATTTGCTTGATGTAAAAGGGTGTCTCTTTTCGGTCTCAGTTTCAGGGGGATACCGAATTGCTAGTCTAGTTTCCAGTCAGACGAAGAATGTCACCGTCTCTTCGTCTAGAGGGATTCTGAGGATATCTAGCCCCACGAGTGTCACACCCCGTTCCTGAATCAAAACCCCTTTTGTCAACGCCAAGTTAAGCTCACGCAGTGCAACGGAGCCAACGCTAAATCTGGAATCACCAAATGCAGTAGTAGTTCTCTACTCGCCTCTTGGATTACCAGCCAGAGCATTGCGGCTTCCAGAATATCAAAACCGCCCAGCATGCCTATAGCAGAATTCCATATCACCCGCCTTTTTTGTGCCTAAACGGGGCACTCAGCCAAGCCACAGTCAACCAGCCAAAACCGGATTTAAAGCCAATTCTAGCGCCGGATAAGCATGCCTTGGGATCAATTGTCCTCAAGTGACTTCGTCCCATGGTTTATTTCTGGGTCTATGTAGAACTTCGCACGTATGAGCAGCCATCTATGGACAGAGTTCCAGCCCCACTCGCGCCAGTAGGGGGAAGACACCAACGATAGCGCCTATACAGTGATTTTATTCAGGTTAATTCCATCACCGATGGCGGATATATACGAAGAAACCACTTACTGGAGCTATTCCATTGGTCCCCGAAAGCGGACAGGCTGTCGCTAAGTTCATTCAGTTGGTCAGCAGGAGATAAACAGCGTCTCCCAGCCCACCTCGCGCCAGTAGGGAGGAGTCACCAATGATAGTACCAACAAGGACAGTTTTGTAGGCATAGTCCCTCACGAAGGATCTACAAGTAACACACTGTCCGGACTATTTCATCTGGTCCCGAAAGCGGACGGACTGAATCGCAGTTTATTCATTTTGGTAAACAGAAGGTAACTAGAGTCTTCCAGCCCACCTCGCGCCAGTAGGGAGGAATCACCAATGATAGTACCAACAAGGACAGTTTTGTAGGCATAGTCCCTCACGAAGGATCTACAAGTAACACACTGTCCGGACTATTTCATCTGGTCCCGAAAACGGACGGGCTGACACTCAGTTATTTCATCTCTCTGTGTTCTACAGGTTTTATGAATGGTGATCTGTGTGTGTGGTTTTTTGGTGTATATGATTATTGATGAATATTTTGAGTATTGATGTAATTTTATGTTGTTGTGATGATATGCATTAATTCCATGCTTTTTCTTCTTTAATAAATTTTACACATTTATTAGTGCGCTGTTCACGACCTTTCCATCCATATTTGTATTTTTAGCTCTTTACTATAATCTCTATGTATGATAAGAGAAGAGAGAGAGAGAGCAGGAGGTGCTTAGACAGTAAAGTGAGTTGAGGCTTGGAGAGAGAGATCATTTTGGTAAATCTTCTTCCAGGTTGTCTCAAGTCCATCTCCTATTTACACCTTTCTGTGTGTGTAATCTATAACTCTGTCAGTCCACTATCCCTTGTCGATTTCACTACTGTTGTCCAACTCGACAAATACTCTACACTCTAACTCAACCACGACAGTGTCCTATCATCAGGTTTCCTCATCGTGTGTGTCCTATCATCAGATTTCCTCATCGTGTGTGTCCTATCATCAGGTTTCCTCATCGTGTGTGTCCTATCATCAGGTTTCCTCATCGTGTGTGTCCTATCATCAGGTTTCCTCATCGTGTGTGTCTTATCATCAGGTTTCCTCATCGTGTGTCCTATCATCAAGTTTCCTCATCGTGTGTCCTATCATCAGGTTTCCTCATCGTGTGAGTCCTATCATCAGGTTTCCTCATCGTGTGTCCTATCCGTCTCCAGCGTCTTCTTCTTATCTCATGTTCCACTGGCACGTGTCTGGTTTTTGTCGGTCATTTTCACATCAGTAGTCTTGTCATAGGACTTAATCATCCTGTTCTACGCAAGTACCCAGCTATGAAAGCCTGTAGTTTTATGTTTGTTTTTCCTTGCAAATTATGATTCATTGTAACTTTGCACTTCGTGCCTGCACATGTTTTTCTTATTAGTGTGATAAACTCTAAGGGAAAAAGGGAAAGGGGGGGGGGGGGGGGGGGGGGGGGGGGGCTCCATAATGCGTCATTGTTAGAATCTGTAATGTCTATTATGTTATCGGGTGTATTCAATTATTGCTGCTTGCTTACAAGCACCACCTTCGTCGTTATTAATTAAATTGTGTATATCGGGTAAACGAACTTATAACTCTGCATGTGTTTGTTGTATCTTTTCATTATTATGTTTCCATATTTTTGTTGTTGTTTCCTTTGGTTCAGGTATATTTTCTTAACTTAATATTCTAAATTTAATCTGCGATAGATTGTTTTGTTTATTTAGTAGTTCCATTGTTTATATGCGTTTTGATCTGTTAACATTTTTATGTTTTTATTTTTCATCACTGATAAACATTTAGATGCTGATTTCTGAGTACAGTAAGCTGAATTTATTTGTGTTCTCACGTGTAATTTTATTAATATAAATTTGTATGGGTCGTAGTGGCTAAGAGATATGCCGTTCGTCTCTAATTCTAAAGATACCAGGTTCGGTTCCCAGTACAGAGAATATATTTTATGGAACTTTTTTCAGAACCAGTTGGTCGTAATGATATCATACTCCCCCCTGATCTCACGAGAAGTGAGATTGGATGCCTGGCCTTCTTGGATAAAGGCGAAAAAACAGGAGATCCCGTGTACAGGCTGCGCACGTTAATAATCCCTCATCAATCAGAAATCGTAAAGAGTAGGCCACACGACTGATGGCCTGGCAAAATTTACAAAATTAGGAAAGCCTACCAACAACAAACATATTTATAGAATTGTGATTCCTATATACACACACTGAGATCCTCACCGGTGCTACGGAGTTCGTGCACTTTGCTGAGATCCTCCTTGTGATCTAAAGAAGCAGATCTGAGCACTGATGGAGTTGTCCGTGTGCAATCTTGATGGTCCTCAAATCCAAACCAAACAAATATAAATTACTAAATATTTGTTATACCTTTATATTCTTATTATATTTTAGTCACAGTTGAATACCAATTTGTGTTCAGTTATACAGTACCGTGTAGTTTCCTAGAATGTCAAAATAATGGATAAGCCTAAATATCAAAATACAGAATTGATGGCCATTTCGATGAACATGACTTCTTCACACTGCACAATCAAAGTAAATGGAACATTTGTTAAACAAGCAAATAGATTAAATCTAGAGCTATAAAAGTGCCTACCAAAGACAGTAAGTTGATATTTTAATCATGCTCAGCACCAATGAAATTCAATACGAAGTTTTGATAAGGCTGGCAACCCAATCACATAAAATTAATTGCCATGGAAACCACAGCAGTAAGTGGCATGGACATTTCTTGCTGAAGGCTTCCTGGAAAAAATTCTGCAATGTTGACACCAACCTCCGTAAGGAGCGCATGAGCCAGTGCTGGCTCTCTAAGACCAACTGCAGTGCAGACCTACTAAGACCAACTGCAATGCAGACTATCTAAGACCAACTGCAATGCAGACTATCTAAGACCAACTGCAATGCAGACTATCTAAGACCAACTGCAATGCAGACTATCTAAGACCAACTGCAGTGCAGACTATCTAAGACCAACTGCAATGCAGACTATCTAAGACCAACTGCAGTGCAGACTATCTAAGACTACCTGCAATGCAGACTATCTAAGACCAACTGCAATGCAGACTATCTAAGACCAACTGCAGTGCAGACTATCTAAGACCAACTGCAATGCTGGCTCTCTAAGACCAACTGCAGTGCAGACTATGTAAGACCAACTGCAGTGCAGACTATCTAAGACCAACTGCAATGCAGACTATCTAAGACCAACTGCAGTGCAGACTATCTAAGACCAACTGCAATGCTCACTCTCTAAGACCAACTGCAATGCAGACTATCTAAGACCAACTGCAATGCTGGCTCTCTAAGACCAACTGCAGTGCAGACTATCTAAGACCAACTGCAATGCTCGCTCTCTAAGACCAACTGCAATGCAGACTATCTAAGACCAACTGCAATGCAGACTATCTAAGACCAACTGCAGTGCAGACTATCTAAGACCAACTGCAATGCTGGCTCTCTAAGACCAACTGCAGTGCAGACTATCTAAGACCAACTGCAATGCAGACTATCTAAGACCAACTGCAGTACCGGCTCTCTAAGACCAACTGCAGTGCCGGCTCTCTAAGACCAACTGCAGTACCGGCTCTCTAAGACCAACTGCAGTACCGGCTCTCTAAGACCAACTGCAGTACCGACTCCCTAAGACCAACTGCAGTATCGGCTCTCTAAGACCAACTGCAGTACCGGCTCTCTAAGACCAACTGCAGTGCCGGCTCTCTAAGACCAACTGCAGTACCGACTATCTAAGACCAACTGCAGTACCAGCTCTCTAAGACCAACTGCAGTACCGGCTATCTAAGACCAACTGCAGTGCCGGCTCTCTAAGACCAACTGCAGTGCCGGCTCTCTAAGACCAACTGCAATGCAGACTATCTAAGACCAACTGCAATGCAGACTATCTAAGACCAACTGCAGTGCAGACTATCTAAGACCAACTGCAATGCTGGCTCTCTAAGACCAACTGCAATGCAGACTATGTAAGACCAACTGCAATGCAGACTATCTAAGACCAACTGCAGTGCAGACTATCTAAGACCAACTGCAATGCTGGCTCTCTAAGACCAACTGCAGTGCAGACTATCTAAGACCAACTGCAATGCAGACTATCTAAGACCAACTGCAGTGCAGACTATCTAAGACCAACTGCAATGCTCACTCTCTAAGACCAACTGCAATGCAGACTATCTAAGACCAACTGCAATGCTGGCTCTCTAAGACCAACTGCAGTGCAGACTATCTAAGACCAACTGCAATGCTCGCTCTCTAAGACCAACTGCAATGCAGACTATCTAAGACCAACTGCAATGCAGACTATCTAAGACCAACTGCAGTGCAGACTATCTAAGACCAACTGCAATGCTGGCTCTCTAAGACCAACTGCAGTGCAGACTATCTAAGACCAACTGCAATGCAGACTATCTAAGACCAACTGCAGTACTGGCTCTCTAAGACCAACTGCAGTGCCGGCTCTCTAAGACCAAATGCAGTACCGGCTCTCTAAGACCAACTGCAGTACCGGCTCTCTAAGACCAACTGCAGTACCGGCTCTCTAAGACCAACTGCAGTATCGGCTCTCTAAGACCAACTGCAGTACCGGCTCTCTAAGACCAACTGCAGTGCCGGCTCTCTAAGACCAACTGCAGTACCGACTATCTAAGACCAACTGCAGTACCAGCTCTCTAAGACCAACTGCAGTACCGGCTATCTAAGACCAACTGCAGTGCCGGCTCTCTAAGACCAACTGCAGTGCCGGCTCTCTAAGACCAACTGCAATGCAGACTATCTAAGACCAACTGCAATGCAGACTATCTAAGACCAACTGCAGTGCAGACTATCTAAGACCAACTGCAATGCTGGCTCTCTAAGACCAACTGCAATGCAGACTATGTAAGACCAACTGCAATGCAGACTATCTAAGACCAACTGCAGTGCAGACTATCTAAGACCAACTGCAATGCTGGCTCTCTAAGACCAACTGCAGTGCAGACTATCTAAGACCAACTGCAATGCAGACTATCTAAGACCAACTGCAATGCTGGCTCTCTAAGACCAACTGCAGTGCCGGCTCTCTAAGAACAACTGCAGTACCGGCTCTCTAAGACTAACTGCAGTACCGGCTCTCTAAGACCAACTGCAGTGCCGGCTCTCTAAGACCAACTGCAATGTAGACTATCTAAGACCAACTGCAATGCAGACTATCTAAGACCAACTGCAATGCTGGCTCTTTAAGACCAATTGCGTTGCCGGCTCCAACGTTGGTTACAAGCGACAAGGAAAAAGAAGAAGACACAGATTCAAATATGTAAGCACCTTGATGACATTGGATGGACGATGCATCCTTGCGATAAAGAGCAGAATAGTCCGGGCCAAAAAAAAACGTGAAATGAAGTAATAATTATTGTATTAACAAATAGTTGCATATACTCGTAGATGTAATAAAGAGTATTGTTCAGTGTAAATCCTGAAAGCAGATGAAGCCACAGAGACATAATATTATCATCATTATCATTATCATCATTTCTCATTTACCAAACGGAGCATGGCCCACTCTGTCTAGGGTTGTGTCCCCTACTGTGCAGTAGTGGTCCATTAATGGCCAAACTCAAGTAAAATGAATGGGTGTGTGTAAAGGTAGCAGCCATCGCTCAAGACTTCTCTTGGCAGTGATATAAATAGAAGGTTGGTGCTTCTATTTCAGGGAATCTCACATGAATTTTTAGAATGGCAAGTAAAACAACTAAGCCGTTTAAGTTTGTTATAAATTGTGTATTCTCCACCAACTACTGTGAGAAATATATATTTTGACTCGCATTTTATGAGCCATCCTCCCCAGCTAAAGGTGGTTAAGAAAAAGATTTAACAAAGATAGTCCGTAAACTGTGCCAGTACTGGGTACTTAGCTGGCATTGTGATGACAGTGAGTTTTGGTTCAATCACTGCTGGTTCCCAGGGAATATTTGATTGTTCCTTCCCAAGTCAGGAGTCGAGTGGCGTGGTAGCATCACGTTACTTGCTATGCAGGAGCAACCGTCTCAGATTTAGCCTTTTTGAGTGTCCTATAGACCCGTTTGGTGTAGATGGTGTTCAGCTAGAAACTGAGAGATAAATAAATAATACCCTCCTACATATACTGTCTTCTGATATAAGCATCAGCGACCTCTGCTTTCCCCCACTGTTTCATCTCCCTCTAAATGTTTCTGATGTACCTGAGAATGAACTGTCAGGCCATCGAGACAGATGAATGAGCGTCGGGAGAGCAGGAAAGAGACAAATGCATCATTTTTTTACACACACACACACACACACACACACACACACACACACACACACACACACACACACACACACACACACACACACACACACATATATATATATATATATCACAAAAGCATTTACAAATACCATGATGTCATCATCATCAGCTTTCCGCTCCCCATGCAGCCTGGGGATATCTCTGCTATTGGTTCCTTGTAAGTGTAGTGAGATCCTTAATACCCAGATCAAATAGATAAAATAACTATTGTTATAAAGTCAAAATAATGTAGAGATAAAATAGTGGAGTTGTGATCAGCTTCGTCACCCGCGCCCGCAGTTTGTCAAGCCCAGCGCAAAGCGAATGGTACTAGCTTTTCCTAATTCGTCCTTGAGAATTAAATGTAACATTTTGACAAAATCAAGGCGTATTCATTCCAAGAAAGAGTGAGAGAAGAAAGAAACGGGGAGGGGTGAAGGAGAGACGGAAAAGGCTACCATTGACGAGTTGGTTTTGAAACGCAAATTGTAACGAACGCGCGTAGTATTGCTGTCGGCAGATTTGAAAAAAACTACGCAAAGCCACATACATGCCTCGTTCTATAGTCACGCAGTTGAAATGTATAACCGCTTAGATAGGGAGACGGTAGTGTATAAACACACACACAGCTCTCATTTCCTGCCAAATAGTGTATTTTCTGACGAAACACAGACAAGTTGTTTTATTTTGAATAAAAACAATAGAAAAGGAAAAAGTGACGACTAACAGGAAAAATATGAAAATACAAACGACAATGAATAGGGCAATTAAACTTATATAGATTAATAGAGCAGAGTCTCCTGATCAATAGTATATTTCAATATACAAAATCGCCCAATTAATAACCAAGATATTGAAATAATACTATATCTACGGACAGTAAGACGAACGAACTGTCGTTTTTGCTCATTTTATAGGTAACATTTTTGGACGCACTTTTGAAAAGAGGCAGATAACGGTAATTCATTTGATTGGTTAAGACGCTAGGAGGAAGGGAGAGGTTATTGGTTGGCCCAAAACAAAATATATTTTGCAGAGTAGTATCTAAGGCAGACTAACCAACAGACCGGAAAACACACAGTATGTTTGGAGTTTGGTTTTTTTCAAAATTCAATTCAAAATTGGTAGTCGCCAGATTTCATTGGCCAGCTCATTTGATAATAAGGAAAGCTTTGAAGGCTTGACGCCATTTGTATAGAATCATTCCCGTACTAAGAACGATGAGAATAGAAGTGTGACTTTAAAAAAAAAAACTAAAACTAATAAATAAAAGTTCACAGTCTAGCCAGCGGCAAAGCTGAATTTGTGCCAGTCATCGTACCTGTGTTTATTTCATTGAATTGGGGTAAGAAGAATTGATATATTATTATGTATTATTTGCAAAGGCAAAAGGTTGATACTGCAAATTGGGAAAGTCAATGACATGCCTATAGAAGCAGTTTGAGTATTAGCATTTGATTTATGTTTGAATATTGCATTGTTGTAATTAATATTTATTGTAAGATCAAGATAGAATAGCAAGCCTCAGTGTTCGAGGAACACTTATCAACATGCCTAGAGCGTTTATAGTTAGGAAAAGAAGAGAAAATCATACAAAAGGAGATGTTTACTCTACTTTATTGTATTGAAGAAAACTATGTAAAATTACAGTGGCGTATCCGCCATATGGACCTGAGGTGTGGTCACAGTAGGATGTGAAGTCATATGAATTAAGGGCTGGTGCACTTGTATGCACACGAGGCTGACCCCATCATATCATGTAGATATAGTTAATTGAGGTATACACCAGATATAAAAAGGCCAGGGTGTCCTTTTTGTTGCAGGGTTTTATTTCCTGTTACCAGCCGGTGACAGGAAACCTGAAGAAATATTTGAAGACAGTAACGTCTCCAGTAAAGGGCATCCTGTATACTATTAGCCCAACTGAATCTCTGGGAGCTGAAGTTCTCTGCAGAGCCATATCATCAGCCTGAAACTACTCATACGAATTAAAGGTGATGTGCTATTGTCTGGGCACTCTGACAGTTCATCGGGAGTTAAATTGATTCCCTACCAATTAACTTTTACACCCAGGGGCGTGATGACAACCACAGCTCCGCAAATAAATGACTCACATAAATAATTACTAAATAATATTCTGTGAAGACACCTAAAGGAACATTTTAGTATTAATATTATCATTATTGGACAAAGAGTCCTTTTTTGTTAAACATTAGTGTCACATATATTTTCCTCAGTTTTAAAAGACCTGTCCAAAAGAAATTGAAGGACAGGCATAATAAAATTGTACAAAAAATATTCTAAATTCAAACTTTAACCACAGACTTATTCATTTACTTTAGTGAGTTGTAGTGTGTTGTTTTGATGTACCATCATTTCATTACATTCCCTAGACATTAGCCACATCAAATACCACACATTAGAATTAAAATACAACACCGCGTGAGATCTAGAGAGGTAGCGTTAGGTCCCTTGAGACTCGACATCATCAACCTTTAGACTCAAGGTCTTACATAGCTTGACCTCACACGGTTGACACTTACACAACAATCTTTCTTATCTTTTACCATCCTAACCTCTCCAGCAAATAAATCTTTGCTACAGTAAGTAAACCCGCACGAAGCAGTCACCAGCTCTTGCAGTGGTGGTTTATGTGGCAAGTTACTTTAAATTATGAAGCTGCCAGCTCCATATGCAATTTACATCAATAAACAATGCTACATGGTAAATCCAAATATAAAATAATAACTGTACATTTACAACTTACCCCAACAGGGTTAATAATATTTCCAGACTTTGATGCACAGCATGGCCGATAGGATGTTCTACGGCTATTTAAGATGTATTCTTTTCTAATGAGCTAATATTAATTGCTATGTTACAACTTTTTGCTTTTACCACATAGCAGATTTATAGGGGTGGGGATTATAAAAGCCTTAATCGAATAATGGTACTGGCAATTTCGCGCAAGCTAATACTTGTTCTGGTCGAAATCACTCCTTATACAATATTTTTCTCTCACCTCCTGGTCTGGTTTTCCTTGACGAAGTTTGGAAAATACAGTGGCAAAGCTCCAAAGCGATCTAGGTTTTAAAGTAGAAATTTTGCCCACGCAAAATGTAACCTTGTGAGATTCTCTTGGGTGAAACCCAATCCCAATTTAGTTTAGTTCATTATCTAATTTTAACGCCAATCGTAAGCTAAGGAGTCTTATTTTAGTAAATCCTCTCCCAACTCCTTTACTCTGAAATATTAACATGAAAATAAAAGGTATTGCACTAAGTGTTACATCTACCGGAACCACTATGTCAGATTCCTTATCCTAATTCCACAATTGTGTTAAGAGACCTGCCGGAAATTATTACATTATATTTTTGTGTCCAGAATGTTCCAATCAAGCTAGCCTTAGAAGTTGCATTTTCTGCAAGTCAAGCACGCATGTTATCTTTAATTCACCGTCTTTAATTCACCGTCTTTAATTCACCGTCTTCAACAAAGCGGAGCGGAAATATTTGTGCAATCTAAATGTGTTGTATTAATGCCTCATTGCTTACAAATATAGTCCCAGACTATCGTCTTGAGTTTATTTAACAAACGACCCAGCCTTGGTGGAAGCAATACTTGCTTCTATCAATAGCCCGTCTGTCTAAACAATACAGCTGGGGTCAAACGGCCGACCGAATGTTGACTTAATCTTATTGTTCCATCTGGCTAGTCGTTGTCTGTCCACGATCAAAGAATAACAAGTCATGTGCGTTCAAGCATAAAATGTATGGGTGTGTCCAGGTGTGATAATATCAATAGATGAAGGTGTAAAAGTCAGGTAATGACCGGATGAAAATAAGGACAGAAATGATTGAATGAATACTGACCGAGAGGAGTGTTGGAAGAAACATTGGATGAATGAATAGGACGTTTATCGTCACACACTCCTGCAACTGATCCCATTACACGAAGCTTTCCCCCACAGCATTCATTTCTTCAAGTAGTGATGAATTCTTTAGAAATTGTTTGCATGATAAGTTTGCCAGACCCATGCCCAATGTCATATTAGTCGCCTGTTGCGACATGCCTAAAGCAGCGTAGGCCCATTCTTTCTTTGTCACCCCACAGATTCACGGAAACTACACGCGAACTACATTGTTATTCAGCTACAAAAAACTTAGTTATATTTGAACAAATAAAGAGGGGAAATCCCAGACCTGTAAATAATAAATAAATAAATATTACACACATGAAGGTGTGTTTCAGGTAAGTCTCTCACTTCTGTTGTTTTTCTTCTGTCTAGTTTTCTACTTCTTCATTTCTCACGAGTGCCTGAAACATACCTTTATGTGTGTAATGTTTATTTATTAGTTATGTTTGCCAGCCTTTGTTTTCTCTAAATTATATCCGTCATTTATCTCTGTGTTAATCGACAGAACCCACTAAAGCAAGAGAACTATTACAATGCACGACAATGAACGTCTTATCGTTATTTATTTTCGAACAAATAAATAGTTACGTCATTCGCCACCGATTTCATTATGCAAAACAAATTGTTGCAAAAACCACACCTGTATACATGTTTTGTTTTAGTTGTGGGGTATCCTACAATGTAGCCAGTAGCAGTGGAGAATGCATGCTCCATGGGGGATTGTTGACAAAAAAAGGTAATGATGATTTTAACGATCATTCATTATTTTAATTAATAAAATTGTGCTTCGTTTTGGCGAGTCGCTTCCCCATCAACTTAAATACAGGGTCTGTCGGTTATATTAGGCGCATGACGAAATATAAAAGACGGTATGATCTGATTATTTTATACATTTTTTTTAAAAAAAAATAAAATTTTGCGTCGTTTTGGCGAGGCGCGTTCTGTTCAACCTAGTCGGTTATATTGGGGCGTATGTCGAAATCCAAATATAAAAGACATTTAGGTCTGTTAGCTATATTTTGTCAATATATGATCATTCATTATCTTACAATATAAACTTACCGATAACTTCATCTGCACAAGAAATGCACGATTTTCGTGAACTGTATATTTTCTACAAATTAAAAAACACAAAAACACACGCGCACACACACAGCAATAACAAAACAGGAAGCTCACCTGGCCAAGCACCTTGTAAAGAACATTCTTTCTTTTTTTTTAAGTCGAATAGAAATCATTGCAGATGTTGGATCAGTTAAGGGTGAACCCGTCTTATAGTTAGCTCCCGTTTTAGAATTAGCTCCCATCGACCTTTGTTACACCTTGTTAATTAAACTATTTCTGGGATGGTGCATTTAGCTGTGTTTTAGATTATTCTTCTTGTTTTTTTTTTTTCTCTCTCTCTCCTTCTCCCCTTACATGCATCTCCTTGTCGTTAATGATTATGTTCGTTAATGTTTTTCACAGCCTTGCATTGTCAGTTGTTCTTAAGCCCCCTTGAGGTGTTCTTTGGTTTTCCCCTTAATTTTTAAGCCATTGCTTATTTTCATACATCATTTAGATTTACAACGCCCATGTCTTTTTTGCTAATTCGTGTTGTTAGTTCCCGTGAGTCTCTGAGAAAATGAAGAAAGAATGGGATCTCGGCTCCTTTACGCATGTGGCAATGGGCGACTAAAATGAGGTTGTGTATGAGGTTGGTAACCTCATTATGTAAAACTGTTTGCTACTGAAAACATCGCTGCAAGAAGGCATGAAAACTTTGCTGCAGGCTTTACGCAAAGAGGATTAACTGTAGTGGTAGCTGCATGCTCAGAAGGAGCAAGAAGGGAATAGTGATAATTATTTATGTTGGTATGGGTGTATATACGAGGGAAGGTCAAAAAGTAATGCCTCCTATTTTTTATGTATGTAAATACTGCATCGGTGTGCAATTTGTAAATTTAGCAGGATTCCTCACTCTTCTGCACTGTATAGCGTTACCAACCTGTTTCAGTAACAGGTGGCACCACTGTAACAGTTTAAAAATGGCTGCCAAAGACGTTCGGTTAAAACAAAGTTATGTCATAGAATTCCTCAATGCTGAAGGAAAACCATAGCCATCAACCTCCTGCACCGTTACGAAACTGAAGGAGAAGAGTTTTTATCGAATATTGTGACAGGTGATGAGACTTGGTTTCATTTTTTTTAACCAGAATCCCAAAGGCAGTCAATGGAATGACATCACACAACATCGCCGACAAGAAAGAAGTTCAAAAGTTCACCATCTGTAGGGAAAGTTATGGCCTCCGTGTTTTGGGATGAGAAGGGTGTGATTCTTCTCGACTTCTTGGAACAGGGAAACACGGTGAATGCAGACCGTTACATTGAAACTTTGAAGAAGCTTACAGGTCGTCTTCGGCGACTTTACCCATTAAAAGATCAGAGACCTGCACTACTGTTGCACGATAATGCCACGCCACACACCGCTAAACGCACCATTGATGCGATTGCAGAATTTGGCTGGACATTATTACCACATCCCCTTTACAGTCCCAATCTTGCACCTTCTGACTTCCATCTGTTTGGACCACTGAAAGAAGAACTTCGCGGACATTACTTTGAGGACACCGAGACCCTTAAACGCGCCGTACGCCAGTGGTTTAGGAAAAAAGACACCAATTTTTACCGTGCGGGGATACATGCCCTTGTGAGAAGATGGACAAAAACTGTAACAAATAACGGAGACTACATTGAGAAATAAATTTTTGAAGTTCAGACTTGGGGCTACATTTCAATGTGAATTTTATCTGTTTTCATGCCTATTGAATGAAATTAAAAATTACGAGGCGTTACTTTTTGACTGTCCCTCGTAGGTTTACATGAGCACGTTTTTGTCGTCTGAATTGTGTGTATGTATGTAAGTATATATGTGCTAGATATACAAATGCTTGGCTATATGTATATACGTATATACTTGCATGGTATCTATGTGTACTTGTGTGTTATATGTGCAAACAACAGGTGTGTTTTTTAATATGTACACGCGTGGGCATCTTATGTGTGATAGGGTGGGTTGAGAATGGGGTGATATTGTTGTCCTGTACAACTGAACGTGTGGCCACTTCTCACTCACACCAGACCCATACACTAATAAAGCTGTACTCTTGGTGTAAAGGTAGGGGTTGTATTTATTTACACAGCCCAGGTAATGACATTGAACAAATTAACCAAACAAATAAGTCCCAGCCAGTGCTCATGGGTTAACCTGGAACACAAGAAAGCACTGACTAAGTAAAATAATAACAATCAAATAATATGAGCAAAGCAAACACTTTCTTCAACCACCTTGATGCGTCAAGGATCCATATTTGATCATCTAAAACAGTTGTTCTCAATGTGGGTCATTTGGCCACGAGAGTGCCATGTCAAATATGTACGGACCCACAGTAAGATGGCAAAGTACCTTTTTCCCAGCTAACAACGACTATGAGCGGGACCACAGGTATTTACAGGTAACAAACTGAATAATCAGATTATAGCGAGCAAAGTTAAAAATAGAGTGATGTATGAGAATGAAGCACTGGTAATGACTTTAAAGTGGCTATAGTTAAGAACAAGTTCTTTTGCTGGGCCTGACTATATTACGTAAGTAGCGAGGTGTTGACGATGATTTGGTGTTGGTGTTGCGATCCGTCACTGTTGGTTCCCAAGGGTGTTATTGACTGTTCCATCAATCGTACAATGCTGTGGCAGTAACATGTCTTTGGCGGTAATACTGGGAGTAACCACTCCAATTATCAAGGCAAGCATCCTGATGTACACGTCTAGCGTAGACTGCTGGCAACGTGAACCATTGACTTTTAACACAAACTTGTACCACAAACTAAGAGAAAACAAATGTCTCTTCTAAGTATAGGTTCTCCTGACTTTAGAACCAGGCGCTCTCCGCTTCTTTTCCATCACTTCACCTTTCTGTTTTTCATGACCATATAAGGTCTTGCATTTTCCGTTTCGCCTGTCGTGTTTGCAAAACACTACTTCGCATATCTAACATTATAATCTCTTCCTACTTGTTATTTCCTTGTGATTTTGTTATCACAGCAAAGTCCATCTGCCGGAAGTATTACATCACTATTCATGTCTTAATTGTCAGCAAGATGGTAATTTCCTACATCACAGTGAGGTCTAACGCGTATTTTATCATGTCTTGTTTGCGAGCTCGTACCTTATCATACGGCAACCTGGTAGCGTATATCTGCTCAGACGAGGAGTTAACAATAGCAGTGTCGCTCAGTGTAGATTCTTTCTCCATCTGGAGTCAGCAATAAGCGAAACATCAAAGTGACCAGTCCACTCCTTCGCTACGCGTAACCGTTAACAAAGGAGAAATAACCAGGAGAGAGGGGTGGGTCAGAGGTGTCACAAGATGTGATAAGAAAGCCTTAAACTACGAAAGCAAAACAACGATAAGGGGTGTGTGAGAAAAAGAAAAACAAAAGGAAGGGCATAGTTGGTCACAGAAAAATGTAATGATCGAAGTTTTGACTTGTCACAGGAGTTTGGGAATATCTGTAACATTTTGTTTTACATGATTAGGTGCCCCTTGTTGTTCTAAGGGATTTCTGACAAGACAAAGAAATAATATTGTTACTGTTCCTTCAGGCAATTCGTAAAAGGCGACTAATATTAGGTTGTTCATGTAGGAAAATTACTGCAGAAACCATGGTTGTAAGTGTTTGTTCGTTGGTGAAGCTGGGGGAAAGGGTGCGGAGTAGTTGGCTCCGTGCTATGTACGGAGTTAAAAAGTAGATGGTGTGATGGGTGGAGATAGACCACATTATGATTAACGGTAGATGGAGACATGCATTACAAGATGTGAAGGTAAGAAGAGGTGCGGATGTGGCAAGTGATCCCCATTTAGTAGTAGCAAAACTGAAAGTGAAACTAAGAACGGCTGGACCAACTGTAACTACTGTGGCAGTAAGGGAACGAATCATGAGAATCAGAAATAGGAAGGTTCAGATATAGAGTACAAAAAGGGGATGCGCGAACAATAATGCGAATGAAAGGGTTGAACGATAATCCAGTGAAGCTCTCTTTTCTCAGCAGCAGTCCACAGGCGTGAGGTGGTGTGCAGATGGCACGTACGCGAGTAGTCATGTTGAAGGCAGTATTCAAGTAGTTTGGGTGATGAATATTTCACGGACAAGAAGTAGTTTAACCCGAAATATTGAATAGTGAGAATTCTTGTCTAGAAGGAAAAACGGTGTGAGTTAGATTTTATTCAGAAAAGGAAAAGGTATGTAGAGTGAATTCTAATACATAGACATACAGTAGTCTTATTCGTCAGTGATGAAAGGGAAGGTAACAACCCCGGAGAGGTCCGGTTCCATAAATAGATAACCTGAACACTGAGATGATATGTAACAATAAAGTAGGAAACTGTTAGGAAGAAAGAACAGAAGTAGAGACTATAGCACCTGAATGATCATTGATGGTTGACAGTCATAAGGTGTAGTTATAATACCGAACGAGAGAGAGAGAGTGAGGAAAGGAATAAATATTAAGGAAGAACTTACATATTATATAATTATCTGATGGACCCGATGTGGAGGTCAGAGCAGACAGCAATGATCCTCTCACGTGTAAATAAACAGTATTTCAATTACTATGGCGTTATCGCATCACGTGCTGTGGGTGTGTGTGACTGTTATAATTATGCAGCATGTCAATGCTAGCTAAAGAAGTAAAAGAACCTGGGCAGACATTGCCACATAATATGGTTTATTATACAGCGACCAGGCGGTCACACTACACAGAAAAGGTTTGACATCAGCAAATTGAAGGACCGCCTTACCAGAAAAGCTTTTGCGGTTGATATAAAGAAGCGATATCAATTTGCCAAAAGTCAGGAAAAGACATTGACTGATGATATAGACCAGAAATTCAACACCATTTTAACAATATATAAGGAAAGCAGCAAATCACGCTTGGGATTCCAGGAAAGGAAGATGCAAGACTGGATAACACCTGTCGTAAATTTGGATAGGTATTTAAGATAGATTTGGTCCCGTCTGAATAGAATTGAAAAGGTGGTAACTCAGTGAGAAATAAGGTATAAGAAATAGATTTCACGAGTGAATAGTTTAAGGGTATAATCTGTCACTGGATTGAGAAGATACTCTAGCCCAGCCTATCTTTACGACTGTAATTTGTTGTCAGACAATCCTACTCTCCGTACATAAACATATACGTTTAACCTCTCACACACACGCACAGTTAAATAACGACAAGACACACAAACGTGAAAACTATAGGAAATGGAGTATAAATATGGATTGAGCTGACCAACACAAGTAATTAAGTTTTGTTAAGTTTATTATCATATAAACTACTCACAACATCACACATATATATCAATAAAATCATAGGTTACAAAATTTGGAAAATAACCCCACAACTGTTATCCCCTCTGTTGAGAAGAAAAATCCCGCAAGAAGTTAATAACCCCAAAAGGTCAAAAGATTAACTCTAGGGTATAGAAATAGACGATAAAGTAAAGAACAGAGTTCCTAATTAATCTATCCTGTAAAATAACAGTATTAGTGAACAAAAAAAAAAGAAGTGGGTACAATGATTATACAAAATAGAAATATTCACTCCTCTTATTCACACTCTGTCAATCTGTGGCCACATTCAATCTCGCTTACCTACTAGTTGTTTACCAACATCTTGAACATATCATCCTGGTATATGTAACAAAATCCAGTGTGGTGTTTCGCCGAAGTGAGCCCTAGTTCCTCCACAAATAATTAATCCTCCTAATGGGGAACGCTTACTTTGGTGGTGATTATTAGATATGGTAGTGTCACGTCAGATAGTTCAGGTAGCAAAATAATTAATTACCAAGATCTAGTGTTCACAGTGGACAGTAGTTAGTACTTCCAATAGTTTAAGGAAATGTCTGGTAGGTAAATCTTTCTGGATAAATCCACTTGACAACACAATGGTCAGTAGTCGGGAACAATGTTATGTTTAGATATTTCGCCACAGCGGGCTGATATAATTGAATGGAAAAAAATCTGGATATTTGGTGTCTCCCGTTATAATTAATTCTTATTGTCAATACGTTTGGACTCTCTCTCTCTCTCTGGATGAAGCAAGAGAACCGCACAGGTCAACATCGAAGACCCGTTAAAGACTAAGAATTGTTACTGGTTGTATTTAGACTTAGACCGCTGGCAGGCTGGTTTGTGATCAGTACGCAAATTAGAAAAATGAACAATCTCCACGGAATGCTATGACACACTTTCATAATGGCAAGAATCACGAGCTAGATTTTCAAAATATCCTGAGCGAACTGATAACTGACTTCGGAGTGCAGGCAGAATGTATACAGAAAAGGTGTAATTATTTCTAAAGGATGCGAATTTTCGCACTTTTGTCCTGGCCAGGGAAATCAAGAAGCTACATTCCCGAGATAAAGAATTCTACGGTCCCTCTGTTCGCCGTTGCCAATCGACAACAAAGGCTGTCTCCCTCTATGTACGACATTACAGGATTTGCTTCCCCTCCTCCCCCTTCCCCGCTGAGCCGAACGGCATCAGAGAACCATCTCTTGCGAGAGGACCGTCTTGATTATCTCCCCTTTATTTTAGATCAAATGCTTAATTCCTCTGAAAATGTCGGACATCAAGGATGACCGGGAAATTGCAGCTTAGTCGGATCAGTTTTCTCACGTCCTTTCTGTCACTTTCCGATGATTGACATGTCAGCTCGCGTGAGGATTCGGTTAAACAGACCGGTTCGCCCCCCCCCCTATCATCGGGCATGATGCGAATAATAGGTAAACAAACCGTTAGCGCAAGAAAGACGGGAAAAATAGGCGTGGCTAAAATGTCAGTCCACAGACAGCGAATTTCGTCAGCGAATTGTATGTTTTTGCGTAGCAAAAATTATAAATCTAAGATGGGGAAGCAAGGTGGACGGGACACTGCTAGAGATAAGCAAGGAAATCTCATCACGACAGCAGAGGGACAGGAAACAAGATGGGTGAGCATTTCAGAGAAACTCTGAACAAGGAACCACCAGAGACACAATTGAATGTTCCTGAGGCTGAAAGTGATCTGGATGTTAATACAGACATTCCACGGAAAGAAGAAATCATCACAGCAATCAAATGGTTAAAGAATGGAAAAGCTCCTGGCCATGATAACTTAAATGCAGCGCTGTTTAAGACAGACCGTGGACTAGCAGCAGAACTATTAGAACCACTATTAGCACATGTCTGGAAAACAGGGACAACATCAACGGAGTGGAACAAAGGAATAATTGTCAAATTACCCAAGAAGGGAGATCTTGCAGACTGCAATAATTGGAGAGTGTTGAAGCGGCGTTCTTTGTCGATCATTATTGAAGGTCACTTATTTAGGTTGTCTTCTAAAGTTGATTAGCATAACGGGTGACCTCGTTTTGGTTCCTTGTGAACTTCACCTGATTAGCGGTTTTATTAATGTTCTTCCTTATAAGAGCGATCGTGCATAAATTAATAATCAATGAATATATAAATGTGTGGCTTGATATCTGCGCCAACTTCAACTTGATCGATTTGATAAGTCCTTGGGTTCTGAGTTCAATTAAAACAATTTTAATACGATACATGAAGACAGCATAGTTACGGCATGTCAGACATTTTTCATCATAGTTCAAACACAATATTACCGTCAGATCCAATTAATTAGTTGTCGTCAGAACATCATGGGCTGTGTACGTGCACTGCTGCTATGCAGACAGTCAGAAATGATACCCATTAGTTTGGCGAATATAGCTCATAAAAAATGACCAACAATCCTTCCATAATGGTTATCCAGCAACCATAAAATTCCATCAATTCATTATAATAATATGGACTGACCCTCTGTCCTCATCTCAATATAAAATTCGGCAAATATGAAGCCTAATACTGGAAGGAATAAAAACACGTCTTCATGGCTTGACGGTCAGAATAAAAGGGGTGAACTACTATAGTCACCAAGCGTGACCATATCAACGCTACCACGTCACAATCGAACCATGCGATTTGTGTTCACTAAAAAACCATGAAGCATAAAAGTATTCTATATTAAACATCTTTCAACCTCAAAATGCGTACTCCAAACGCGCTGCCAACTGTAGCAGACGACATCGTTAAAACATGTCGTAACAGAGAGGAATAACTCTTCTCTCAGTTCCCAGCAACATACTAGGCAGGATAATTATACAGAGAATTTCAAAAGCAGTAGACCACAAACTGAGGAAAGAACAAGCAGGATTTAGAAAGAACAGAAGATGTGTAGATCATATATTTACCCTCAGGAACATTATAGAGCAGTGCTCAGAGTGGCAAAGATAGCTGTACATTAATTTCGTTGATTTTGAAAAGGCTTTTGACAGTATACATAGGGACAGTTTATGGAAAATACTGAGGGCTTATGGAATTCCAAGCTGCATAGTGTCAATCATTAAAAGGCCTCTATGCCAACTTTACGTGTAGTGTTGGGCAGAGCAACCTAACCTTTGAGGTGAAGACAGGAGTACTTTTAATACAAACACACGGGGTTAACTTACAGCAGTAATTACCTTGGATACCAATGCATTTGATGGTGTGTGGCCGTTGATGATGGTGTTTCTGTTATTTCCCACTTCTATATTTTGTTGATCGAATAGGTTCGTATCTCTGCCCTAAACACTTGGGTTACCAGAAACCTGTTGGCTAGTAGAAATTTATCTGCGTTATTTTTATCTATAGAACTGACACAGCCCATTCTGTCTTCCACTTTTTTATCTTTATTCTTCATTTGATATGATACAATTAGCTCCGATTAAACTGAACGTTGGTAAAGATATGTATTCCCAATGCAGATACTGCCGTATTGAATTTAAGTGTCCATCGATATACTAGTCTTTGCATTCCGAACTCAAGAGCAGAGCCACTTGCCAATTTATAGCTGCGTAGACTGGAGTATTTTTGTTGTCTGATTTCGAAACTCGTAACTTTGTCTTGAGAAGCAAGGTTTCTAACCATCCTTCCACTCAACAAACCAGGTTTGGGCGTCATTAAATTACCAGAGGGTTGTCATCCCTGAAACATTCTCAAAAAGCAATAAACTGAATTTATTAATTATCACAATTATCTAAATATCAATTTGGATAATAATTATTAAACTATAATTAAATGACACGCATCTCGTGATAAAAGAAGCGTGCCTCGGGGAAATAAGTTTCCTTTTAAAAGTTGGCTATTTTTCTCATTTTCCGGAGGTCATTTAAAAATTTTTCCAATTTTTTTTTTTTTTTTTTAACAATTGCCTTTGTTTCTTCTTCAAATTCAAACAATCGGTGCCGTGAACAAGAGCTCACATAACGGCTTTTCGGTGAAGGCACTATGGATATAACAAGCCTATATTGGATTTTCATAATGTTCAACAAGAACAAAGCAAGAACAACAACTAAATTAAGAAAGAAAAAAGAAGCACTTGAAACTGAAAGATAAAAAACCCAAAGAACAAAATCGAGCCAAATAGTTTTTTAATGCACGAAGCAAACAGGTACTTTTGTCAACTTAACTCTCTCTGTCCCACAAAGCGTATGTTACGCCACGATATAATACATTATTTTACGAAGAGCCGTCTGGTACGTTTGGTAATAGATTTACTCATGCACTTTACACGTTATATAATAACAATAATAATAGGCTTCTTCACATAACTGACAATGGGAACGTTAAAAATCCCACGGTAGTTGGAAATCGTAAAGAGTAGGCCTATCAGGCCGCTGCCCTGGCAATATTTAAAAAAAAAATTAGAAACCTACCCACAACACAAATATTTATAGAATGTTTGATTCCTATATACCCGCATTGGGATTCTCGCCGGTGCTACGGAGTTCGTGCACTGTGCTGAGATCCTCCTTGTGTGATCTAAGGGAGGAGATCGGAGCACTGATGGAGTTGTCCGTGTGCAATGAAGATAGTTCTTAAAAATCAAACCGACCAAACCAATAACGTGCAACATCCATATCCCAGTACATTAGCTTTCTTTAGACTTATTGTGAGGCTAAAGTTCTCGCATGCTTGAGAGAAGCAATTCATTAAGCTCTGGAGCTCCTGTTGACTTTGAATGACGATTGCTGCGTCATCGGCAAAAAACAAGTTTCTTACAGTGACCTTTCAGATTTTCCTTTTTCCCTACACCCTTGCGAGGTTAAATAGTCGGCCATCTGACCTAGTGGGAAGGCATACTCCTTCGGTTTCGATGCACTTCACGTTATATAAAACACTCTTATAGTCGTATGTGGCTTATAACATTACGTCTAATATGTCCACATATTCTCCAGTCAATTTACAATGATTTAATAGATATTATGAGATATTGTCTCATAAATATAAATATTTACGGCTTATTTTAAAACATCAACAGTGGGGACAAACGTTAGTGTCCATTTTGGGCCTTGGGTAATGCCTAAAAACTGCACAGTACAGAAAGAGTTAATACAGAGTTTCTCTGCCAGAACCTCATTGAGTTAATGACAGAATACAGACCTCAGTTTCGTACGAAATGTTTAAGCTTGAAGTTAACTCGCATAAAATGAATGGAGAAAAGTCATGGATTCAATTACCGGCCGTGTTGTCTTTCAATCATACATTTGTTATTAGTTTTGGAGTTTATTTCCCTCCTATATATAATAAACATTGTGACAGATCGTACATATATTTAGTGAAATAGAGAACGGGTAAATGGGACCCACTACTGCTGTGGTCTGTTGTTGTGATGGATCTTGATGGAATCTATGGAATGTCTATTTTTGACGTTACTTTTCTGTTGCCTAGTGTCTTTCCTTCTTTTTTGTTACGAGTGTCATTTACCTATGCTTAAAAATCTATTTGGTAATAGAATCAACAGTTTCCTTAATGTTCTCTCCCTCTGTCTCTCCCTGTCTGTCTCTGTATGTCTCTCCTGTCACTCTCTCTCTGTATGTCTCTCTCAGTACCTGTCTCTCTGTGTGTCTCCCTGTCCCTCTCTGGCTGTCTCTGTCTGTCTTCATGTCTCTCTCTTATGTCCCTCTATCTCTGTCTATCTGTCTGTCTGTTTCTCTGTCCGTCTGTGTGTCTGTCTGTCTCTATGTCTGTCTCTTTCTCTCTGTCTGTGTCTCTGTCCGTCTCTTTCTGTGTCTCTTTTAAATTGATGTAAAATGCATGTGAGAATAAATGAATTCAGTAGAAAAGACGAGAGAAAGGAAGGGCAGAATGTCGGACGGGCCTGCGTGCCCAATTCTCAACCCTTTGAAAAATAAAGTTCGTTCGTTCGTTCTCTGTCTGTCTCTTGACCCCTCTGACTTAGTCTGACTTTTTCTTTCAATAACAACAAAAAGTTTGTTATTTTTAAATTAGTTCCATTCGATGTTCTCCACATCCTCTCTTTTTATCTCTCTTTTCTCTATCTGTCTCTCTATTACTGACTCTCCCCTCTGTCTGTCTGTCTGTCTGTCTGCCTGCCTGCCTGTCTGTCTGTCTGTCTGTCTGTCTGTCTGTCTGTCTGTCTCTCTCTCTCTCTCTCTCTCTCTCTCTCTCTCTCTCTCTCTCTCTCTCTCTCTCTCTCTCTCTCTCTCTCATACCTTTGTTGTAATCGGTGACAAAATTCCCACCTTTTTTTAAAATATTTTTACTTATTCTCAGTTTCACACTTCCTTTTTTAAACTAAAATCCCTGTAATAATGAAATATTGTCCTTACATTCACAAATCTTACTTTTTGAGGTGTTCTCTACGTCTTGACGTAGCGCGCCTCTTATAACTATTTACTATATGCATTGAACTGTCGGTTATATCGGCATGCCTTCTTGTATAGTATGATATATTACCTGATTGTGCACGCCTTTTAAATATTGTTCTGTATTATTTCTTAGGAATGTTGCTTTGTTACTTGAGTTGGTGTTATTAGTAACAGTTTGAAAATTCAAATTGGAAGTCCGTGTGAACATTTATTTGGTAACCTGTATTTTTATTTTTCAAATCGTCTGATAAATTATATCTTCTTTTGTTGTGATACATTGGTTTAATATTTTTTGTAGCTGTTGTGGTTTATTATTATAATTATTATAATAAGTCTCCTAACTGACTATGAGAACGCGCCCTTAATGTGATAGCTCTCCGCAGTGTTTTGTTGTTGTTGTTGTTGTTTTCTGGTGTTTCTTTCGGCGTGTTTTTTTCTCTTCTGCTTGTTGTGAGAGTTTTTCTTCACCCAATCTGAGATGACGCCGTTGAGAGCAGCTCCACTTGCTGCAATCGGCAGCTTCATCCTCCCTGGTTGCTGGATTTATGTCTTGTTCCTTTATGTCTCTCTGTCTCTGGATTTATGTCTTGTTCCTTTATGTCTCTCTGTCTCTGGATTTATGTCTTGTTCCTTTATGTCTTTCTTGTACACAATTTTAAACTTCAACTGCAGACGCCCGGCTGTTCTGTTGCCAACTGCCAGTTGTCCGAAGAAAATATCTTTGAGTATACTACCATCTTTCATCTGCAGCAGACATGGCCAAGCCAGCGTAGTCTGCGTTGTCTACGCAATGTATACATTATTATTATTATTATTAATTTTTATTTTATTTATTTCATTTTTTATCATTCCACACTTACTTCTATTTTGCATTTTTTGGCAGTAACTTTTTAATGTTTTGTGTATGTTTGTCATATTTCTCGCATTCCAGCATTTAAAAAAAGACTTACTGAGTTCCATTTATTTCAGTAAAAAGTATAACAAAGTGAGACAGATAATAACATTCTAACAGAAAACTAGACGGGAAAACGAAAGAAAAAAGTCAGGTACATCTCTCAGGGTAAAGTTAAAGGTAGTTGCATAGCACGTACTGGGGAGTGAAGTGTTAGAGACTATGTCCTGTTCTATGAGGTGTAGGTAACTAGTTCACTTCTTCGCTGCCTTTTTGCCTACTCTAACTCACGAGCAGAGTCAGGTGGTAATTTACAGATGGGTAGATTGGAGCGTGACGCTATCAAGTTTCGAATCCCGGAACCCGATAGAAATCATGAATAAGTATTAATGAGTCTATGAATGATAAGGAGGATAAAGACTTAAAGAAGGAAATTCTTGGAGGTGAGCCTGTTAAGCGGAGTCGTAGTACCTGAAATGGTTGGCCACTTTAGTTTGACTTGAGGTGAGAGTGGCTATCAGCTTTAACACGTATCCCGCTGAAAACCACATTTGGCTTCAATGCGTTCTAAGTGGCGCTGTTTCCTAGGGTCAAGTTTGCCGGCTGGAGGGTTAAATAAAATAAATGGAAAGTAAAACTGTGGGGTCGAACCTTGTTATCGGGGCCGGAGTTAAATTAAAGTAACACGTGAATCTAATTTGTTTTGCTTGTTTTTTTATATTGTTTGTGTTTTGTTTTTAAGTGACATAGGCGCAGACTTCAGCAGTGCAAGATAGATCAGGTGGTAAGAGATTAAAAGAGCTGATGTTATTGTTGAACAGAATCGACATAATTGCACTCCGGGCAAACTCATAGGTGTTCAGTTTCCCTCAGTATGTGTCGAAGAGTATGAATGCTAACTGTTCCTGCAGCTCGCTGGTTGTAAACACGACTGATGCATTCTCTCATTCGTCCATCTTTGTTAGCCTTATATTTGATGTCAAATTCCAAGAATTCTTCATGATTTGTCATTCTCTAAGAGGCGATCATTAATCGTTCTCAGTATAACTCTCTCTTATCCATATCCAGTGTCCCAACTGTGGGTGCTCTTGATGCTAGTCTGTCAGCTCTCTCATTACCGCGTACCCCTGCATGACCAGGACAATAGATCCACACCAGCTCCTGCAGATTTGAAGCTTCTATGAATGTTTTCCATTCACGCTGTAGCCAAAGATTTTTTTGAACCTTTCGAAGCATGGACAGCGTCTGACACAAGAGCTGATGATAAAGGATAAGTAAAAATTACGGATGTATTTTAAGGAAAACTTAACTAGACGATTCGTAAGAGAAATAAAAATGTAAAAGCACAAATTAATTAACCATACACTTAAATAAGAAAACAATATCGGAACAAAAACAATATAATATAAACAAATAACTTACAAATTAATAGCGAGAGTTATCAAGTGTTATATACATTCTTCGTTATTGTATTGGGTAAAAACATCGACAATGAACAATCAGAAACAGAATTGAGGCCCTTGAAATGCGGATATATATATATATATATATATATATTATATATATATATATATATATATATATATATATATATATATATATATCTGCAAATCACTGCAAGAAATAGAAGAAGTCGGAGATCAATTGCATCCGAACACATTTACGTAGATTGCAGTTAAGAAAAAGAGAGAGATGATTATTTTGGTTTATTCTTTCATTAAAAAAAAAAAAAAAAAAAAAAAAAACCGAAATAAAAACTCTTAATAAATAAGTACTTGACCACTTACCTTCATCATCGTTTTCTTGTTCGCTCCTTGTGGAGCATGAAACCACAACTACAGCTTGTCACCATCCATGAAGTCTGCATAAAGCATTCACCTGCTTTTGCAGAGGTGGATTCTGTAGCAGATTCTTTTACATAATGAGGCTGCTATCTCTAAGCACAACCTCATATTAATCACCTTGGACGACATGCTCGATGGAGCAGTAGACTCATTCTTTCTTTGTTTCAACAGGGACTCCCGGGCAATAGCTCTACCCTTCGCGCCGCAAGATGCGCTACAATATGGTCATTATTCTACCATGGGCCGCCTGGCAAGCTCATTCAATATAATCAAATTTTCTAATGACTGTGCTTCACTTGCCATTATAAGAAATGTAATGTTTTATTTAAGACATCAAAAACATGATATTCTTCAGAAAATTTACAATGAGTATGCGTATTATGGAATATTTTCTCATTAATATCTATGTTTATGCATGTTTTTAAATTTCTGATGTTGAAAACTGATTGGCGTCCATTTGTGTGCCTAGTTAAAGCCGAAAAGGTTTCTTGGACAGAAAAATTTCAGATACAGTTTTACAGTCTCTAAGAACCAGACAAGCACCAGTGGAACAAAAAATGTGCTGAATACGTCGGCGATGGATTGGAGACACATTGAGGAAACCCGTGGATAGCATTACAAGGCAGCTTTTGTTTTTTGAAACCCCAGGTTAAGAGAAGAAGAGGCACACAAAAGAATACATGGAGAAGAGAACTGAAGAAAGAAATGACAGTTATGAAGAAGATATAGAAAGATCTTGAGCTGATGGCACGCGACATGTGGACTTGGCATGCTCTTGTTGAAACCTATGCATTTTGGGAAGCTAACGGGCGTTGATTGATTTATAGTCTCTGGTGATCTTATCGATAGTTTTAGAAGAAATCACGTTATAAAAGCAAAGCTATTGCTGGCTTGATACGAGTATTTCATCAGTGTCAATTTCAGAATAATAGGCGTGTCCCTCTTCATCTTTCACGGCATATTGTAACTGTTACCACGATGTTTTGTCTTTAAATAGGAGTTTTGCCTCGTTTTGACGAAGCGCGGCCCGTTCAACCTAGACACAAGGTCCGTCGGTCAAATAAGATCGCAAGTCCAAATATAAAAGACCTTGTAATCTGATTAATTTAGTTATTTGCCAAGATATACAAACAAACATACTTCAGCAGAGAGAACCAGCCCGTGCCTACTTTCATTTTAACACAAATCCTTCACGATTACTGCCACAGGGCTGGTGACCCCAGTTTGCACGCAGACGGAATCGAGATGACCGCGGTAGAGCGCAAATTCCAAATCGGCAGAGAACTATCTTGACAGGTGACGCTCTCTTTAAGATTACGCCAGGCATTTACACTATAAACATGACAACATTTGTTTTAAGTTATGTAAGGCCTAAGCTTTTTTTTTTTAGCAGGCATCCCGAAACACGTGAAACAACTTGTGAATCAGTTGCTTCTAGGCACGACGATAACAGGAATCTTTACAGTAAGGTCTCATGTTACAAACGAGTTGCGTTCTCAAGGGCGTTTGTAACCCTATTTTGTACGTAAGTCGGAATATGTTTGTGTGTGTGTGTGTGTGTGTGTGCATGCGTGCGCGCGTGCATGTATGTGCTTGCTTGCGTATGTGTGTGAGTGTGTTCGTGCGTCTGTGCATGTGTGTAAAACCGAAAAGTTCGTGAGGCTTAATAATAATGACACCGCAGTAAAATACACCAAGTTGTAAAATATAGTGATCGAGAAGTCTCTCCGCAGTGGGTTCAGTGCTTGAATACTATGAATCAAGGGAAACAATCCAAATGATAAAATTATTATTAAAAGGTCGTAATTTACAACTCTACATTTCTTTATTTTACATAGCAATTTAAATTATTTAAATAGACACTAATGTTTTATGCGAAAATAAAAATAAAAATACTATCTTTATGTAGTAGTAAAGTAAATCAAATTAAAGTCAATTAAAATAATACTCCTCAGACCGTCCTTTCAACCGCACTATAACCAGCGTCCTTTTCAGGACGTACTCAGCGATCGCAATAGTCAAAATGGGCCGAAAGAAACCATACGCTAAAAAGAGGAAGGTCTACACCAGCCCACCAGCGCAGAACAGCCAGGGGAATAAGACAAACAACAAAGACAGCCAGCCAGAGAGCAAAACTGCCCCAAGTACTCGTGCCGGGACCGAAATTTCTCCAACTCTTGATACGATGACGGAGCTAGCTGCGACGTGTATCGACCCGGTTGAGAGCCCGAATGACCAGACTCCTTGCGAGGAAGAGCAGAAAGCAGATGCAAGCAGTTCTGAACTTGATGATGAAGACCCAGAATATGACTACATGGTGAGCGCGTTAGAGCAGATAGAACAGATGTCAGAAGAAGAAGACCAGATGAAAGCGTTAGAACCGATAAAACAGATGTTGGAAAGAAGAGAAAAAAGAAGACAGGAGCCTAAAACCCAGGGACCACCACCACAAGTACCCAAATCGTCAGCTGAAGCCCTGTCTACCACAGAGAAGTTGCACCAAACACCGTTGACACCACCTCACGATGCCGAGATGAAAGAAGCACTATTTGAGGCGGCTCCAGTGTCAGACATCGAGATACGCCGGAATCCAACAGAGAACAGCCAAGTCCCCCGAGGTGAACAAGAGAAGCAAAATCACGAGCAGACAGAAGAGGACAGGGCACCGAGCCCGAAGACAAATACTCAACCAGTGGTAGCAGATGGGAGATGCCGCCCAGGCGAACTAAGAAAAAGTATTCACAAAGAACAGGATCAAGAGCGCAAAATAAAAATTACGCAGTTGTCCGAAGGAGAAGCAACACTCAGGGCACTCCCGGACGACAAAGTAATCAATGTCCTGGATAAAGTAGTAGGCAAAAGAGGCATAATAAGTATCAGAAGGCACCAACAGGGAGTGACACTTGCCCTGAATGATACAAAACAAACTAAATTGCTGATGACTGCTCTGGCATCCGGGCCTAAAGAATTTCAGCTACCACACCGGATCAAAATCCAAGCAGAAATCTACACTGAAACCAAGAGAGTAGTCATCAAAGGGATAGACACCAGCTTGTCAGACACAGAGGCCCTCAGCTACATCCAGGCCGAAAACCCTCGGTACAGATTCACACGCAGAAAGGCTTAAATCCTGGAACAAAGAAGACACCAGACTGATAATAGTGACTCTACAGGGGAAAACAGTCCCAGAAAACATCACTATCCAGAATAGACCTCGAAGAACATATGCCTTCATCCCGCCAGTGATACAGTGTTCAAAGTGCCAGGGATTTTCTCACACAAGGAACACGTGCAGAAAAGAGACGGTCTGTAGATACTGTGCGGGCAGCCACGAATACAAAGACTGCCCAAAGGCCAAAAAAGACCGCGACTACAAAGCACCAAATAAAAATAGAAAATGTACCAACTGCCTCGGAAAGCACGGAGCACGATACCGAGGATGTCCCGAATACCAACAAACAAGGCAAATAATTACAGTTGCCATTGGAAAGGGAGTATCGTATCAAGAGGCAAAAAACACACTGAAGGCAAGTACTCTAGGTGATAGGCGCCAAGACAGCCTAACGGAACAAGTCAGACGGCTCACGACTGAAGTGAGAGATTTGAAACAACAACTGCGAAAGGAGAGAGAAAACCGCCAGCCACACAAAAACCGAACCTCAACTGACAGATGTGAAGAAATACATGACAGCTCGGAAAGCGCGAAACAACAACAATTCATAAACGACATGAAAATAATACACCAAGACATGAAAAGAATTCAGCAACAGGTAGAAGAAGATGTCAGGAAAATGATAGAACTGAAAGATGGAAACGAACAACTACTGAAAAGAATAGAGGCAGAAAGAATGACCATTGAAGAAATTACATCAAACACAAAAGACACTAAAACGAACGACCAATCAAACGAAGAAGTCATCGAGGAAACGCTAGAAGAGCTACTCCCAACAATCATAGAAAAAGCGCTTTCCCTGATACAGGAGGAAAGGAAGACACAAGAAGCAGTAACGAGGAGGGCAAAAACTCACAAAACATAACAAGCCAGATAGGAAAACAGCAAATGTACACCATGAACACGCCACGACACCCCGAATGGACAAGAGCAAAGAGGTATCCTGACAGGCAGCTAGTGGTCCTTTTTAGGACCAGTCCTTTTCAGGACTAACAACAGGCTAGCACCGAAGAAAGTAAACACACAATATACCCCAATTATAACCAACTTTCAGGTTGAACAGGGTATTACAGCAACATAGTAGACGAAAACAACAACAACAAACAACATCAACTTTTCGATCACCCTGTACAAATAATTCAACATTTTAAAAAGAATATTAGTATCGCGACGTCGCTTTCCTACTCAAGACAATAGTAAACGAGAGCAAGAATTAACTTAACATAACGACACATTCAATCAATACCCTTTAGCTCCCCAAGGAGCATAGGCCTTCAACAAACATATTTCAAGTCCTCTTGTCGCGTGCGTGCCATCAGCTCAAGTTCTTTCCTTGTCTTTTCATTTCTGCCTCCAGGTCTTTTCTCCGTATGTTTCTTGGTAACCTTTGATTTTCTTACACTAGGGTTTCCTGAACAAGAAATGCCTTAGAAATGACACATTTCTGCAGCTTATCGTCTGTAACTACATGTGTACGTCTGCTATTCACTCACGTCATCATTAGTTTGCCTCGTTTCTAATTAACTAACAGATATCGCTACGGTAGTTAAAAATTAATGGAAATCTAATAAAACGTTTAAAAAAGAGGGGGTGTTATGGCCTCGATCGTATCGGTGGATCGCTGGAAGTGGAGACTTTACTGTATTTTATATAGCTTATGTTTCTTCTCTTTCAGTAAAGAGTCATAGGAATTGTCAGCGATGATCTTGGATGTAAGCGTTGCCTCTATAAATGTATCCGCTGATACTTAGAGAGACTTCTTCAATCCCTGTTTTATTTGCTGTGCTACCGTCACTATCATCCAATCGCCTGGCATGTGAAGCTTATACAGGGGACTCGCTTGTCCTTAATATAACAAGATGTCCAGACTATTTCCTACATTGTTAGTCTGTATATTCATTATCATCATATCCATATTTACTCACTATGGGGCATGGGGCCACCACTGTAGCTGGCCCCTTGAAGGGGGCCTGCAATAAAGTAACACGTGCTCTTATATCAGTGGTTTCTGTGTCAACTGGATTTACATGATGAGGTGGCCAACTCCCGACATGAGTTAATCTATACATTCCAGGCATAACATGATTCCAACATTCCTTTTAATCCCAGTATCTGATTATAGTTCCTCTTGTACAGTTGTGGCCCCATGTAGATCCCGGGGGCCCCTGAGGAGTAATTGTCTTTTATTTCTTGCCTATGGTTGGCTATTACATAACAGCTTGAGCCTCAGAGTTGTACTGATCATTAGTAGTAGTTTTGATGTCATCAAGAGTCGGGATAGAAACTTATGTGGAACACAGAGATCTCTTCGGACTGCGATGAAACGGCTAAGAAATAGGGGATTGCGTAGTCAACGAAGTATGTTGTGGTTTACCTCAAGAGACTGCTGCAGTAGACATGAAGAACAACTCGGAACACCAAGAAAAGTGCTCTACGGATAATCTATGATGAAATAGTAAATACTCGTGGTCTTCTGTGACGATGACAGAAAGCCCAGTGCTAGGAACATTACATCACCATATAAGCAATCCAACCAACGGGCTGATCACCCGTTTGCCAGTCACTTCGATTACGGAAACAACAGCAAATGGATTGATTTGCCGTTGCCCTAAAGACACCAATAGGCGTGATGGGAAACAATGGCAAAGAAAACCTATCTGCTGTTGCCCTAAGACGCCACTAGGCGTAATGGCCACTGACTGCTTTGACGGTCGGTGGCTAAGGACGGAAGAAGAAGAAGAAGATAAGCAATCCAGATGGCGCGTCCGACAAAGAAAATTTTCTTTAATCGAGTGTACCTTTAATACTGATTAATATGGTGTTTCAAAATTATGTATATGCGCTTCGAATACATATAACACACTCATAACTTAACATAAGATTTTGCTATTTTACAAGAATGTAGCGGAATAATGCTAGATACAAATGAATAATGCCATTAGATTATAACTCGTGGAGTTTATTTGTGTGTTTTTCTTTTAATAGAAGGTTGTGCTCATCTCAAAATGTGAGGGGCCCCAGACATCAAATTAAAACTGCGTGTTTCACTATTCATTTAGTAACAGTTCAGAATGGCAGTCAGTTGTTCCTCGTAGTGAACAATGCATTGTTGCAGGTCGTCGACACTTAGACCATTTGCGACTTTAAATGTGAAATTGTCGTAAATCTATCTCAAATGATAAATGAGTTTTCAGCATTCAATGTACGCATATATAATTTTGTAACACCCGGTATATATTAGTCCTTGGAACAAAACATCATATATATAAAATCCCAGCTTTTGCTATCAGTGAGTAACGCTAAGGGAAGCAACTTTGGTTGAAAGTTAGACATTAATTGTATTGTTTCCCTTATTTAGGTACTCTCCCGAAAATAGTAACACTTACCAAGGAAGAATGCGCAAATGACGGTGTACACACAAATATTTATAGAATGTGTGATCACGTATACACACATTGGGATCCTCGCTGCTGCTACGTAATTCGTGTACTGTGGTGATGCACAGTGGTTTTTTCTAATACTTTTGAATAAGTAAAATTGCCGTTAGGTATTGGTGCTTTTGAATTTAATTCCCGTTTTACAACGGGCTTTTACACTAGTTTATCATAATTTCCGTTTCCGTTCCATTCGGAGCATGGAGCCACATTTACAGCTGGTCATCAGGCAGTCTGCACCGAAGCATTCCTGGGCTTTTACAGCAGTGATTTCTGAAACACGTTGTTTAACATGGTTAAGCTTTAAGCCTTACGCTGATATTATTCTCATGTTGCGACATGACTGACGTAACAATAGACCCACTCTTTTTTTTTGTCTTCTGAGAGACTCCGGGTAACAGTACGGGGCTACCAAATCATTGCTGATTGAATATTGCTATAAACAGATGACCATCCGATTGACAGAGTGGTTAAAGCAGCTGGTCTCTCGTGACAAAGGTACCGCTTTCGATTCACATTATCAACACGTTTCAGTCGCCTACCCAGTTGTAAATGGGTACCTGACTTTTCTCTTCATTTAGAGAAGTAAAAAGGCAGTGAGGAATGAATCTGGCCACCCCACCACTCGATGCTCGATCTAGCATAATGTATTCTCTAACACTTCACTCCCCCCTACAGCAGTATCTGCTATATGACTACCTTTTATAAAAAAAAGATATCACAAGTCATTAATCTTTTACTTTTAACCATGCGTTTCTAAGTATTTTCTGGATGAACTCTTGACAGATTCGATTAGAAGGAATGAAGTTCACTGCCCGGATTGTCAATAATATTCTAAAAAGCTTTTCGCGGAAAATTATTAATTCTCCATAACTTGGAAAACTGCTTGCAGAGTGCTTTTTCTCTACCCCCCCCCCCCCCCGCCCCCCACTTATTTTTCTCTCTTTCCTTTACTTTTTTAAACTCAATAATAAACACAGGACACATAAGTTTGGCCCCATCATGTTTGCCTGCGACAACGTATTTCATATGCTCTGTAACGGTGGGTTCTGCAACAATTTAT
Organism: Oreohelix idahoensis; assembly: GCA_024509875.1. Classification (NCBI taxonomy): domain Eukaryota; kingdom Metazoa; phylum Mollusca; class Gastropoda; order Stylommatophora; family Oreohelicidae; genus Oreohelix; species Oreohelix idahoensis. The sequence goes on along the minus strand of JAMPIV010016965.1, from coordinate 72,132 downwards.
TTTGCATTATGAGGTTGCTACCCGCCTGCGACACGTCACCTCAGTTGTGTCTTATGACATACTTGCGGGAGTGGTGGTTTTATTCTGTACGTCCGTGTTTGAACGATGAATTCTACGTAAAAGTGTTCTCTATGCATTTTCAGATCGTCCGCAAAGTTTAAAAAAAAAAAAAAAAAATTTGTGAAATCTTCATTATGACGGTTTTCAACCCGTGATACATTAACCACTGCTTGTGCGCTGTGGGTCTCCTCGGAGAGGGGGGGGGGGGGGGTTACTTGAATCCCCACTAGTGACACTACAAACAAAGTAAATGCAGTCCTGGAAATAACAAAGGTAAAAATCATGATCCACAAATATAGAGTTTTCTTAATGACACGTTTGTAAGCAACAAGGAAACAATTCCACCCGCTTTTAGGGAAAATACGTAAATGACGCACACGGCACCGTGAAAGCTATATTGAATACCCAATAAAATAACACGCAAGCCGTGCAATTTTTTTTTCATGGTGCATTAACCTGTGACCATAAGTCACGAAATAATTAAACACAAAGATCAAATAAAATTTAAAGGGAATGGAAAGGAATAAAATATCCACAGGAGAAATGTTACTGTCATTATGGCATGCAGCATCAGGAGCACACTGTAATTCACTCGTGTCATATTTTGGCGGGTTACTTGCTCGTTAAAAGAGTAATTATAGAAGAACAGTGAGTAATTTTGGATCCAAGTTTCAAAAGAAGACATGCACGTAAGTTGTTCAATACTCTGGCAAGAACATGCCAAGGAACTAAAGAATTACCTAGCTATAACAACTGAGGCAGGATATAGTTTGGTATTCAACAAGCTAAAGATAGGAACTACCGATCAGTGTAACTGTGGCACTGATAAAATGACTGCTGAACATCTGCTTCAAAGTTGCCCCTTAAATGTGGTACAGAGAAAGCGCATATGGCCGACACCAGTTCCTTTCGTGGAAAAGCTTTACGGGGATTCAAATAGCCTCAAACTGACTACTGTTTTCTTTGAGTACATTCAAGTGGACGTCTGAGAATGTACGAAAAAGAAGTTTGGTAGATAACATCTTATTTTGTAGAGTGGTCCAAAGATAATACTACAGAGCACTTCCTTCTAAAGTGTGAAGAGAATAACTCAGGATTTCACTATTATAATTAGACAACTTTCCGTTTACTGTAGAACATAGGTTGTTGTTGTTTAACTAGGGCTGCTGTGCTTTTCGCTCTATTGCTGCCAACACTAAGTTGAAGGCTTCTTGGTATTAACTACACTGTAGATCTAGGCATTTCCTTTGGCTTTTCTGCCATTCCGAAGCACGCTGAGTTGAAGTCATGAGCTCCAGTTTCTCCAGCTTCTTCTTCTTCTTCTTCTTCCGTCCTTAGCCACCGACCGTCAAAGCAGTCAGTGGCCATTACGCCTAGTGGCGTCTTAGGGCAACAGCAGATAGGTTTTCTTTGCCATTGTTTCCCATCACGCCTATTGGCGTCTTTAGGGCAATGGCAAATCAATCCATCTGCTGTTGTTTCCGTAATCGAAGTGACTGGCAAACGGGTGATCAGCCCGTTGGTTTTCTCCAGCTTGGCTTGCATTTAAAAGATCATCACATCTGGTCCTAAGCTAGGAGAAAGAAGCACGTGACATACTGTGCATTCCCTGTCATCCAAGTTGGCACTCCAAATATACAGAGCTAGAATACTGTACTCTGATTCTAGGCTTTCCCAAGGAATAGTCACGTTCTACACAGAGCCACTTCTTAGCTATGCCAGTCTATCAAGGGTCCATATTGAGATCCTGTTGCATGCAGCCAACCAGGTAGAAGCCAGAGTTACATCTGGGGCTCAAATGACTCCTTAAGGGGAGGAACGGGCATTAAATTTACGTCAAAATAAAAAAATGATGGATTTTGGGATTAGTCCATTTTCTGATACTTTAGCATCTCCTGAATCTAAATATAACAGAATTAAATGTCAAAATGCATTCTAACAATATGTATTTTGACTTTGAAAAAGGTATGGTATGGAGAGATTTTCTCAAACTCGAGAAAATATGTCTAATTAGACCGAGTTTCTTACATAGCAACCAAGCTTACACCCCTACGTATTATACATCGTTGGATTCGTCCAAATCTACACTTTACTGTAAGCGTAGAGCGCAAGACAAGACTTGAGATGGCCTCAGCTGCCATGACAAGGTTGAATGTGATCTGGAAAAGTAACATCAGTTTTCCTGTGAAGATCAAATTATACAAATCACTTGTATTATCTATTCTCTTGTATGGGTGTGAGGGCTGGACACTCACTGCAGATACGGAGCGAAGGATTCAGGCTTTCGAGCATAAATGTTACAGAAGAATTTTGCGCATTTGCTATAAAGAGCACAAAACAAATGTCTATGTTAGAGAGAAGATAAACACCTATGCAGGCCATCAAGAACCACTTTTGTCAATAGTGAAACGTCGAAAGCTTGCCTGGTTTGGGCATGTAACTCGTCATGACTCCCTTTCGAAAAACGATGTCAAACAGTCGAAGGTAAACGGAGAAGAGGAAGGCAAAGAAAATCCTGGGCTGATAACATCAAAGAATGGGCAGGACACGGTTTCTCCACACTTGTACGCATTGCTGAGAATAGAGAGCAGTGGAGGACCCTGTCTGCTGATGCTTCCACCATGGCACCCCTACGACCCATGACGGGTTATGGGTTGAGATGATGAGAGCGCAATAGTGGGTTCTCAACATGTTTGACCACAGGGGGTACCTGGAAGTGAGTGGATGATTTCAAGAGTCAATGAGGAAGTAATTAGCCTCACAGACAGAGGTTCACCTTCACATCTGTATAATGTAGCATTGTGCTTAGCTGGTGATATGCCACCATGCATTAGAACCGGGTTTAAACATGGACCTACCAAATGAAATAAGTAACATACTGTAATTGTATTTTTGTTTTTTATTTAAATAAAATGTTGCCTTGTTTTGGCGAGGCGTGTCCCGTTCAACCTAGCCGGTTATATTAGGGCGCATGTCCAAATATAAAAGACCTTTAGGTCTGGAGAATTAGTTATATGTTAGTTATATGTTAGTTATATGTTAGTTATATGTTATATATATATATATATATATATATATATATATATATATATATATATATATATATATATATATATATATATATATATATATATATATATATATATATATATATATATATATATATATATATATATATATATACTGTATATAACAAGAACTAAAGATAATATGAGAAAGGCACAAATGGAATAATTAGAGGTATGAGAGTTCTGTTAAATTTAATTCTTTTTTTTTCCCATGTGCTCCTCAAAGTCCGACCGCTAGAGCTGTAATTTTACAGGAATATTGCACCAAACAACATCTTGTACTTTTTGCCCGGGGACAATGTTGCAATTTTTTCTATAAAGTGAGGTTACATTAAACTGAGCACATCACCCCTAGTGTGCCAGTGGTCAAGAAAATATGGGCCTAACACCATATTCCCAACATGCCTCACGGGGCGTGTAACGAGATCGTTTTTTTACTTGTAAAACACTTCACGACAGAACTGACGTCAAGGATGGAAAAGAGGTTCCCCAACATTTTCAGTAGCATTTAATGACTTCTTATGGTTATGCTGTTGTTGCTGTTTTTGGTTCCTTGCGTTTGAACTTCCGCCATTACAGCAGCCTATTTTCTTAATGTAACCGTTTTGAGGGCAAGGGACATTACTTCTTGTTCTATTAAGAATAATTGATACGCATTTATGGACATAGCCCCTTGTTTTTCCCGGAAGTGTCTGATAAGATTAAAAAAACAGATCTATTGCTTCCTCGCGCATGTGGTGCCAGACGAATCATTTGAGTTTGTACATAGGACTGGCTAACTCATCATGTAAGACTAATTGCTGCACGAACTATCACTACAGAAAAATTACATCCTTGGTGCAGGCTTCCTGCAAGCGAATCAGCTGCAAAGTTGGCTCTATATGAAGCACACAGAAAACTTATTACTGTACGATGATCATATTTATGCCAGACAGTTGTGAAATATCTGACTTAGTTTTTATTTTTTGCCCCAACTGCTACGTTGAGTTAGGGAAAGCAAAAGGCGATGAGGAAGGGATATGGTCACCTCACCTCATACAAAACTGGGCCTAGTCTGGTGAGGTCTCTAACACCTCACTCCCCTACGGCAGTATCTGGTATTAGATTACCTTTACCTTCTTTTTTTTGCTATGTTTACCTCATCATAACGTCACGTGACAGCGACTTTGAAGTAGAATCACTTTATTTGAGGAAAGAATATTTCTGGTCTTGAAGACGATCTTGCACCGTTGATATAAAAGTGACTGGCACCACATGCTAAACTTATGTTACCGGATTCTGCAACCCGACTCTTATTGCACTTTGCTGGTCATGATGGACTAGCAGTGCCGCTTTCTGAGGCCGTCTAGTCTCTAATGAATCTCTAAATTCGTTAAATTTAATAGGTCTAAATTCGTTAAATTTAATAGGTCTAAATTCGTTAAATGTAATAGATTTTATTGAATATTTTGAGGAACTTCTCAACAAACCATTGAATAACTACCGCTAGAGGTCCAGAATTCCATCACAACTGCTTCGTTTAATCTTCCATTTCCCTCCCGCTGTGCTGGCTGGCTGGAGATGGGTAGAAGACATTCATTGAGGAAACCTGTTGGTAGCATTATAAGGTAGCCTTTGTTCTGGAATCCCCAGGGCAAGAGAGGTAGAGAGAGAGAGAGAAAGAGAGAGAGAGAGAGAGAGAGAGAGAGAGCCGACGAGCATAGAGAGATAAGAACTAGAGACAGACGTGAAGGAAATCAATAAGACATCGGAAGACCTTCAGCTGATAGCACGGGGAGGAAGATTTGACATAAACTTGCTGAAGGCCTATGCTCCTTGGGGAGATGATGGGTGATGATGATGATGTACTAGCTGGAACTCGAGCGCAATTTGTCAGATGATTCACGAGATATCATTATTAACCTGGCATTTCCAGCTCTACAATCCAATCATCCATTACATACTTCAAGGGTAAAAACACTTTTGCATTTCCCACATGACATTCACGGAAACGCTACACCAATCACTTTCTAGAACAAATGTTAATTAGCGCTCATTTACACTTTGCTCGACTGGAACCATTCTTAAATATGAATAGCGACGTCCGCTTTTAGAATGAACAAGAAACTGAGGGCCCCGAAATTTAAATTTCTCTCAAAATTAGCTGAATTTGTCAGTAAAAATTAATTTGTTTCTTTACATATCTTTTGGCTTCTGGATTTTCAGGGAACATCGATTTCTCTAATAATGTTATGGAAGACAAGATTTTTTTTAATATATATTCTTCTACAAATGTTTCATTACTTTCTTATCCTTCTGTCTCTCTGCTCATCTTTGACTCAGAAAGAAAGAAAGAATGGTAGTTAGGTAAGCAGGTAGTTAGTTAGTTACTTAGTCAAGTCAGTCATTCAGTCAGTTAGCTAGCTAGTTAGTTAGTTCGTTCGTTAGTTAGTTAGTTTGTCAGTCAGTCAGTTAGTCAGTTAGTTAGTTAGTTAGATAGATAGATAGATAGATAGATAGATAGATAGATAGATAGATAGATAGATAGATAGATAGATAGATAGATAGATGGATAGATAGATAGATAGATAGATAGATAGATAGATAGATAGATAGATAGATAGATAGATAGATAGATAGATAGATAGATAGATAGATAGATAGGTATTTAGGTAAGATAGATATATAAAGGTAGGTATATAGATAAGGTAGGTATATAGATAAGATAGGTAGATAGGAAGGAAGGAAGGTACGTAGACAGGCAGGTAGATGGGTATGTAAGCAGGAAGGTATCTAGGTAGGTTGGCATGCAGACAGGTACAAAAATAAATGGACAGAGAAAGACATAAGACAGGTAGAAAGGTAAGTTAGTTGGTAGATAGGAAGACAATTAGGTAGACATGTAGGTAGGTAGATTGGTAAACAGGTGGGTATTACATAAGTAGACAGGCAGGAACACAAGTAAATGGACAGTGAAAGATATAAAACAGGTAGAGAGATAGAGAAACGTTAGTTAGATAAATATACTCGTAACATAAATAAATGCAGATAGGATGGATGGGTTTGAAAAAAAATCGAAAAAAGGTGATTCGTCTTACGAGGACAAAAGACAAAGACTATTTTCTTTGTCTTTTGTCCTCGTAAGACGAATCACCTTTTTTCGATTTTTTTTCAAACCCATCCATCGTATTCCACGTCTTACCGCAGTTCCCCTCCACTTCCTCGATTATAAATGCAGATAGAGAGACAGACAGATTTACAGGCTGTAAGTCCTCTTCTTACCCACAATTCAGAATCTCAGATCTGCTCACACAGCGAATAAAAAAAGCAAAGGACAAAGATGTTCAATCCTTCTATGTAAACAGAATCTAAAAACCGCTGCTCATTTTTGCACTAGCTCAACGCGTAATCACCATGAAAAAGTGATAAACAAACAAAAACATCACAAAAATGTAAATTGGCCAGAAGATGTAGATAAACCCCTTTGTACCTGCGCGTTTTCATTAAAACTTCCCTACCCAGGCTGACACGTGATGTAACACGACCAAAAAAAATTTGCTGTGCTTGGAAATCGTCATTTAATTAAAATTTTTCCGTGTCGTACGCAATCCCGATTTTGTGTGGTTCTGGTTTGGTTGTATATGATCTTGTAAATTAATTGCGATAACATGCATCTTAGACAAGCTGAGTGTAGTCTCCGCTAAAACAAAGAAAGAATAAGCCTACTGGTCCATCAGGCATGTCTTATAAGGCCGTTAACATGACGCTGTGCATGTTGTTGGGAACTTCATGATGAAAAACATATTGTTACAGAAACCACCGGTGCAAAAGCATGTGATTATGGCTTCTTTATATAATCTTATAATAGATCATGAATACTTTCTTTATAATCTTATAATAGATCGTGAATACTTTCTTTATAATCTTATGATAGATCATTAATACTTTCTTTATAATCTTATAATAGATCATGAATACTTTCTTTATAATCTTATAATAGATCATGGATACTTTCTTTATATAATCTTATAATATATGATGGATACTTTCTTTATAATCTTATAATAGTTCATGGATACTTTCTTTATAATCTTTATACTTTCTTTATAATCTTATAATAGATCATGAATACTTTCTTTATAATCTTATAATAATACTTTCTTTATAATCTTATAATAGATCATGGATACTTTCTTTATATATAATCTGAACACTTTCTTTATAATCTTATAATAGATCATGGATACTTTCTTTATATAATCTTATAATAGATCATGGATACTTTCTTTATATAATCTTATAATAGATCATGGATACTTTCTTTATAATCTTATAATAGATCGTGAATACTTTCTTTATAATCTTATAATATATCATGGATACTTTCTTTATAATCTTATAATAGATCATGGATTATTTTCTTTTAAATCTTATAATAGATCATGGATACTTTCTTTATAATCTTATAATAGATCATGGATACTTTCTTTATAATCTTATAATAGATCATGGATATTTTCTTTATAATCTTATAATAGATCATAAATACTTTCTTCATAATCTCATAATAGATCATGGATACTTTCTTCATAATCTCATAATAGATCATGGATACTTTCTTTATAATCTTATAAAAGATCATGGATACTTTCTTTATAATCTTATAATAAATCATGGATACTTTCTTTATAATCTTATAACAGATCATGGATACTTTCTTTACAATCTTATAATAGATCATGAATACTTTCTTTATAATCTTATAATAGATCATGGATACTTTCTTTATAATCTTATAATAGATCATGAATACTTTCTTTATAATCTTATAATAGATCATGGATACTTTCTTCATAATCTTATAATGGATCGTGAATACTTTCTTCATAATCTTATAATAGATCATGGATACTTTCTTTATATAATCTTATAATAGATCATGGATACTTTCTTTATAATCTTATAATAGTTCATGGATACTTTCTTTATAATCTTGTAATAGATCATGAATACTTTCTTCATAATCTTATAATAGATCATGGATACTTTCTTTATATAATCTTATAATAGATCATGGATACTTTCTTTATATAATCTTATAATAGATCATGGACACTTTCTTCATAATCTTATAATAGATCGTGAATACTTTCTTCATAATCTTATAATAGATCATGGATACTTTCTTTATATAATCTTATAATAGATCATGAATACTTTCTTTATAATCTTATAATGGATCATGGATACTTTCTTTATAATCTTATAATAAATCATGAATACTTTCTTTATATAATCTTATAATAGATCATGGATACTTTCTTTATAATCTTATAATAGATCATGAATACTTTCTTTATAATCTTATAATGGATCATGGATACTTTCTTTATAATCTTATAATAGATCATGAATACTTTCTTTATAATCTTATAATAGATCATGGATACTTTCTTTATAATCTTAAAATAGATCATGGATATTTTCTTTTTAATCTTATAATAGATCATGGATACTTTCTTTATAATCTTATAATAGATCATGGATACTTTCTTTATAATCTTATAATAGATCATGGATATTTTCTTTATAATCTTATAATAGATCATGGATACTTTCTTCATAATCTTATAATAGATCGTGACTACTTTCTTTATAATCTTATAATAGATCATGACTACTTTCTTCATAATCTTATAATAGATCATGACTACTTTCTTCATAATCTTATAATAGATCGTGGATACTTTCTTCATAATCTTATAATAGATCGGGAATGCTTTCTTCATAATCTTAAAATAGATCGTGGATACTTTCTTCATAATCTTATAATAGATCGGGAATGCTTTCTTCATAATCTTAAAATAGATCGTGAATACTTTCTTCATAATCTTATAATAGATCATGAATACTTTCTTCATAATCTTATAATAGATCATGACTACTTTCTTTATAATCTTATAATAGATCGTGGATACTTTCTTCATAATCTTATAATAGATCGTGGATACTTTCTTTATAATCTTATAATAGATCGTGAATACTTTCTTCATAATCTTATAATAGATCGTGAATACTTTCTTTATAATCTTATAATAGATCATGGATACTTTCTTTATAATCTTATAATAGATCATGAACACTTTCTTTATAATCTTATAATAGATCATGGATTCTTTCTTTATATAATCTTTTAATAGATCATGAATACTTTCTTTATAATCTTATAATGGATCATGGATACTTTCTTTATAATCTTATAATAGATCATGAATACTTTCTTTATAATCTTATAATAGATCATGGATACTTTCTTTATAATCTTAAAATAGATCATGGATTATTTTCTTTTAAATCTTATAATAGATCATGGATACTTTCTTTATAATCTTATAATAGATCATGGATACTTTCTTTATAATCTTATAATAGATCATGGATATTTTCTTTATAATCTTATAATAGATCATGGATACTTTCTTCATAATCTCATAATAGATCATGGATACTTTCTTCATAATCTCATAATAGATCATGGATACTTTCTTTATAATCTTATAAAAGATCATGGATACTTTCTTTATAATCTTATAATAAATCATGGATACTTTCTTTATAATCTTATAACAGATCATGGATACTTTCTTTATAATCTTATAATAGATCATGAATACTTTCTTTATAATCTTATAATAGATCATGGATACTTTCTTTATAATCTTATAATAGATCATGGATACTTTCTTTATAATCTTATAATAGATCATGAATACTTTCTTTATAATCTTATAATAGATCATGGATACTTTCTTTATATAATCTTATAATAGATCATGGATACTTTCTTTATATAATCTTATAATAGATCATGGATACTTTCTTTATAATCTTATAATAGATCGTGAATACTTTCTTTATAATCTTATAATATATCATGGATACTTTCTTTATATAATCTTATAATAGATCATGGATACTTTCTTTATATAATCTTATAATAGATCATGGATACTTTCTTTATATAATCTTATAATAGATCATGGACACTTTCTTCATAATCTTATAATAGATCGTGAATACTTTCTTCATAATCTTATAATAGATCATGGATACTTTCTTTATATAATCTTATAATCTTATAATAGATCATGAATACTTTCTTTATATGGATACTTTCTTTATATCTTATAATAAATCATGAATACTTTCTTTAATAGATAAATCTTATAATAGATCATGGATACTTTTTTTATAATCTTATAATAAATCATGGATACTTTCTTTATAATCTTATAACAGATCATGGATACTTTCTTTATAATCTTATAATATATCATGAATACTTTCTTTATAATCTTATAATAGATCATGGATACTTTCTTTATAATCTTATAATAGATCATGGATACTTTCTTCATAATCTCATAATAGATCATGGATATTTTCTTTATAATCTTATAATAGATCATGGATACTTTCTTCATAATCTTATAATAGATCGTAGATACTTTCTTCATAATCTTATAATAGATCGTGAATACTTTTTTCATAATCTTATAATAGATCATGAATACTTTCTTCATAATCTTATAATAGATCATGAATACTTTCTTCATAATCTTATAATAGATCGTGAATACTTTCTTCATAATCTTATAATAGATCGTGAATACTTTCTTCATAATCTTATAATAGATCGTGGATACTTTTTTCATAATCTTTCAATAGATCATGAATACTTTCTTCATAATCTTATAATAGATCATGAATACTTTCTTCATAGTTGGTTTGCATGCGCAATGTGAACGGCGTACATGTTCAGACTTTGTACAAAATTAGTTTACTGCTATAATTAACAAGGGTAAAACCCGAAACGTCCCTTGTTTCATGTGAACCGTTATTTGCAGAACTGATTCAATACCGTTTTATTGGTTTATATACTTGTAATTAACAAGGAATGCGCGTAGAATGATCTAAATTTAACGCTTTTGTTAGAATAAAGTCAACTGGTATTTTCCTAATGATCGGCTACCACGACAAGTATGGGGAATTAAGAGACTTCACTTTACTAGGTCCAGCATCGAGAGGTGTTGTGACCAGTTCCCTTCACCACTGCCTTTTCCTTCCCTAACTCAAGAGCGAAGTCATGTGCCCATTTACAGCTGGGTAAACTGAACCGTAATTATACTGTGAATCTAACCCGGCATCTTTGTCGCGAGAGACCATAGCTCTAACCACTCTGCCAATCGGACGCTCCAGAACTAACGTAGCGACTTTTAATAGCGGGCAAACAGCCGTGTTCTATATCACTTAGAGTTTAACAATATTTCCTTGATCGAGCCAGTTTTCTCTCCCGGACAGCTGTACGTCGCATTGTCTCGATCAAGAAATCACAACAAAGCAAAATTATAAATTAAAAAAAACAGAAAATATGTGTACTCTTCTGATGAACAATCGGATATTCACACCTAACATTATTTTTCACAAATATTTGAAAAGTAAAATTGCCGTTAAGTATCGGTGCTTTTGGATTTAATTCCCGTCTTATGACGGTCTTTTACACTAGTCATGTATATAAAATCCCAGCTTTTTCTGTCAGTACGTAACGCTAAGGGATGCAAATTTGGTTGAAAGTTAGACAATAATTAGACGGATCAGCAACAAATGCAACAGAAAATGGAGGTGGGGGTATCTTTCTGACCTTAAGCACTGGTGCAGAAAAAAGGCTGTCAGTGGCGACAGGACGATTCTCCAGCAACTTCAGAGCAGAGGCAGAGGCCTTGAAAACTGCAGCAGAGGTTATACTGACAGAAGAAAGGGCAGAGAGACAAGTTGCTTTCTTTACTGATGCACAGTCAGTAATTGCAACGTTGAAAAGCCAAAATAATACAGACCTGTATGATCTCAGAGTAGTGCTCCACAAACTTTGTCAAGACTCCGCACTGGCCACAACAGATTGAGATACCATCTATTCAACAAGCTAAAGATAGGAACTACCGATCAGTGTAACTGTGGCACTGATAAAATGACTGCTGAACATCTGCTTCAAAGTTGCCCCTTATACGTGTGTGGTAAAGTGGGATGATATAAATAGTTATAGGGGACTTAGTGTACTGACTGAGATCAGCTGTGAAGGTATCTGTATCTAATAGGTGTAGTGTTTTACAGATAACCTTACTTGCTACCACATTTATACCTCAGTCAGAATTATTCTGGAATATTGTGATGACTACGTTGAATGTCTAGGGTTATGAAAATGATGAAGTGTAAGTCACAACAACAACAGACAGATAAACAATTTAATTTATTCCACAACACTTTACACCACTGTGACACTCACATACATATAACACTCTATAAGATTATCGTAAATGAGTCAAGTGTAAAGTTTCAAATAGATATGTATTAATTCTTTTCAAATATTTGATATCCTGATTCAACAACAAAGTGAACCAGGAATCACACTCAAATGTAATCACAGGTTATATATACACAATTATAAATAGAATCTTTGGATTGACATATTTTATTAGTATTATCCTATGTGTGTACGTTGTGAAGTAGTACTATGAGGTAATACTGGTTTTGTTTTTCAAGCTACGTTGTTGTTTGTCATCATGACTTCAAGTGTTTGATTATCGTGGAAATAGTATTGGGAAAAGTTCACAGTTCCGGTCATTGGAAACAATTTATTGTCCCTCTGTGTTTAATATAATGTCAATTTTAGAGGGGTGCACATAATGTTGAGCTGCTCTGGCCACAGAAGCTTATCTTTCGTGATGGCGGCAGGAAAAGGTCTCCTCTGCTCGATAGCTTCACTGCGTTCTTGAGACACCTTACTGGTCGCTATCTGGACCAAGGAGTATGCTGTCAGCCTCTGGATTCAGCAAAACTCAGACCAGGTGCTGCTTCAATAACTTAGGACCACGGTCTCTGAAACAAGAAGGTTGTACCTCCTACTTCAGAACTAATTTATAATCTATTTCCACACTGAGCACAATACATAACAAACACTGAGTTCAGAGCGGTAGGCCAACTGTTAGCTTCTCATGTAATAATATTCACCAGTATTCCTCTCCCTAATGGTTACTACGCCTCTGCAATTTCAGCTGTAAGTCCTTCTATACAATAAGATAGGTGTCAGTGTACTATTTGGCGATCCCATGCAGTTCTACTTCTCTCCGACAAGTTTGGTTCAGGTTGGAGCAATATCTAGGCTTGGCCTCATGTTTGCTACTGAACCACACACATATATACAGACACAAATTATCAATTCACATTCAATTTTCATCAAAAAGATATCAAATATGTCAAGCTTACCACAATTCATGGAAATAATAAACAATTTCGTTGACTGACGATGAATATGGCACAATTTCGATCTGCCTATGTCCCAGGCTTTTATTTAGAAAAATATGAGCTGGATCTCAACGCACTGTTTCTTTAGTAAGTTTATTTGAAAATGTGGCACTGAACTGACGCTCCTAATTGACTATATTGGCGGGTCTAACCAATCGGGCCATGTTTACACAGCTTTTCAAAAAAAGTACCCCCACTACCGTTTCCCCTAACAACAAAAAATTAGTATTTGTAGTCCGACTAATCGTGTTTCGCCTTACATTTACTTCTATCCAATCAAATAGGATTTAACATGGTGGCCTATTTCCCGTAAAATGGTGGTTTCAAAACATGCCACTGTGCGATTATTATTTGGTGTTGTCTGACACCCTCACTATTTTCTTTTGGCTATAATTTGTTAACTCCTAGACTATTTGCGTAACACTTAACATATTCTTTGTCAGCAAGTCCTAAGGAACCCAAATATATAAGTTTTAAGGGAGCTAAGTGGCTGCGTTCAAAATATGTATTTTCTTCTAGGATAGTCGTGCTGTTGCCACCATCGCTCTCTCTCTCTCTTTCTATCCTAAGTCCATCTGTCTTTTCATTACGCAGTGTAAAAAAATGAAATTAATGCTAGTATTAATTTAGGTCATTAATCAGCTTGCGTATCTCAAGGTTTTCTAAGAAATACAGTACACGTTGTATTGTTTTTTTGAAACGCGTGTATGCTGCTATAGGCTTTACTATCAAACGTGAAAGCGTTACAATTTTGCAGACGGAGCATAAAAAGGGGGATCTCGAGTACAGTCATTGTGACAGCACTGGTCTTTTCCCCTTCTTCTTTCCTTTTATTGAATTTATTCGTTTGGTTTTACCTTTTAATTTATATATGTGGATTTAGAATGTTTCACGACAACGTGGTACGGAGAAAGTGCAGATGGCCGACGCCAGCTCCTTTCGTGGAAAAGCTTTACGGGGATTCAAATAGCCTCAAACTGACTACTGCTTTCTTTGAGAACATTCAAGTGGACGTCTGAGAGTGTACGAAGAAAAAGAAGAAGACATTAATTGTATTTTTTCCCTTATATGTACTCTCCCGAAAATAGTAACACTCGATAAAGAAAAGTGCGCAAATGACGGTGTGCACAAAAATATTTATAGAATGTGTGATCTCGTATACACACATTGGGATCCTCACTGCTGCTACGTAGTTCGTGTACTGTGGTGATGCACAGTGGTTTTAAAAAAAATACTTTTGAATAAGTAAAATTGCCGTTAGGTTTTGGTGCTTTTGAATTTAATTCCCGTCTTATGACGGGCTTTTACACTAGTATAAAAGAAATTGCTACATAAATCAATGCTGCAAAAGTATGTGAATATTTCGGGCAGGCTTCCTGCAAGGGTGGCCATCTTGTGTGGTGTCTCCATGCTCCACAGGGAGAGAAAAGGAAAATGGCAATGATGATCATAATGATGACGATGACGATGGTGATGATGATGATGATTGTGATGATGATGAAGATGATGATGACTTTTCTGATGATGATGATAATGAAGATAATGAAGATGACGTTTATGATGATGACGATGATGGTTCTCATGAGATGGCCAAACACTTAAATGTTCTATCTATGAAACAGAAAATAAATGAACTGAAAAACATGTCTGTGATCCGAACTTTGCTGATTGCCTCGCTCTTCTATCTTGAAACTAAAATCAAATCCAGAACAACATTAAAGTACTCTCGGAAATGTCCCATCGACTGGATGCAGAAATTCACAGAGAAAAGACAAAGATCATGAGAATAAACGCGGCAACATGATATCCAGAATGCACTTGAAGAAGCACACATCAAAGATGTTGACAGGTGCTTGGCAGCAACGTAATGTATCAAAAATTGAGAACGATAAATTATCAAAACACAGATACATAAAGCAACAGAAGCTTTCATTGGCTGTATTTAGCCCATCTCATATTGCATTACTCTTCATAGTTTTCAACGAGTGATCCCGTTAATGATAAAATATGTCAGTTGAGCCAGATCTGTTATTATTTCTTCAGGGACCTATTATTTTCTGTTTGATTAAAACTTCAGAAGACGCATAAAGAAATTGGATAATGTCGGGATCTCGTTTGGTCACACTTGAACCGAACAGAGGTCACAAAAAATTGTTGCAAGCATTTAGATAGAAAAGTAGATAACTTAACCAGACCGCGAGGTCTTTTATAGTTTGGACGCGTCCTAATATATCCGACGAACCTGGGCATAAGGTTGAAAGAGGCTAAACGAGGTAATTTCTTTTTTTTAAAGAAAAGAACAGAAAAGAAGGTGTCACTATCATAATGTTATCTTTCTGGTCCAGCATGTTTCGTTCATTCCTGCTTCTAACTTTCGCACCTCCTCTTCAGTATATTCATAATTAATTTATTCATTTTCTTTCAGTTCCCATGGGAACACACGGCCACACAATTCCAGCTGGCTCCTTTTCAAGAAGCTGCACCAAACTCTCACATGTTCATCCAGCAGAAGTTTCTGTGACAATTTGTTTTACGTGATGAGGTTGCCATTCCCGTGCACAACCTCATATAAGCCTTGTACGACATGCCTGAGGGTGTTGTAGTCGTATTCTGTTTTTGTCTTTTCGGAGACCCCCGGGGAAACAACATGGGACGGCATCCTTACAATACCCTCATTACAAATTTAAAAACAAAACATTCCTGATTTCGCTGTAGATATCGATGGCCTCACCCTCACATTTAAGAACAGATCTGCTTCGTACACGGAATGCCAATTTTTATCATTAGTAATTGCTTAAAACAACTCCCCACCCCAGCCGGATGTTTACAAAAATAACATAATAAACTTCGTGAGTTGAAAAAAAAAAAACCAAAAAAAAAAAAACACTTCCACTCCAGGTTTCTAGCATCATTAATTCTGTGAACACATTTCTTGTGAATGTTTACACATTTCTGAGGAAGGGAAAAACAGTCTTATCGTGAACATATCGTGAATACTGCTGCTAGGCACTTTGTAAATATACGGTAATTGCTCAGTTATTATTATTTTTTAAATCAGATTATCTTTTTTTGTTTATTTCTTTTTAATTTTAGCAGTTCTCGCATTGTCGTGAATGTATGCTGCTTACTAAGACCAGTCCCACTTACATAACCCAAATTAGTAACTGCCTAAGTAAAACCTTGCTGTTTTCAAACGAACAATGAAACAATCCCGGCAACTTTTCGGGAAAATATGGGAAAAGGCATTGCTCCGAGAAAACTACATCGAATACCGATTATAAGAGCACGCATGCCTTTCAATCTCTTGGTAGTGCATTGACCATAGTTCATGATAGGTTTGACTATGACAGCATTAATTCTTTTGTGGTCATTTAATTCCTTTCTATTGCATGTCAACTTTAACTAGACCTTTATAGTAAAACCTAGACTATTTCAGGAGAAATAGCTTTTTATAATTATTTCCCGTCATTTTTGACTTGCTACTTGCTTGATTGTTAATAAACGCCGTGCTTTCCACAGCTTGAAAACCATTCTTTAAAAAAATACAAGAAAACAACTCGTGAGGAAGATAATATGTACATCCTAAAGTTCTATGGTTTTCCAACAAAATATGTGAATATAATCAAAGCGCTATATGACAATGCAAGATGTTGTGTTAGAACAAATAAAGGGAATACAGAATGGTTTACAGTAGAAACAGGGGTGAAACAAGGCTGTATTATGTCACCATTACTTTTTGGAATAGCTATTGTTTGGGTTATGAGAAACTCTATACCCACAATGAACAATTAGGTATAAAATGGACAAATGGAAAATTCCTGGGGGACCTGGATTTCGCAGATGAAAAGTTCAACACCCAGAAAATCCCAAGAAGCAGTAAATAATTTGTGTCATCTTTCGGTTAAAATAGGTCTCCAAATAAATGCCTCTAAAACTAAAGTTATGAACTTTTCTAACGAGACCTTTAATATCATCCTGAACGGGGAAAAACTACAGAAAGTTGAAAGTTTCAATTATTTAGGCAGTAAAATTACTCAGGATGGTGACACAACCAGAGAAATTCATACTAGAATTGCTTTGGCGGCTAGCGCCTTCAATAGATTATCTAACATTTGGAAATTACGATCATTGAATATACATACCAAGCTTCGTCTGTTTAATTCAAATGTTATCTCAGTGTTAACATACGGCTGTGAGAGTTGGAAAATAACAAAATCATTGGAGAACAAGCTGAATACATTCGAGAACAAATGTCTTAGAAAACTCATGAACATCAGTTGGAAAGAATTCAAGACTAATCGACAAATAAGAGAAGACTCTAGGCAGAAATATGTCTCCGACTATATAAGGAAAAGACGATGGTCATATATCGGTCATGTCCTACGACTGCAAAACAACAGAATACCACTACAGGCGCTCACTTGGGTTCCTGAGGGTAAGAGGAAAAAAGGATGACCAAAAGAAACACTCAGAAGAACAATAATAAGAGAAGGAAGAACGTTGGGATTAAACAATGTGCAAGAGCTAAGAGGAGTGGCGTCACAACGTACAACCTGGAGAGCACTGGTTTCTGCCTTATGCGCCGTGGTTGGTGCTTAAAGAATTTATTATTATTATTATTATTAAAGTTTTATATGCATGTGAAGTGTGGACAGTAAATGAACGTTTATAAAGAAATTGGGAGGCAACAGATATGTGATTCTTAAGAGGAATGCAACAGATGTGTTTAACGGGATAAAAAATAAAACCAGAAAGTCTGAGACATAAAAAAAATAAAACAAAGAAAATCCATCAATTAAATAACTCTATAAAAAGCTGTGAACAAGAGAAATCAAGTCCAACACGAAAATAAGAATCTTCAACTCAAATGTCAAGTCAGTCCTATTGTATGGCTCTGAGATATGGAGAGCAACAAAAACAACAACCAAAAAGCTGCAGACTTTTATAAACGGGTGCTTGCGTAGAATAGAAGGACTGAAATGGTATGACAAAGTCACAAATGTGGAATTGATGACAAGAACGAGACAAGTGCCAGTGGAACAAGAGTTGAGAAGAAGACGCTGGCGATGGATAGGACACACATTGAGGAAACCTGTTGATAGCATTACAAGGCAGTCCTTGTTCTGGAATCCACAGGGAAAGAGAGGCAGAGGTAGACCAAAAAACACATGGAGCAGAGAGCTGGATACAGAGGTGAAAATGATGAGGACAACATGGAAAGAACTTGAGCGGATGGCACAGGACAGGAAGACTTGGCACGTGTTTGTTGAAGGCCTATGCTCCTTGGGGAGCTAAAGGGTATTGATTGATTGATAAAAAGCTGGCAGTCAAATCTGGCAATTAAATAACACCAAAAGATTGTTTAGTCAAATAACACGATAAGAAGTTGTCAATCAAATAACACGATAAGAAGTTGTCAATTAAAGAACACGATAAGAAGTTGTCAGTTAAATAACACAATAAGAAGTTGTCAGTTAAATAACACGATAAGAAGTTGTCAATCAAATAACACGATAAGAAGTTGTCAGTTAAATAACACGATAAGAAGCTGTCAATCAAATAACACGATCAGAAGTTGTCAATCAAATAACACTATAAGAAGTTGTCAGTTAAATAACACGATAAGAAGTTGTCAATCAAATAACATATAAGAAGTTGTCAATCAAATAACACGATAAGAAGTTGTCAATCAAATAACACGATAAGAAGTTGTCAATTAAAGAACACGGTAAGAAGTTGTCAGTTAAATAACACAATAAGAAGTTGTCAGTTAAATAACACGATAAGAAGTTGTCAATCAAATAACACGATAAGAAGTTGTCAATCAAAGAACACGCTAAGAAGTTGTTAGTTAAATAACACGATAAGAAGTTGTCAGTTAAATAACACGATAAGAAGCTGTCAATCAAATAACACGATCAGAAGTTGTCAATCAAATAACACGATAAGAAGTTGTCATTTAAATAACACGATAAGAAGTTGTCAATCAAATAACATATAAGAAGTTGTCATTCAAATAACACGATAAGAAGTTGTCATTCAAATAACACGATAAGAAGTTGTCAATCAAATAACACGATAAGAAGTTGTCAATTAAAGAACACGATAAGAAGTTGGCAGTTAAATAACACGATAAGAAGTTGTCAATCAAATAACACGATAAGAAGTTGTCAATCAAAGAACACGATAAGAAGTTGTTAGTTAAATAACACGATAAGAAGTTGTCAGTTAAATAACACGATAAGAAGTTGTCAATCAAATAACACGATAAGAAGTTGTCAGTTAAATAACACGATGGTAATTTGTCAATCAAATAGCACGTAATGAAATTATCAATCACATAACAAAATAATAAATTATCAATCAAATAACATGGAAAAAAAATAGTAAGTCACATAACAGGAAAAAAGACACAATTGACAGAGATTGGGCCTGGACAGCTGACCTCACAGGGAGGGGGAGGGAGGAGACCCTCACCTTTAGTCAAGGTCGCATGATCCTCCATTTTTGTTCACTCTTTGGAAACACTAAAGGAGCCTCGTAATTTGAAGTGGCCCGGACCTCGTTTGAGCTCTAGAAGAGCCTGCAAAACGTCCGCAGATTTTTTTTTTATAATTTGTAGCTGCTTGCCTTATTCTATAATGGCCGTCACGTTCTGTGGAATTTTCTAATTTTGTTTTAGATGTACACCTCCCTTACTCTCCTTTGCCCATGAGCTGTGTAACGTGCCACGAGGTGCCACACTTTTCTTCCAATAGCCGCGTGGTACGCCCGCGCTGTTGTACTGTAGTCAGTTTCTTTATCTCTGTAATGTGGAACAAACATATTCTTGCATAAAAGACTTAGCAAATTAAGAATACAGAAAGTTAAAAGTTCTTTCATTGCATTACGAAATATATGGAGATCAAGAGAAATGAAGTTCAAGGCAAAAATCAGAATCTTCAGCTTAAATGTCCAGTCAGTCCTATTGTATGGATGTGAAACGTGGAGAAGAACGAAAACAACAACCAGGAAGTTACAGACTTTCATTAATGGGTGCTTGCGTAGAACTGAAGGATTAAAGTGGTGTGACAAGATCACTAATCTGGAACTGGCGACAAAAGCCAGACAAGTGTCAAGGGAACAAGAGATGAGACGAAGACGCTGGCTATGGATTGGACACACGTTGAGGAAGCCTTTTGCTAGCCTTACAAGTCAGTATCTGTTCTTGGATCCCCATGGTAAGAGATAGTGGGCGACCACAGTACATATGGAGAAGAGAAATGAAGACAGGCATGAACAAGATAAGGAAGATATTGTCGTGGAGTGGTTTCTTTTTGAGGGAGAAAGTGACAGCTTGGATGGAATGGATAAAAGATAATAATATCCAGAGGAAAATCTTCCAGACTGCAGGTGAATGCACTGTCTCTCCTCGGAAATTAGTCCACTAGAAAACCTTTTTTTAAAAAAGAGAATTCTGGTGACACTAAACAGGATATTTTCTAGATGATAAATTCTTTATCCGAAATCCTACAAAGGACTATGTATAGTACATATAGTTGGATAAGAGATTTGGTGCCCAGCCACATTAAACAAAATATCCTGACCCTATAGTGTTTATTAATTATGGCTCTGCCCTCAGGATGTAGATTTTAATTACTAAAACTACACAACCCAATTAAATATTACAAGAAAAATAACAACAGACTCTGTTATGTAAATTATACAAAATTGAAGATAGATTCTCTCATACTTGAAATGAAATTACAAAATGATGATAGATTATAGGTTCAAAAATTTTATAATTATAAGATATTTTCCCTAATCTATGAATGGTTCTGAATCATGTCAGAATGAATTTGTCATCCTAGGACAATGGTACTATTCTGTAGTGGTTCTGCTGGCATGTTAAACTACTCATCTCAGACGCTGCTGAATTTGTGTTGTCTTGTTGCCAGGGGATTCAATCTGTCCCAGCACTCCAGGTCTAGTATGGCAAGTTCTTTTTAGGGTTTCAGAGGATGGCAGGTTGCTTCCTCTGTCTTGACACAGGGCTCATCACCAACTGGGATGGAGTATGTCTGCCCTCGAGAACACTGCATATGGTTAGGTCTCCTGGTAGGACAACCTGGTAGGACTGGATTGACAAACAATTGAAGCTGTATTAGTAGTCTTGCCAGAGAAGTCATTTCCCATATCTGCTGGACGCTAATCGTCCATCAGAAATCTAACGAACATTCATAGTTAACATCAATAACAAAGTGATATCTATTATCTACGAAACACTCTGGCATAACTGACGTTATAAGTATACAGGTGGATCTCAATCTATATCTGGCTTCCAGCTTGTCTACCGCAGTGATTTTCAACATATGGGCTGTAGCTTCACCAACTGTGAAGTTTGGGGCTGTGGTCATCAAAAGTTTGATAACCACTGGTCTACTTTGTACCCATAGAGCAGTCAAATCAATTTGGGGTCACTGGTACCAATGGTTTGAGAACTACAGGGATATAGTCTCCCATATTGCCGTAAAATATGTTGGGGTGTCCCTGCTGCCAAGGCTTGATAACCACTGAATTACATTTTTGCTACTTGACATTAAAGCTATTAATGTGTGTTCCTGGTCTCAGCCTTGAGAACCATTGGCTTACAAGTTACACATATTACATAGTTTTATGGTTATGTTATAAACAGTCATATACCCTGACAATACCATCATAATACATGCACATAAACACATTAAAACATAATAAGGATATTTGCAGAAATCAGTTCAGGTTTAAAATATGACAAGGATAATCATGGCTGAAATCATACAGTAGAATTAGTAGAAATCATTCAGTATAAAACCGGACAAGGGTAGTTCATAGATGAAACCTTCTGTATACATAATGCCGTTGCCTCCTGTACAAAATCAAGGACATTAATTGCTGTCACTGAAAAGATAAAAGTACATTTAGAACCTTGTCTAACAAAAGATACTGACGTGATATGCTGCTGATACACATATGATTATTATTCATGTTATTCATGTTAGGACATGCACACCCTCATAGCTGGCAGACGCTGGAGCTGGGTTGGCCATGTCCTCAGAAGAGACCCCGATGCCATCACAAGAACAGCTTTGCTTTGGACCCCTGAAGGAAAACGAAAGAGAGGCCGACCAAAAACAACCTGGCGGAGGACTGTGGAGGCTGAGATGCAAAGAATGAACCAGAGTTGGGGCACCGTACGAAGGATGGCCACCGATCGAGCAAAGTGGAATCAATTTGTTGTTGCCCTACAAGACGCCACTAGGCGTGATGGCCACTGACTGCTTTGACGGTCGGCGGCTAAGGATCAAAGAAAATATAACAATATAGATCTACTCACTGCGCTCAACCAACCACTGCTGTTTAAAACTGGACAGTTCCCCTCTGTAATTGTCTTGACAGGGCCATGTTTTTCCCGGCCGGTCTGCCGGCTAGCGAGAGAATGCCGCTTCGAGAGAATCGCGCCAAAATTTTCTCCAGGGTTCTGTTTGGTGGCTTTAATTTGCATACGTTAGGGGTGGTGGACCTGAACTAATGTTGACATTTCGTTCCATCCGCAACCACACACAGTTGGCCGGTACTTGGGAGGTCAAAAGTCACATGACAATACGACTGCCTTACTAGTCGGCTAAAAGTGTGGGAAACCCATGTTACTAAATCGTGGTTAAAAGTTCACAGCGAAGAGTTGAACGTCTTACCGGTAAAACATAGAACAAAGAGAAAGGAATTCCATTCAGAAAAACATGGGAGATCTGATTTTTAGGCGAGTGGTGGATATTCTAGAGAATTTAGAGAGAAGGAATGAATTGGTATTAGAAAAGCTTTAAGAAGAGAGAGAAGGCGATTTACACTTCGCGTTCTTCAAGGATCATTCTAAACGTAACAACTTTGGCTACCTTGTCAAGCGATGTTTGAGACTCATCTTGACTGTTCCGAGAAGGTTTTTACGTGTACTTCTGCTGGGTTTTCCCCATTTCCTTATTGCGTTCGTTTTAAGTTGTGTCCGCTAACTAGTGATTTCCTCTCACTCTCCCTATCTCTCTTACACTTTCTCTCATTCTCTCTGTTTCTTTCACTCTTTCTTTCTTTTTTTCTCTCTTTTTGTACTGTTTTTAAAAGCTCTTTCTCTACATGTAGCTTCGAATGTTATTTCAGACCCTGTGCTTTTCACTATCTGTCACTCTGGGACATGAATTTTCTCTCACAGTCATAGTTCTTCTGTCACTCTGGCACATGATTTATCTCTCGTACTCACAGCTCTTCTGTGACTCTGGCACATGAATTATCTCTCATACTCACAGCTCTTCTGTCACTCTGGAACATGAATTTTTTCTCATACTCACAGCTCTTCTGTAACTCTGGAACATGAATTTTCTTTCATACTCACAGCTCTTCTGTCACTCTGGCATATGAATTTTCTCTCACACTCATAGTTCTTCCGTCACTTTGGCACATGCATTATCTCTCGTACTCACAACTCTTCTGTCACTCTGGCACATGAATTTTCTCTCACACTCATAGTTCTTCTGTCACTCTGGCACATTAGTTTTCTTTCATACTCACAGCTCTTATGTCACTCTGGCACATGAATTATCTCTCGTACTTACAACTCTTCTGTCACTCTGGCACATAAATTTTTTCTCATACTCACAGCTCTTCTGTTACTCTGGAACATGAATTTTCTTTCATACTCTCAGCTGTTCTGTCACTCTGGCATATGAATTTTCTCTCACACTCATAGTTCTTTTGTCACTCTGGCACATGAATTATCTCTCGTACTCACAACTCTTCTGTCACTCTGGCACATGAATTTTCTTTCATACTCACAGCTCTTCTGTCACTCTGGCACATGAATTATCTCTCGTACTCACAACTCTTCTGTCACTCTGGAACATGAATTTTCTTTCATACTCACAGCTCTTCTGTCACTCTGGCATATGAATTTTCTCTCACACTCATAGTTCTTCTGTCACTCTGACACATGAATTATCTCTCGTACTCACAACTCTTCTGTCACTCTGGCACATGAATTTTCTTTCATACTCACAGCTCTTCTGTCACTCTGGCACATGAATTTTCTCTCACACTCATAGTTCTTCTGTCACTCTGGCACATGAGTTATCTCTCACAATCATAGTTCTTCTGTCACTCTGGCACATTAATTTTCTCTCATACTCACAGCTCTTCTGTCAGTCTGGCACATGAATTATCTCTCGTACTCACAACTTTTCTGTCACTCTGGCACATGAATTTTTCCTCATACTCACAGCTCTTCTGTCACTCTGGCACATGAATTTTCTTTCATACTCACAGTTCTTCTGTCACTCTGGCACATGAATTTTTCCTCATACTCACAACTCTTCTGTCACTCTGGCACATGAATTTTCTTTCATACTCACAGTTCTTCTGTCACTCTGGCATATGAATTTTCTCTCACACTCATAGTTCTTCTGTCACTCTGACACATGAATTATCTCTCACAATCATAGTTCTTCTGTCACTCTGGCACATTAATTTTCTCTCATACTCACAGCTCTTCTGTCACTCTGGCACATGAATTATCTCTCGTACTCACAACTCTTCTGTCACTCTGGCACATGAATTTTCTCTCACACTCACAACTCTTCTGTCACTCGTGTCTTTCTGACAGTCTCTGTTGTGTTACAATGCTCGCGCGCACACACACACACACACACACGCGCGCACACACACATATTTACAAATCCATGTAGTTCCCGGGGCTTCTACTGAAACAAGGACTAATACTCCTTCATTCATTGTCATACTTGAGGCTGGCAACCTTATCATGTATAACAAATTGCTACAGAAACAACCGCTACAAAAGCATGTGAATGCTTGGTTCAGGTTTCTTGTAAGGCGCCCAGCTGAAGTGGTGGTTCTATGCTCCATAAGGAGTAAACAGAAAAATGATCATCATCAATATACTGTATATAAAATCCCAAATTTTTCTGTCAGTAACGCTAAGGGATGCAACTTTGGTTGAAAGGTAGACATTAATTGTATTGTTTCCCTTATATGTACTCTCCCGAAAATAGTAACATTACGGTGTGCACACAAATATTTATAGAACCTGCTATGTAGTTCGTGTACTGTGGTGATGCATAGTGCTTTTTTAAAATACTTTTGAATAAGTAAAATTGCCGTTAGGTATTTATGCTTTTGAATTTAATTCCCGTCTTATGACGGGCTTTTACACTAGTACGTATATACTTTCACATTCACACAAGCTTTAACATGCAGTACTTTACTGGCTGAGTATCTAAAGCGCTTGCTTCTCGATGCAAAGCCAGTGGGTTCCAAACTCAAGTCTACCCAACTGTAAATGGGTACATGACTCTGCTCTTGAGTTAGGGAAGACAAAGCTGATACCTAGTGTTGTGAAGTCTCCATAACTGAAATCTCCTACAGCAGTATTTGGTACTGGACATTCTTAATTTTTTTTAACTTTTGCATCGCGTTCTTTCTAGAAAGTTCTCCGAAATAATACTCTCTCTCTCTCTCTCTCTCTCTCTCTCTCTCTCTCTCTCTCTCTCTCTCTCTCTCTCTCTCTCTCTCTCTCTCTCTCTCTCTCTCTCTCTCTCTCTCTCTCTCTCTCTCTCACTCTTTCTGTCTTTATCCTTCACTATCCATCACTGTCAGATTTTCTTACTACTTACTTAGTCGTTCCTCTACTACCCTGTGGTGTAGAGGTTTGCCAGAGAGAACGCCATACTATCCTATTGGATCTCATCTTCCTAGCCTGTTTCCAATCTAGTCCTCGGTCCTTCAGGGATTGTTTAATGTTGTTCTCCCAGCGAACTCCTGGAGGTCTGGATCCCTGGCTCTTATTTTCCCATATTTGTTGTGGTAGCCCATCTTCTTCCATTCTGCAGACATGGCCAAACCATCGTAATTGGGATTATTCCACTTGGGTCGTCAAGCTCTGGGTTTTGACGCCATGACGTATCGTCTGGTTACGAATCATGTCTTCTGTTTGTTACTTCAACCACCTTCCTCAGATACCTCATTTGTGAGGTTTGGAATTGGCTTTTGTGGGGTGCAGTCATAGCCCATGACTCGCATCGATGCGTCAAGGCTGGAACATGGATGGAGTGGTATATTGTCAGATTTTCTCCACTCATTAATCCTCATTTGCCCAATGGGCTGATCACCCGTTGGCTTGTCACACCGATTACGGAAACAACGGCGGATGGATCTATTTGTTGTTGCCCTAAAGACGCCGCTAGGCGTGATGGGAAACTACAACAGAGAAGATCATCTGCTGTTGCCCTTAAGACGCCACAAGGCGTGATGGCCTCTGACTGCTTGGTCGGTCTTTGGCTAAGGACGGAAGAAGAAGAAGAAGAAGAAGATTAATCCTCATTTGGGATTAGAGTGGGCAAACATAAGATTACTTCTCACTGTCGGCTTCATTCTCTCTCTCTCTGTCTCTCTGTATCTCTCTCTGTATCTCTCTCTGTATCTCTCTCTGTATCTCTCTCTGTTTCTATCTATCCTTCTCTCTGTGTCTCTCTCTCTTTCTTCTCTTTCCATCATTCTCTCTATATCTCTTGCCTCTGTCCCTCACTGACTGTGTCTCTCTGTGTCTCTCTCTGTGTCTCTCTCATAGTCTCATAGACTTTTTGAATTTTTTCTGAGTTCTGATTACATGCCCCCCTAATCGGATTATCTTTTCTTATGATATCAACTGTAGGTTCTAATGACGATGCTTGTACTTTTCAACATATGTTATACCATGCTTCTAAGTAATTACTGTTAATATGAGTGTGCTATATTATTTTACTTTACAACGTTGAATTCCTTGAAATTGATATTTTAAATGCCAGTGAGAATAAATGAATTCAGCATGACAGGTGAGAGAAAGGAAGGGCAGAATGTCAGACGGACCTGTGTGCCCAATTCTCAACCCTTTGAAAATAAAGTTCGTTCGTTCGTTCGTTCGTTCTCTCTGTCTCTGTCTGTCTGTCTGTCTGTCTGTCTGTCTGTCTGTCTGTCTCTCTGTCTCTCTGTCTCTGTCTCTGTCTCTCTCTCTCTCTCTCTCTCTCTCTCTCTCTCTCTCTCTCTCTCTCTCTCTCTCTCTCTCTCTCTCTCTCTCTCTCTCTGCTTCTCTTTTTCTGACTACGACGTGAACAAACAAGTTTACAACAAAATTCTTTCTCTACCTCCACCTCCTCCCGGTCACTCCCTGGCTCCCCACACTAGAGAAAGGGTACACCACATCCAGTCTGTCACGCCATGTAAACATTGGCTAATCTCTTATCTTGTTTTTGTTACTGTTTTTTGTACACTCCATATATCCATCTCCCGTTCTGTTTTCTGTACATACATGTGTGTGTGTTTTTTGGTCTTTAATTGGCAGAGTGGTTAGACCTGGTAAAGGCGAAGTATCTAACACGCCATTTCCCTACGACAGTAACGGTTAGGGATTGCACGTTCCTATATTTTAAATGTATTTGGTTGGGGGATTCCGTATTACGGATTACGGATTGCTTTGCGAAGTTTCAGCCGCTTTTCGCAACCTGAGTCACATCCACTGCCAACACCTTTCCACTGTTGTTCCTCTATTTCAGTTGTTCTCAACGTCGACTATATGGCCATGCCATATGTCTAGGGGTCATAGTAAGATGGTACAGTACTCTCTCCAGCTAATAGCGACTATGAGTGGGGAGGCACAGAAGTAAATGAGGCTCGGCAGGGGGCCATGAGCAAAAGCAGTTGAAACGCCCCTGCTCTAGTTCTTTTAAACAATTCTACGTTAGTGATATATGTTAGTGATATATGTTAGTGATATATGTTAGTGATATATGTTAGTGATATATCACATGTTTTTATCCTTGAGCAAGGATACATTTTTTTCTTTCGATCATCGTTTATTCCCTAAGTTCTTATTCCCTTATTTGCCTCCGCATATTTTTCTTCCTCATGCTGTCTTCATTTGATGTTGTTTCCGTAACTTCGTTATTTTTTTTACATAGACAGGGGTGTCAGCCCTATGCTAAAACCCCCAACCTGGAGGACCAGGGTACCAGCTTTTGTCTGACCCCTACCCACACAGACCAGTCCAGCTTGGTTGAACCTACAGGAGTAAAACTCTCACTGGCATAGCTCTGGGGATTGTCAGGGTACGCAAGCTGCCATACCGCTACAAGGTATAGTACTTTTGGCCGAATACCATCGCCAACCAAGGTCTGCTTGCTCGTAGCAAGCAAGAGGACATGCATACCATCATAGCTGGCAGACGCTGGAGCTGGGTTGGTCATGTCCTCAGAAGAGACCCCGATGCCATCACAAGAACAGCTATGCTTTGGACCCCTGAAGAAAAGCAAAAGAGAGGCCGACCAAAAACAACTTGGCGGAGGACTGTGGAGGCTGAGATGCAAAGAATGAACCAGAGTTGGGGCACTGTACGAAGGATGGCCACCGACCGTGCAAAGTGGAATCAATTTGTTGTTGCCCTACAAGACGCCACTAGGCGTGATGACCACTGACTGCTTTGACGGTCGGTGGTTAAGGATCGAAGAAGAAGAAGAAGATACTGTCTTCACGCACTGTCATTTCACAGCTGAAACTCTTACTGAATGCAAAGCACAGGCAGAAAAACAGATAGTAATCTTTACAGATGCCCTCTCAGTAATAGCAGCGCTGAAGAGCCATCAAACTAAAGGATTGAAAGATCTGATAATCTCCCTTGAAAGACTGGCCAAATGCTTCAACAAGTGCACTATCCAGTGGATACCAGCCCATTGCAACATACGAGGAAATGAGGTGGCAGACAAACTTGCTAAGGAAGGAGGTGCCTTACAACAAAATGATATAGAGACAACTTACGCAACGGCAAAGACTACTATAAAGGCTACATTCAAGTCCAAATGGGAAAGAGAGCATATCATCAACTATCCAGGAAAGAACAGGTCATCATTTTTCGGCTACGCACTGGACACAGCAGATTGAGATACCATCTATACCACAAATACAAGATTTGTGCAACAGATCTCTGCACCTGCGGTACCAGCCCGATGACGGTCGAACACCTCCTGCAGTACTGCCCAACCTACAGTAATGAACGGAGTAGCATATGGCAACAACCCACTTCTGTCAACGAAAAACAGTTTGGAGATGTCGGGAACCTTGAGTTGACTACTGCCTTTATTAGAGTCATAAATGTGGAAGTCTGAAGGCGAACGGGGAAGAAGAAGAATTTCACAATATGTGTACACCTAATCGTATCTCCGGTTATTTCTTCATGTATTAATCTGTCAAAACAATTCTTATCTTATATGTTTGTTGTCGCTTATCTTTGTCCATTTATTTTGCCCTCTAATTTTTCTTAAATATTTTTCTATATTATTATTTTCTTCTTATATTTTTTTTTTAAATATTATTATTTTATCTTATATTTTTTTTCTCTCACTCATCTTGCTCTTATTTTCTCTTTCATTTTTTTCTCATCTTTCTTCCTCAAAGTTTCTTTACTTATATTTCTGCCTATATCTTTCTTCACTTATATTTCTACCTCTTTGTTCCTTCACTTTTTTCTACCTTTATCTGTCTTCTTATTTTTCCACCTAACACGTTCTTCAGTTACTTTTCTATCTTTATCTTTCTACACTTATTTTTCTAGCTTTACCTTTCTCCACTTATTTTTCTAACTTTATCGTTCTCCACTATGTGACGGTATTGCCTCCCCTGCTTTGCAGTAGTGGTCCAACAGTGGCCAAAACTCAAGAGTATCTATTATAGGCTTCAATGGAGTCTATTTTTACACAAGATTACTCTTGGCAACATTGTCGATAGAAGAGTAGTAAAGCATCTATCACATGGGAGTCTTCATAACATATTCAGATAAGCGAAAACAATGCTGGCTGTCGCTAAGCACGTTAATTCTATAATCTGCGGACCCTTTTATGAAGAATTTAGCAATGGTTTATTCTAGCTCGTTAAGCCCCCACGCCTGAGTTAATCAGTGGAATTATTATTATAATATATATAGCTCTATTTAGAATGTATGTTTAGTAACTTTGACTGAGACAAACATGTAATACATTTAAAAGGAGTGAATCGAAGTTAAATTTGTAACATTACAAATAACACAATTTAATAATCACTTTAAGTTTTAACAGTTGGAAAATACATTGAATAGTTATGGAAATGTTTCATCACTTGATTGGGATTTAACTGAATAAAGGAGGTCACTTTTGGCAGCGGATATTTGCACTTAGCTACCAATGGTAGTTTCTGGGTCAGTTCTTTTCACTCTGCTCTCGCTCGTCTCTGGTCAAAGTTCAGGCGCCGCACTTTCCAAGAACGTTCATTGAGTAACGGCTAAGTTTGTTCTGCGTCTGTCTATAATACCCTCTTATGATGGCGTCTTGCAACACTTCAGTCCACTCCTACCTTCACTTGGTTCCAGAGATAGTACTTTCTGCTGGTACCACCAATAAGCCAATCCTGGCTACAGACTTTTTTGCTCAAATAAATAAAAGAGACGAATTGTTCTCTTACACGCGTCTGGGATGTCTTTAATTTTACAATAGATGGCCCCCCCTGACTCCGAGTTTCTTCAGTTTCCTAGTCCCGGGGTTCCTTCTTAAAACGTAGAGATTTCCCTTGCTTTTGTAAGTCTTATCTGGTTCTCCAATAAAAGGTCCGGTTAACAAATAGGAATTATGAATCAATTCTTCACTCAGGCAAAGTCTGGTGTCTTGGCGATCTTGAAATTCCTAGTGAAATAAAACTGTGAAATTGTCAGCCTATATTCCCTCCAATGATGTTATGAATCTAATCAGAAAGATCCAATCATTTCAACTCATGCAGGATAGGCTGTGATATTTCAAAATTGTCCCACGTGAAATAAGGTGCGTGCCTGCAAAGGTCACGTATTATCATATATGGAAATCTGATGCCTTGCATACACTCTCACAAACACATTTGTAGACTCATATTGTCTAAAATGTAATAAATCCATGATTACTTTTTTAACCAAGGACCGGAAGCGATTATATTACATTTGTCTGCCCACATATGTCACACAGACAGTAATATTGGTGTAGCAAGGATGACCCGGAAGCGCTTATGTCATAAGTTCCGCCTCGTGCACGGGTTATCATGTGTTTCGCCAGACAAACAAATCTGGTTCAATTCAACACTCCTTGTCGCTTTGAAAAGATGGTCAGACCGATATTGGGATAAAACACTGTCGCTGACCGTCTAATAACCTGGCGTAACTTAACACGTCTTCGTGAAGCGTGGATGCGACACAATAAGATAAGAATTACTCCCGTTGCAAATACTGCCATAGGGAGTGGCGTGTTAGAGACTTCACCATGCTATGTCCAGCATAGAGCAAAATAGTGAAACTAACGAATGAAAAGGCTTGATTTATGCCAAATAAAAGCGATGAGTGAGAAAACTGTAGAAAAAGAAAAGATACTGCCGGAAGGCTGAAGGTGTGAGAGATCCCACAAAAGAGCATGTTCAGACATTTTGTCACACACTTATTTTTCTAACTTTATCCTTCTCCACTTATCTTTCCACCTCGAACTTTCTCCGCTTATTTTTCTACGTTTATCTTTCTTCGCTTATCTTTCCACTTCTTTCTCCACTTATTTTTCGGCCTCTATCCTTCTCCACTTATATTTCCACCTCAAACTAAGCCCACTTATTGTTCTCTCCCAATCACCCGTCAACAATAATGCGGTCCTACTATAAAACTCTCCAATTATTCCCTATATATACTTTCTGGTTCTCGGCAAATTTGACTCACACACATTCTTGAAATCTGTTCTTCAACGAGGCCAAGTCTGTCGTCATTCTCTCAGATTCTGTATTCTTCCGTCGGGAATCTAGGTCTAGTCACAAACATCATATTTTACTGTCGCAATATCTTTTTTTTTACCTTGATCTCCATCCATATTACATTCTTTCCTTGTCGGTTTCTTTAATTCTCAGATTTGTTTTGATTTTTGTTTTTAATCCTGTACTGTCACGGTTTTTATGTTTGCATCTTCTTCTCGGTGTCGAACATCCGGCCTATCTATCTATCTATCTATCTATCTATCTATCTATCTATCTATCTATCTATCTATCTATCTATCTATCTATCTATCTATCTATCTATCTATCTATCTATCTATCTATCTATCTATCTATCTATCTATCTATCTATCTGTCTATCTATCCATCTATCCATCCATCCATCTATCCGTCCGTCCGTCCGTCCGTCCGTCTGTCTGTCTGTCTGCCTTTTATTCTATCTGTATGTCTGTCTGCCTGTTGTTCTATCAGTCTGTCTGTCTGCCTGCCTGCCTGTTATTCTACTTATCTGTCCGTCTGTCTGTTATTCTATCTGTATGTCTGTCTGCCTGTTATTCGATCTGTCTGTCTGCCTGTCTGTCTGCCTGCCTGCCTGTCTCTTATTCTATCTATCTATCTATCTATCTATCTATCTATCTATCTATCTATCTATCTATCTATCTATCTATCTATCTATCTATCTATCTGTCTGTCTGTCTGTCTGTCTGTCTGTCTGCTTGCCTGCCTGTCTGTTATTCTATCTGTATATCTGTCTGGATCTTTCTCTGTCTGTCTCTATATACATAAATGTGGTTAGGCATGTGTGTAAATATTGTTACTATACAGCGTGCCCACGTTTATGTCGTAAACTCGGTGGATCCTTCCCGTGATCTATTCCCTCATCCGTCATTCATGGCTACAGCGCAGAGTTTGGCTTTACTCTGTGTCATTAACTTTGTCTTGCTAATGGTATATCTCTCTTAACGTTCACACCCGACAGTCAGACAATAAAACCAGAAAGTCATCAGGGAAAAACAAAATCATAAACATCTGTCCTCAACACAGGATGAAATGCATTTACCAGATACACACACAAAGAAACGAATCAACTAGCTTGGATGCAGACAGTTGCAAAATTATAAAAACGTAAAAAGCAACAATTTCAATGCAAGAAGAAAGAAACTGGGACAAAAATAAATAAAGACACGAGAGATAAATATTTTGATAAGCATACCACATGACAAGGACATGAAACTGGGCATAATTAATTGTCAACATGAGATACCTCAAGAGAGGGGGAGACATATAAACGTCGACGTTTACGGCAATGATTCTCAAACGTTTTACGACCGCGACATCAATTTCACCGTTGATGAAACTGAGTGTGATTCGCTTCCATAGCTAGGCGGGGGTGCTGCACGGAAGGTCCTGGGTTCAATTGCCTGGTAAGCCACTCACGGCAGTTGTTTTTCTGTTGTCTAGTTTCTGTTGTCTAGTTTCTGTTGTCTAGTTTCTGTTGTCTAGTTTCTGTTGTCTAGTTTCTGTTGTCTAATTTCCTACTTCTTTATTATTTACGAGTGCCTGAAAACAAACCTTTATGTGAGTGTATTATTTATTTATTGATGAAACTGACCGGGCCCGGACCTTGGCAGCAACGGCACCCGGTTTGGACCATTTTGGTAGAATCCCTTTGGTTTGTGGTTATCTCAGATTGTGTATCAGAAAATATGCTTTTACGTGGTAATAACAATATAACAATGTGTTTTTATCATTGGTATTTTCGATTAGGAGGTAAAGGTAAAGGTAAAGGATCCCGTTACACGCGCATTGAGGCATATTGGGAATATGGTGTTAGGCCCATATTTTCTCGACCATCGGCACACTACGGGTGATGTGGTCAGCATCACGCCGGCCGCTTTAACCTTCCCAGAGTTGCTCCGGTACCTAATTCTTGAGCCTGGGTCGACCCCAGAGCCGTCTGCGGTCTAAAAATATCCTACCTCAACTGGGGATTGAACCATGGACCACCGATCTAGGAAGCCAGTGTACTAACCACTGTGCTACCGCTGCTCCTCATTTTCCATTACGCTCCTTTTATGGGCATGCAACCACCACTCCAGCTGGTCCCCTTGTAGGAAGCTTATAGTGATGGTTTCCATAGCAACCTGTTTTACATAATAAGATTGCCAGCCTCATGTACAACCACACATTAGTCGCTATGTACTGCAAGCCTGAGGGTAAGGTCAAGGTAATCCCATGTCAGATGCTGCTGTAGGGGAGTGAAGGCTTAGAGACTTCACCATACTACGTCCAGCATCGAGAGGTGGGGATGACCAATTTCCTTCCTCGCTGCGTTTTCCATCCCTAACTCAAAGAGCAGAGCCAGGTACCCATTTACAGCTGGGTAGACTGGAGCGTGTCGGTACCGTGATTCGAACCCGGCACTTTTGCAGAGAGAGAGACCAGCACTCTAACCACTCTGCCAATCGTGGGTTCAATAGCCATATTCCTTCATTGTCTCTTCAGCATACCTGTATGTAGTAGCTATTTTTTTAACACAACAATAACGTGTTAAAACAAAATTATACTTACAAAGAAATAGATCTTGCTGTCTCTTCCGCAAGTTCTTTCAAAACTTTGTTGAGGTTAAGTTTCTTGGGTTCATCAAATTCTATGGATAATACTGCAAAGCTAATCAGTCTCTCTTGGGAATTTTTTTTTTAAACCTTTGATAAGATTTGATCAATTTTAATTTAGAAAATAAACTTTTCTCGCTGACGCCACTGTGGCTGGAATTATTTAAAAAATATACATGGGGCAATAACAATTCAAACATTTTTGATTATTCAAAGCTGGAGGTGGCAACCAGAGTATGAAGATTCTGTGGGGGCAGGCCTCGATCGGGTTAAAAAGGTTAAATATGCCCACGGCTAGCCTTCAAACTGGTGACCCATGTACCAAAATTGACAAGTCAAAATTTATTATAGGAATTCAACCAAAAGCGTGACTCTTAAAACTCTGAGTATGGGAAATGTAAGGGAAGCGACCCATCTAAATGTTTCCTGTGATATAATTTTGAGTCGCCACCAATATGTTGAGAATCACTAGCTTATCAGTACAACGCTTAATGATAACGTTGGTCTGAATGTATGTAGGTATGCGTGTGGGTGTGTGTTTGTACGCGCGCGCGTGCGCGTGCGTCTCCACCCCACCCCACTTCACCACCTCATACTCTCTGATGAAATTAATGGCGTGTTTCTTCTATTCTCTATCGAAGCCATAACACATTTGCGGTTCCCTCTAAATCTTTAACAACCAAGGTTCTGGAATTGTCTAGGCTGTAACCTGAGAAAGCTCTAACTAGACAAATTAGGGCACGGTTAACACATTTCTGTGTCTGAAAGCATTTCCCGCTGTCGTATTTTTTAGAGTTCTTACAATCCGTGGCACTTTTGACTGTCACTTTCGGAGACTACATATTTTTATAAGCTCCCTTTTTTAATGAAAATATTCATTATGAATTCATCAACGACATGAAGCCTTCTCCCTGCACGGACATATTTTTGCCTGATCATGATCCATGCTGGATTTGTAACGCCTTCTTCATTCATAACCCTCCACTCCCAAAGGAGCATAGGCCTTCAACAAACACACGCCAAGTCCTCCTGTCACGTGCCATCATCTCAAGTTCTTTCCACGTTCTCATCATCATTTTCACCTCTGTTTCCAGCTCTCTTCTCCATGTGCTTCTTGGTCTACCTCTGCCTCTCTTGCCATGGGGGTTCCAGAAGAAGGACTGCCTTGTAATGCTATCAACATGTTTCCTCAGTGTGTGTCCTTTCCATCGCCATCGTCTTCTTCTCATCTCTTGTTCCACTGGCACTTGTCTAGTTCTTGTCCTCAGTTCCACGTTGGTAACCTTGTCATACCATTTTAATCCCTCTATTCTACGCTAGCACCCATTTATGAAAGTCTGTAATTCATTCTAACCCAGGTATTTTTTCGATTTTACCCAGGACCCAATATGCAGACACCTTTTTCTACAAGTGATGTTTTAAAAACAGGCAGTAGATACAAATATTAATTTAGTATATAAATGTATTATGCATCAAACTTTATGACATTGGCTGCAGAATGTTGTGAAATAATGTTGAGTTCTTATGTGATGTTATTATTGTTTGTTATACCTTGTGAAGTGTTGAAACAATTGAAAATCAAAATAAAAAATTATTAAAATTATGCACATACACGTAAATATTTCAGCTGTACTTAATCCCTTGGTAAAAAACACCAGGAATTGAAACGAATATCCAGTTGAGAACTAACTCAAGAAGTTTGATAAAAAACAATTGAAAATTGTAATTTATATAAATTTTTTGGTGAAGTCACATATTGCTGTACTGGAATCTCACTTACACATTCCTGTCCCATGAACATTAATTAATTTATTACTTTAAAATATCACGTTTGTTCAACGTCCTTATCGGAATCGAAAATAGGTTATTATCGCTACCGATATCGCTAAAATTCATATAGAAATTATATATTGAGGTTGATTCGTTAATAGTTTATGAGTGTTATCTATGTGACTACACTACATGTAAACAAATAACCCTATGACGTCACTAATTGATAAAAGTATGCAAAAACTAAGCACCAATATAATTATTTCGCTACCAGTTCAAAATACGATGTCCACAGGAAGTGTTTACATTACATGATATCAACCAGTGTTGCCACTCAAGTTCTAGAGATAAACCCAGATGCTCTTCTAAAAAAAACCCAGAAATACCTAGAATATTTTATGCCTCAAATACATGGGATAGATGATGTGTACATAATCTTTTATGTGCATCTTTAGCACAAATAATCTGTGTGCTACCAATTTTTATGTATTTCTTCATTTTTTTTTTTTAATTACCAAAAATTCACGATTAAATAAAAATGATTTTAATAACACCCCAATATATGAACTCTTGAAAATGAGATATTTTAACAGTAATATACTTACATTAGTTACTTTAACAAAATGTTCCTCAAATTAAATATAAAATGTTAGTTGTAACTTGTTACTGTTGAAAAATGTCACTTGTCAGAGACTCGGCATCCATGTCGACAACTTCTCCTTCGTCAAGATCATATGCATGAATTGACAACGTGGAATCTTGATTGTGAAGTTCCAAAATCTTTGCATATCTCTGCCGACAACGTCCTTCACGCACATCTTCAACCCCGCTTTTACTAGGATTAAACTTATGACAAACTCCGTCTTTGGCAACTGCTTGCTTGGCTAGTATTCGATTGGAAACTGTTTCACACAAAAGCTTGTTGGTTTGTTTAGTTTTAACTAAGTTAACCTTCGAAAACACTCTTTCGACGCATGCTGAGGAGTGAGGTAGTGCCATAAGCGTGCACATGAGGTTAGCCAAAACATCAAATTTCTTCTGGTTATTAGCATCTGTTACTTGTTGCAGTCCCAGCCAGAATGCGGGCGGATCCTCATCCATTAGATGTCCAAGATCTTTTCGGTACGATGCCAGTTTTCGCCATTGATCAGACAGACGATCAAGGCTCTCTTCTGAAACAACTGTTGGGAACTGCGCTGCTAATCGAATGACAGAAGGTTTGTTGATATCGAGAGCTTGCTTTGGATCCAACAGCTGCATTTGCGCCAGAACACTGTTTTGTTCAAGTGGGAACCTGCGTCGTATTTGAGTACAAAGTTCAATCAGGTATGCCAATGCATCCTTGCGAAACTGGACTTCTTTATCTCGTAACGGTTTTCGCATTAACTGCGCTTCACATCGTCCACCCAGCTCAATGTAATTCAGTTTCTTGTGCACCTGTACATCCGAAGGATCAATGTCGGCAAGAGTGCGATGCACATGCTGCAATACTTCCTGCCTAATAAACATACTGAGAAGAAAACGATACTCTCTTGTTACACTCGTGTACACTTTGTGAAGACGAAAGTTCTCGGACTGGAATTCCATGTTCATGACGTTAACTTTACCGAGTAAGTAGCCGACAAATAGAAGCATGTGCTTCGTGCCAGCAGTGTTCATCGTCTGCAGGATTTGCCCCGCACCGTCGACGTTGTCCACTGAAGCTTCGGATTGGAAATACAAGTGCAGAGTATCCCATTGCTCAAGGATCCTCTCAATGACTGCTTCACGGGACAGCCAGCGTGTTTCACACAGCTTCAACACTTTATGTTTCTGGGCCTGAACTACATCTTGTATTAACTGGAACTGGAGATTTCTTTTACTACTACGCGAAAAATAGAAGCAGACATTCTTTATGAAAATTTCAAGCCAAGACGGTAGGTGGTTGCTGGCAGCATTTGCACAAAGTGCAAATGAATGACAAACACAGCCGAGAACAAAGACATGTGGAATCTCTTTCTTCAGATGTGCCTGTAAACCACTTGCAGTCCCCATCATACTGGCACAGTTGTCTGCAGCAAAACCAATGACAATACTAAGCGGGATTTCATGCGTGCTCAATGATTTCTTAACAGCTGTAAACATGCCAAGACCAGTCCCATCCTCCACCTCAATGAGGTCTAACAGAGAATCAACTACTTTTTTTTGTTTTTGTGTCACAGAATCGCACAACGACTGCCAACATCTGGTTCGTAGAAATATCAGTACTCTCATCAACGATTATAGAAAATTTCTGATTTCTGCAAATGTTTAAAACTTCAAGCCGCTCAAAATGAGCAATGCCGTACTGCATCACATAGGCAGCCTTGGTGCGCTTCAGTGACATATTTTGAGCAATTGTGCTGTCTGGAAATATCTGCTTGCAACATTCAATCAAATGATCAGCTTGCGAAAACGGAGTATTATGTTCTGCCATGAAAGCCGACAACACTATCTCCGCTTTAGCAATTTTGTCTTGGAGACAGGGCTCTTTTGGTTTGATGAAAAACTTGTTAACTTAATGTTCAGAGTTTTGCTTTTGGCTTCGAAGTTTTTCATGTGCTTCTGTGTGCTTTTATGTGTCAATAAAGCTGTTTTGTTCGCATTAGTTAATGTACAGGAACAGACCGTACAAATCGCAGCATAGCGGTTACCAGAGTCCGGCTTTATCCAATCCTTCAGTTCGCTGTCTGTTAGCCATTCCGCACAAAAAGCCTGCTGATACCATGGCTTCACTTTTTTACGCGGTGGCGTGTGTGTCGTCATGCTGCTACAACTACCAAGCGTACCTTCATCATCGCTCATTTCATAATCTTATAATAACAAAATAAAAACCATAATGCTGTTTATCTGCTTAAGTCTAATAATGTAAAAAGAAGACTTTATAACACATCGCAAAAATGACTGAGTATTGCAGATGACAGCCATTAACAGAATAACAGGAAATATATAGCTGATGTAAACGAGTCAAAAAACGTCATTAATGTGGTTAAAAACAAGAATTAAATTTAAGTGGAATAAAAAATAAATAGCACATAATGTTTTACATTTAATTATAATATACATATAATGTATAGTGCACAGAATATACATACATTGTAAATGCCAATTGTCAAATATACTCAGATTAATGCAGATTTTGAAAAAAATTACCCAGATACCCAGACGGAAGCCCAAAAACCCAGATCTAGTAAGAAATACCCAGCTGTGGCATCACTGATATCAACACTCTATGGCCAATTATTTTCTAATTTTTTTCAATTTCGGAATCTTATGAAGCAGGCGTACCGCGTGGCCTGCGGCTAGATCAAAAGCAACTCTAGCAACGAATGTAAAGCACACAATTTCAGCTTCAGGATTTTTGTTTTCACTCACAAACGTTCACACACGTGTGCTGGATGTAATGAAATGATTTTAAACTGGCTTATCGCAACGTATTCAATATATTTCCGCTCAAATGCGGCATAAATCACGCTGGCCAATGGGTAAAAGTAAAGGACAGTCTGGCGCACCATACGGCTCGCGGGTTAGAATGAGTTTTAAGAACTCCGGAGGCCCTAGGCTTTTAAGATAATTTTAGGCCCCTCTTCAATATTCTAAAAGGCAAAACTAGAAAAAAAAAAAAAAAACCCCGATGGATTTCAGATAAATGTTTTTATTAATACATAACAATATCTAAAAAAAAAAAAAAAAAGTGTTCGTTACAGCCCCTAGATTTGATTAAAGCTAATGGCCCCAGGCAAAAAAGGGGAAAAAAGTGGGGGTGGAAGTAACTAATAAACTAACTGTTGTGCAGATGCTATTACCCAGCATGTACGAGCGTACTATTGTGCACGTACCATTGCTATAGAGCTCTGTGCGTTATGATTCCGTCGTTTTTTCGTGGTGGCCCCTGTAAGCCTGGGGCCCTAGGCCCGTGTCTAGTAGGCCTTACGAATAATCCGGCGCTCATAATGGAGATATTATCTAAAACTAGAATACATAGGGCAAGATTGATAATATGTGGATATAAACAAAAATCAAAGCCTGTTTGTTTTTGCCAGACAGTCGTTATTCTGAAATCCACAGGGTAAGAGAGGTTGAGGAAGAACAAAGAACACATGGAGAAGAGAACTGGAGAGAGACGTGAAGGGGATGAGGGAGACCAAGAAAGATCTTGAGCTGATGGCACGGAACAGGAAGACTTGGCGTGTGGTGGTTGAAGCCTTATGTTATAGGACTACGTTGACGTTTTTTTTTGTTTGACCCATGTCGAATGGAAGTGAATCATGAACAATAAACAAGGAAGCTGATCACACATTAGAAATACATTAACTAAAATTGATGGGTTTGAAAAGAAATCGAAAAAAGGTGATTCGTCTTACGAGGACAAAAGACAAAGAAAATAGTCTACGTTACGGCCACAAGGCCTTCGTCAGGAAAGGAAAGAAAGTGAAGGCTAGATAGGACACATAAGAACTTAAATAAATATAAAAATAAAACCTAGGTACTTCCCTGAAGGCAAGGCATCGAAATCCTATCACTATTTGCTGTCCGCTAATGGACAGCGTGGCTGACTAAAACTAAAACTAAAATTGGCATCTTGCCTGAAGTCTGCATCCTATGACATCATGTGCAATTGCAGTGGGGCTTGCTGCAGCCAGGCAATGTAGCCGGTACGAGCAATGTAGCCGCATCGGACGCCGACATGTGTGAGGCGTTGAAATGTGTTTTAAAATATAATAAAAGCATTAACATTCTAAAAGAACGCGAAAATTGAAAAATAAAGTTTTACAGTAAATAAATTATTTGCTTATATGGTAAAAGAGTTTTATCAGAATCAGATACAGAAACAAATGGAATGTAGACCATCCAGATTACACACAGAATGATGCTTACTACCAGCTCAACAGAAGAGAACAAGTGGTAATCTTCAGACTCCGCACTGGCCACAACAGATTGATATACCATCTATTCAACAAGCTGAAGATAGGAACTACCGATCAGTGTAACTGTGGCACTGATAAAATGACTGCTGAACATCTGCTGCAAAGAGAAAGTGCATATGGCCGACGCCAGTTTCTTTCGTGGAAAAGCTTTACTGGGATTCAAATAGCCTCAAACTGACTACTGCTTTCTTTGAGAACATTCACGTGGACGTTTGAGAGTGTACGAAAAAGATGAAAAGATATGGTATAATCGTATGCTTCATATTTACATTATTCTATTTCCAAAATGGTGCATTCAGCGCCGATGTGTAATCCAACAAGAATAAATAAAAGAATATTTGCAATAAGGTTTTTAAAACATAAATATATTATGTATTTGTACAATGCGATAGTGAACACTAGCTTAAATTACAGTATGATGCAACACAACAGCATGAAATTAAGTCTCCAAACTACCAGAAAGTAACATCTTGGAGGAGATTATAATGGTAGATTTGTGAAGTAGTGAGCTTGTAAATATGACTAGCGAAACTGAAGAAGCACACGTATATGGTTACAGAGTTTGAAAATCACATGTACAGGGCAATATCTTATGTTGCATGTAGAATGTTCTACATGAGCGTAGTGAGAGGACCACTACCAAAATCAGACTTTTATTGGCAACCGGTTTGGCGTTTGAGATGTTAAGATAAATTGCTTCCGATTTAACTTCTCGTATAAGTAGAAATCTGGGTGTTTAGGCAATAATTTCGTTGCAAGACTACTTCACTGACTTCCAATTTCGTCAAGAAGAAGTCATAGACAGCCAGGAGCAGGAAATATTAAAACCCAAATTATAGGACAGGCCAAAGGACTGAACGTGAATTCCAAGATTAGAAGAGTGTAACCATAGAGACATCACTTTGCACCATACGTTCTGGGATCCAACTTCAAGTGCACTCAGTTAGACACCTTATACACCTAAAAGGTACAGCATCTTAAACAGTTGCCCGACAATATTCGGACGTTTCCTGTGCACAATGTCTGTGCTCGCCCAAAATAAACTCGGGTAAATTTGGGGTAAGTGTTAATATGTATATTTTATCATTTTATATTGGCATTTTGACATGTACAATTTGCTGGTGGATATACAATGGCATTTGAGGTTTGTAACATCATCACTACCAATAACTTGACACATGAACCACCACTACAAGAGCTGGTGTCTGTTTGAGGCTGGTTTCCTCATAAAGAATCAACAGCAGATATGGCCACGGGCTCCATAGCAAGCAGGGAGCGAATGATGACATCATGGTGTACATATCTATTATACAAGCACTGGAGAGTCACAGAGAAGGAAATGTCAAAATTGTCCTCTTTTCACACAACATGCCTAAGAAAAATTCACCGAATCTTTTGGCCGAATACCATCACCAACCAAGATCTGCTTACTCGTAGCAAGCAAGAGGACATGCATACCATCATAGCTGGCAGACGCTGGAGCTGGGTTGGTCATGTCCTCAGAAGAGACCACGATGCCATCACAAGAACAGCTATGCTTTGGACCCCTGAAGGAAAGCGAAAGAGAGGCCGACC
Organism: Oreohelix idahoensis; assembly: GCA_024509875.1. Lineage (NCBI taxonomy): Eukaryota > Metazoa > Mollusca > Gastropoda > Stylommatophora > Oreohelicidae > Oreohelix > Oreohelix idahoensis. The sequence continues at coordinate 28,914 of JAMPIV010016965.1, read as the reverse complement.
AAAAACAACTTGGCGGAGGACTGTGGAGGCTGAGATGCAAAGAATGAACCAGAGTTGGGGCACTGTACGAAGGATAGCCACCGACCGTGCAAAGTATATATATATATATATATATATATATATATATATATATATATATATATATATATATATATATATATATATATATATATATATATATATATATATATATATATATATATATATATATATGTTTCAGCAATCGCAATTTCAAGCAACTCACTGAGGTTAAAATAAATGCTCATGGAAGGTAAAATGTTTGAGGAAGATGAAGTGGTGGATGAATGCGGAGGCCGCCTGATGACTATGTCAGGAGACCTAATACTGGGCAGAGACATTTTTCTCCTTTCAGGTTGTGGTCCAAGTTTGTGGTACAAGTTGCCAGTAGTCAACGCTAGACATCAACATCCTACGTGTTTTGAAGACATTTGACAACCCTTTTAGTTGCCTCAGCACTGTGAGACGTGCTACAGCCACCAGTCTTGACTATTGTAGAGAAGTACAGTCCAAAGCACCTGTGGAAACCATCAGCAGCTGAAGCAGACGCCAACCAACTACACGCCGGAAGCTAAGTACTATAACAGCGCGATCAATGGACATTTCACAATTTTCCATAATTTCCACAACAGTTTAAATCATTAGTTGATGATAAATATCATCGCTTCTTTTTTATTTAGGAACTTTAGTTATTTTACACTCTTAAACTATAAGTGATTATCAAACCCGTTTATCTGTAACTCTAAAACTATATATTGAGTAAAGTGTTTGTCTGCACCAATTTGACTCAAATTGTTCTAAATACACAACCATATAGAGCTATTAGATTAAAATTTTGCTGAATCACCTTCAGCTGGCGGCTCATAAATACGAGCGAAAATATATTACCTCATAGACGGGCCGGGAAAATAATAAGTTCTTGACAGCTTAAATGATCTCAGTTGTTATGCTTGCTTTTCCTTAAAATCCTGTGAGGCTCCCTTAAATAGAAGGATCATTCTTCTATTTTTATCTGCTAAGTATAATCTTCAGCGAAGGCTGATACCTTTGAAGACCCTCATCTTTATACTCTGTCTAGTCATTGCTTGAGCACTACTGCGGAGCATGGGACACAATACGGTCACAGAGAACATACACTGCTGTATGGCATTGGGATGGAATTGGGGGGGGGGGGGGGCGCTTGAACAGCATGAAATTAAGTCTCGTAAGAGTGTCACATAACGGTTTGTGCATGTATTTATGTGCTCTCTCACACCTTCAGCCCCTCCGGTAGTATCATCTCTTTTTCTTCATTTTCCTCACCGATCATCTTATTATTTTGATTATTTGACACATTTTACGCCCTACATTCTTTCTGTGACCACTCCCAGACTGTTTACGTTACGCTAGGTGACTCGGGATAATTCGAATTTATTGAACCGATCAGCGAGCGATATTCAAATCGTGAAAAGCCATCTCGCACCTTTTGATACAGATGGCAAACGGGAAGAGAGATAGCGACTTTGACGTAGCTCATTTCCGGGGCCAGGGACAATCAGGCAATTAACACCTGGGTTGCGGCCTGTATGTCTGAGGAAACCATATTGTTTGTCTGAGCGGCCGGCGATCCTTTTGTTTGACTGTCTGGTGAATGCACGATCACAGACGATAATGAGATAATCGTTTCACGGGACCATCCCTGTGACAAGATTGTCCCAGATAATCTGTCGGGCCAGTCAATATCTGAAGGTAGCATCTGGACATCAAATAGGTTCCAAGATTTGTTGTGAGTTGGCGGAAAAATTACCGCAAGATTTGAAAGAGGTCACGCGTTGGAATATTAAATGTAATATTTTAAACACGCGGGGGAGATTATGAATTTGAAAACCCCTATCCACATAGTGTAAAAAAGCTTGCGATTGGATTGAAATGAGAGCCGGAATAAGCATTGAATTTCATTGGAAATTTCGGCGGAAGTACCATCTGTGTTTTGAACTGAGAATGAGAAATATAATCTAGCAAAATCAGAGACACAGAACACAGAGAGCTTCGCAACTTCAAACGAGCAACTCCCAAAAGCCAGAAAGAAAAGGATCGGACAAAGGATTCCAATATTATAAGTGACAGATCGAGTATTTGGGGAACTTTGGAACTTATAAGTAAACCCGCATATTTAAATACACAGACTGTACACTTAATAGACCAGGACTTAAAATACCAAGATTGGAAACCTAAGGCATTGGATCACCTGTCATAAGAGAAACTTTCCCAGACCAAGTGTTTCGCAGATTCACCCGTTATAAGAGGGATTCAAAATTTCCATACCAAGTGATTCGAGAGCATATAACCTAAATTGCTAGTGTCCATTCTAACCTGTGCGAGGAGATTGTTTATAACCCAATTGGGTTCATGGAACAGAACTAGTGAATGAAACGCAGGGAATCAACACCAAGCGCATAAATTGGACAAGCTGTGTAGAGAAGAACCATCACCACCGAAGAACTGACGAACAAAACCGGCTGCAGGACCCCTTTATATCAGCTACGTGCTTATAAAGAGGCACTAACAACCGGACATAATTTTCTGAACTATATCCTCACCCTAAATCTCCGTGAAGAGAAAACTTGATTCCAATACAAAATTCACCAGCATTTCCTTTATTTTAAACTGTTAATACTAATTGATTATTAAATTTGTTACCTGTTGTTTTAAAACTAAACAATAGTTGTTTATTCAGTTATTACATGTATGAAAGAAATGTATGAGCCAGAATATTATATATATATATATATATATATATTGAAATATATATATATATATATATATATATATATATATATATATATATATATATATATATATATATATATATATATATATATATATATATATATATATATATATATATATATATATATATATATAAACAGAGCTATACCATTATAAGAAGAAATTCGCTGAATTAACTCAGCTGGGGGCTTGAACGGGTTAAAAACCATTGCTTAAATCCTTCACAAAAGGCGACGGACAGATATAAGTTAACAAATGTTCAGAGCTAAGCAGCATTGTTCTTGACTTCTGAATTATCTTGTGAATCCTCCCGTAAGGTAGAAACGTCATTACCCTTCTATCTATAGCTCTGCCAAGAGTAATCTTGTACGTAGGTAGACACCTTTGACGACTCATTTAGATACTCTTGAGTTATGGCCATTGTTGGACCACTACAGCAAAGCAGGGGCGGCAATCCGCGACAAAGAGTACATACACTACTGCACTGCATTAGGTTGGGACCTCAACAGCATGAAAATAAGTCCCCTAAGAGTACACACACCAGTGCTATTTCGAAATTACGCTGTTATTACTTAATGCCATATATCTGTTATACGCTTTAGAATCCGATCTTACGCTAAGCGCTAAACTCCATGGGAGCCAGGAATATAACTTTCACTTGAACAAATCAATTCCAGGTGATGAGAAATTCAAGAAGCATTGTCTTTGCTAACATAATGAAGCATGGCCCAAAATGGAACGCAGTTTTATGGCACCCGTAACATAGAACAATGTATTAATTGGCACAAGGTGCTTCTTGTAGAGAAAAAGAAGGTGGCAAAGCAGATCAGCTCGATTGGTTTTTTTTTTTTTTTTTTTTTAAAGTCACCTTGAATATCTTCTGCTTCTATTTACCAAACAGCGGAGCCTTTTATATCTGGAGCGAGGAGAAACGTTTTCAACACCTATAAAACCTTCTGCTAACCAGTTGTTTGATAATAAAGATAGCTCTGCCGTGACCACTATATATCCACAAACGACGGAGTTGCAGCGTTTCAGTCCTGTGATATTTAGTTTATATTTTTTTAAGTACAGAATATACAATATTTCGTTTTTGTTCACTGTATCTGATAATTATATGTAGCTAATAAATGTTGCTAGCTGTTAAATTTTTGTTTTTTATCACTTTTTACTCAATTTTTGTACAGCTTTCTGGACTTTGGGAACGAATGAATTTGTTTCTATTAATTCTTATGGTCAATCAATTTTCGTTTAGCGCTTTTTCGGTGAGCGCTCGATTGTCCCAGAACGAATTAACAGCGCTATACGGGGTATTCCTGTAGTTACTACTTACAATATGTTTTAGTTACTAGCAGTCCCTTTATTTCAGTGTCTCGTTAGTGACCTAAACATCCATATGGGGACATTTTTTTATGACAAGAAATGTCAAAAACAAAAATTCTAAAAGTATTCTGAATCCAAATTCTTCGTCCATAAAGATTTTTTCCTATTTAAAAAAGAATGTCACTACAGTATTTCCCAAGTTATTTAAAATTCGCTTTTTTCAAGGACACTGTCTGACGAAATTCCGCTCTGTCACACAGTATAATTGTATTAATATGGGATTGGTTATTTCTAGAATACATTCTTTAAGATCAGGTTCCCTTACTCTGGAACTTGCAAGTCATTTGGGCAGCTTGATTTGGTTATACGTTGTCTCGTCATGTTCTCGGGGGTTGTTAACAAGCCAAAGAAAGAAAAGGACTAACTCTCCCTCATACATGCCGTACAAAGCTTTTAATGTGAGGTTGGTCATGAGACTGGTACTGTGTAGTTTAGGGGGTCTCTGATGAGTGTGATGAGTTACTGTCATTTTTATTTTCAACTCGCCCCCGTTCTGTTTCATTGTTATTGTTGTTTCCTTGTTTTTATTCTAATTCGTTCTAGTTTCTGAGTTGTAAATAATTCTTGGTTATTCTTTATGGCTCTGGTATTGTAGGATCAACCACACCACCGCTTTTCTTTTCAGGGATGGGTGTAAACCCTTACCCGTGTGGTAGCGTGGGCTAGTGAGTCAGTCTTGTTGATAGACGGTCAGATAATTTATGTAACGTTGCGTACATTTTCAGCGGGCAGCGGGCTTCGTGCGGAATTTATTCTTTGATCCCCCTTTTCCAGGAGAAGAAATAACTCTTCGTCGCTCGTAGATTGTATTGTTACGATGGGTAACGGTTCGTCAGATGTGAAGATAATGTTATGATGCTTAAAGGGAAGCTCTTACGATTGTTTTCGATTTTAATTTAGGTAGCAGTCAGGAGATTACGTCAAAGTAGGGTAGATGCAGTTTGTGGGAGATAATTCTAGATCTATGACTTATCGCGTCTGTCTTGCATCAGAAAATTGCTACTATAAAAACAGGCCCAGGACTGTGTCGTTTCTCAGTCCTGGAATTGTGTGGCCGTGAAGAGTTACAGACATATTTATTCATTCTGCCCGTATAGTGGGAATATTCTGAAGTCTGGGTATGTACGTAGACTAAATAAGTGGTGTGTAGGAATTTTAGCTAAAGGATTTTAGCAAGTCAGAGTAAGCTTTCTTCTGGGATTTAATTTTAATTTTAGTCAGTAGTTTGCCGTCAATTACCTGACCTCTGCCAGTGTATTAAAAGTTTCAGTGGTAATTATACGATGTATATTTCTTCTGGGATTAGATTTTATTTTAAGTCAGTAGTTTGCCATCAATTACCTGACCTCTGCCAGTGTACTGTAAGTTTCCGTGGTAATTATACGACGTATAGCCAGTGAGGTTCTCTGTGAAAAGTTTGGTGTTATTATTACTATATATACGGATACCTACAGGAATTTAGGACTTACGGCTGGTGTAGTACTGTGTAATATATTAAAAGTACCAGACTATGTTATGATAACTTGGGAGATAATAGTGTATGAACTCGGGAGTTTTGTTTAACTAAAGTAGCCATGGGTATTTAAGTTAATTGCTGAAGGATACGTTGGGTGAAGGATATGCTAGTGTTATGATAATGGTGTTTGCATTTTGGGCATACATTTAATTGGGCCTATTTTAATAAACCATGCATAGGCTGCCTCTGAAAAAAGTGGAGTACACAAAAAGGCGTGTTGTGACGGCTATGTGCCTGAGCCGCGAACTGGCCTCAGATCAAATCAGGTCAGCCAGTGTCTGTGTTAAACGTAAGAGGCAAGTGTTGTAGAGGGCAGGAGAGGAGACAAGGGAGAGCTGCGTTGTGGTTTTATTATAGAAGGAGAAATAAAAGAGAAACGGGGTGTATATAATAGTGAGTTTTTAATTATTGTGTATTAGAGTTTTAGTATTGGTGTATATTTGTGGTTATTGTTGTTTCAGCAATTCACGGCTTCGTATGCCCCCTACGATTACAGCGGACTTTGCCTTCCTTTAGATAAGGGAAGACAGAGACATCACGGTACTTAATAGCCGGAGTACGCGCACAGTAACAAACGCCCTTAGCTATTTCTTCAAGACGGTGAGGTATCAGGGAGTCTCCTGAATTGGAGAAAACATATTCCTCCGAGTGGAATTTTTCGGGAATTTTGAGCGCTTAGCTCCTACGGCCCAATACACGACAGGCTTCTTTGCTGTTAAGCCCATCTGTCGAGGGGTGTGGTTTATTTATATTTTTCGTGCTTATTCCTGCCTTTTGCGTTTGCACGACTGTTTGTTTGTATCCCATATAGATAGGAATGTGATGTCCAGGGTTCTCTCTTTATGTGCCTAGCGAATAAACATTAATTCTTAGTATTAACTTACTTTGTGCACACATCTCTTTCTCCAATGAAAGTAATAATAACTGAGTGACGGTTCTGTAACTTTAATACACATTACAACGAACTTCACATTAGACCCATTGATGTGGTCAGGCAATAAGAACACAATCAAGATTAATAATAATAATAAAAGTCACTCATTTGCAGCCCTAACACACATCTGTGCCGCCTAACGGCTGGTCACTCAATGCCCACCTCGCTAACTCTCGTTTTTCACCCGCCTCGTTAGCGACACTTTCACAGCCAGTCTCACCACGTGACATAGAGTGGCTATTTGGGTGAAATGGCAAAGTGCCAAACTCGGCGTTAAAATTAATGCATTTTCTACTCCCAACATTGCCCCCCTGTTCCCGAGCGGAAACCAAGGGTTTTCGCTTGAGAACAGTGGATAGTTAGCCCAAGAACTATTAATCTATTAGAAAAGAAAAATCCTACTGTTCATAATAATATATATGAAGTATAAATTGTAGTGCAAAATGACATGAAAACAGATATTTGTAAACAGTTTAGAAAAAATGTAATCCAATCTTTCAAAAAATGCACTTAAAGTCATAACATGAATGTTTCAATAGTATATCACCTGAAAAACAAAACAAGATCAGACAATGTCAACATCTGGCACAAACAATTTCACTTTCCAGTTACATTTCTTGACAATAAGTCTGCCAGAAAGTTTTCTGATCCCTTGATGGGGATAATTGTATATCTATATTCTTGGATAAGCAAGAACCATCTGTGTAATCTACTGTTTGTTGTAGTTTTTTGATTTAGGGATGTTAGTGGACGGTGATCCGTCTGGAGGTAGAAGTGTGCGCCAAGTAAATAGCGTGATAACTTGCCCATACACCAAATGATGGACAAGAGTTCTCTTTCACTGGTGGAATACCAAGTTTCTGCTGGTAGCAACTTTCTGCTTACATACAAGCATGGATGTGGAGTATCATTGAACCATTGCAACAGGCAACCACCAATGCCAGTCTGAGAAGCATCGGTCCTCAGAAGAAATGGCATAGTGATATTAGGTAACATCAAAATAGGTGCCTTGGAAAATACAGTTTTAATTTTGTTCAAAGCTCCACTGCAAGTATTGGACCAAACAATTTTATTAGGAGCTCCCTTTTTAGTCAAAGATGACAGGACAGAAGAAATAGATGAAAAGTTCGGAATGAACTTGTGATAGAAGTTAATGAGTCCTAACATGCTCCTAACCTGTTTCTTTGTCCGAGTTATATCTAATTCTAATATGCGTTTGACAGTCTGCTCATCAGGGTATAACATGTGGTTACCAACACGGTGACCAAGAAATGAAATTTCTCGACAACCAATCTGAACCTTTGAAGGTCTAACTGTCAAACCATGCTTTCTGAGTAGCATTAATAAAGATTTTAATCCTGTGATATGTTCTTGCCAAGAATTATGGAATAAACAGATGTCGTCTATGTATGTGATGACATCAGATCTATCTCCTAAGAGTCTCCGCATCATGCGCACAAAAGTCGCGGGAGCATTGACAAGGCCAAAACACATATAGTTCCATTGGAATAAACCATATGGAGTCATAAATGCAGTTAGAGGTTTGGCTTTATCAGTTAAAGGGATCTGCCAATATCCCTTGGATAGATCTAGTTTGCTAAAGTATGTAGCCTGGGATAGTTGTGATAAGAGATCCTCCAAAACAGGCATGGGCTCGGCATCTGTGAGAGTGACACTGTTAAGACGTCTAAAATCAATGCAGATGCGAAGAGATTTGTCCTTCTTTCTAACTAGAACCATAGGAAAAGAATAGGCTGATTCAGAAGGAGAAATGATGCCCATGCATAGCATATCCTTCAGTTCACTATCCACCTGAGATCTGTAGTGTAAGGGAATAGTATACGGTCTGAGTTTGATAGGGTGATCATCATTCAATGTAATATCATGAGAGATAACATCAGTGCGACCTGGAAGTTCAGTCAGCACATCAGAGAAAGATTCTAAAACAGCAAGAGCCTGTTCTCGATAACTAGAATCTAAATCACCTGATACATTTACATCTCTCCAAGATTCAGAAGATGTTAAAGGCAGCAGAGGAAAATTAAAAGAAATATCGCTCGCTGTAGAATCATCAGATTCCACAACAGCTGACAAAGTCTGTCGAACTGGTTCATCAGAAATACTGTCTAAGATAGGTTCTAACTCTGCAGGGCGCTCCACATACAATTTTAACATATTAATGTGAAATGTTTTAACTTTGCCCCTTATGTCAATGGCATAATCTACATCAGTTTTCTTCTCAACCACCTTAAAAGGACCCTGCCAGGAAATTAGCAGTTTATTTTCCTTGGTTGGAAGAAGTAGCCTAATTTTTTCTCCTGGTAGGAACGAACGTAATTTTCGAGATTGGTTGCAGCGCACTCTCGACCTCTGTGAAGCATTACGTATCATACCTGATGCATAAGTACATGCATCTACAAGGCGTTGTCTGAGATCAATGACCAGTTCATAGCTGGTGCGGACAGTAACATCCTCCACTGATCCCAACAACAAATCCTTGAGTATGTGCATAGGACCTCTAGGGTTGGCACCATATACCAACTCAAATGGCGAAAAACCAGTGCTCTCATGGGGCACTTCTCTGTAAGCAAATAAGACCGCTGGTAACATTCGGTCCCAGTCACGAGGACATGTCTCGGTGACTTTGCCTAACATGTGCTTCAACGAGCCATTGAAACGCTCGCAAACGCCAGACATGACTGACATAGGACCAACTATGTCAATTGCAATCTTGGTGAAAGGCCGTAATGGCACATCAGTGACTTGTAAGGGTGCAGCGTGGTGCTTGCCCCTACGTGCTACCTTTTGACAAGTTGTACATGACCTGCAGTATAGCTTTACATCTTTGTTAACACAGGGCCAATAAAAATTTGAGGTGACACGAAACAGAGTACGCTTAATCCCCATATGACCAGCTAAAAGCGAGTCATGGGCAGTATTCAATACAATAGGTCTAAAACTCTTTGGAATAACTACCTGTCTCCTGACTAAAACATAGTTGTCAAAGCATCTAGTCAGTACTGAGTTCTTAAATTCAAACCAGTAACGTGAAGTTTTTGTCTTCTTCACATGCTTGCTCTCTGCTAGAGCAAATAATGGTTGCAAAGCAACATCTTCGCGCTGTTTGGCAGCGAACGACTGGGGGGAAACATTCTGAACATTCTGAAGAGTTGCTCTCTCACTAAATGGTATAGCTGGCTCTGCCTTGGATTCAGCAGCATGCTGGGCCCTAGTGACTACAGCGTTAGCCAACATTGGGTGAGATTCAACCCATTTATGTATCTCCTCTGGGGAGCAATCCTTAATACCTGGTATATTACCAAGGATAATGTCTGATACTGGTTCATCAAGGACACATGCCGTTACCTTACCTGTAAAGAAGGGTGTGGCAATATCTATTTCTGCCACTGGGTAACACTCTATACTCCCACCAAATGTTATGCACTTCCCTGTTTTACCAGTAAAGGCAGATTCATCAATTAGTGATCTACGGACTCCGACAGTGGTACAGCCAGAATCACGAAGGACACTTACATGTCTGTTATACAGAAAACCAGTATATAACGTGAGGCGTCCCACGTTCTCACAAGATGACATAGCGGGTAGAGCATGCCCGCAAATTAATCTGGGCTGTGAACCAGGTTGGAATAAAGATTTGCACCCATAACAATTTTCATCATTAAGTGAGCTAACAATACATGCATTGGCATGGTCGGTTCCCTTCTCATCATTCTTTTTTGTAGTTACACATGAAATACCCTTCTCATGATTGCTATTGTCATTATGCCCACAGTGTTTGTTAGTGCTGTTTCCATAATATTTCTTATAAGTTCTATTCCTAGCACATGACCAACATCTGCCATTATTCCTATTACCACTGTAGGATGCATTGTCTTGTGTGGGTCTATGATCCATCCGTTTGTGATGCATTTCCTCATTACGGCTAGAATTCTGCCGCCACTGACCTTGGTTTGAATAACCATAGTCTCGCCTCTGTGGGAAGTTAGATGGTGACCTCTGCCTTGGGAAGTTATATTTTCCTCGGTAGTTGGATCAATAACTTTGCCTTAATCTGCTGTCCACACTCTGTCTATGACCACCATCTCTAAAGTCATGACGAGCCACACATACTGGGAGTGCGTCCTTTATAGTTGGTTTGTGAACCTCTTTATCTGGGTGAGCTGTCATATATTGTCTCCCAAGTATCTCCATTGCCTCAAGGTCTTTCGGTTTTCTTTCTTGAAAAAATGAGGCAAGATCGGTGCTACATGCCGACAACACCTTGTCACGTAACATTAGATCGAGTGAAGGTCTTATCAATTCCGGACAATTCTATCCATCTTTTAGAATATAATTTTATTAATGAGATAAATTCTCCAAAGTCAGCTTTCCTGCTAGGCAGACAGGAATGAAATTTATCACGGAATCCTGCTTCTGTAAGCTGAAATTTACGTAGCAATGTCTCCTTGACAACATCGTAGTCTTCTCTACTACCGCTGTCCAGAGCAAAATAAGCCTGTAGAGCGTCCGCTGTTAAAAAACCGCATAATGTTGCACTCCATTGACCCTTGGGGATCTTCAATGCACTGACCTTGAGCTCAAAACGTTGTAAGAAACTATCGATGCAGTCGATTTTTTGGTTGAAATTAGGCACTCGTATCCGGTTGGTGGTCACAGATGTACTAGATGATGTGTTTGGAGCGTCCAACTCCACTTTTCTTAGGGCGACAGCAACATCTATATCTTTCTGAATACGCAATTTCTCTATCTCCAAATCAGTTGCTTTCTGAGCAGTTGCAGCAGCTAATCTTAATTTTTCTTGCTCAGCGTCAATCTTTAGTTTTTCTTGCTCAGCGTCAATCTTTAGTTTTTCTTGCTCAGCGTCAATCTTTAGTTTTTCTTGCTCAGCGTCAATCTTTAGTTTTTCTTGCTCAGCGTCAATCTTTAGTTTTCTAGCGCAAGAGCTTGTGCAAGATCTTTTTCTTTCTCTTCCATCTTCATTCTCTCCAATTTCTCCTTTTGTTCTAACTTGTCCTTCTCCAAATCTTGTGTCTTTTTCTTCTCATCATGTTCTAACTGAAGACGTTTTAATTCACGTTCATTCTGTCTTTCAATTCTTGCATTATAGCTGTCAAATTGTGCAGTAGCAAACGCCTCTAGTTCCGCTCCTGATTTATTAAATTTAATCCCAATTTCTATAAAGTCATGAAAGGAAGACATGGTTTCCTACCAGAAACTACTTTCTGTTCAAAATATAGTGATATTTATAATGATGAACAACACAAAACTCAATACCTATGTAAGTCGTACAAACCCACCAAGGACATAATTAGAATGTGTTAAATTATGGTGATATTGTTAATGAACACTGCAGTGCTCAATACATGTTATAATAAAAAATAAAAAAATATGCAAAATTATGCCATATATATCAATGGGTCCAGACAAATGTACAATGAAAAGATGAAGGCAATGATGTCAATGACAATGATGATGATGATGATGATGGTATATTTTCAAATAGAACACACACAAAAACAAATTAAAATTAACTAAAATAAGACAACAAAAACAATATTCTATATTAACATGTTAAAAAAAATAATAATTATTAGACACTACAAATAATTCACAATTAAAACGAAACAACCGTCACAATAACAACTAAGGAGAAGAAGGTATAGAAAGCACTATTACAACAACTGACAATGTGAGACATATATACGAAACAATAACAAAACGTGATACCTAACGCCACATCTAAACACAAATTAAATGTTCGCAATGCAAAAAAGGACTGTCAGTATGAATGCGTCAAAGCGCTAAAATTCCTTAAATGCAAACCTCACATAAACCTATAGAAGATCACCTTTCATCATACTTCCGAAGATGAATGAAAAAAAATGATACCTAAAAAAAAAAAAAATTGGCAACACTGAACATATAGAATAGAAAAAAAAAGAAAAATAGCAAAGATGGAGCACGCTATGAACGCACAAGATGTTTTAAACAAGCCTTTAAAATGAAGCTAAACGTATCGTAAAATGCAGACTAAAGTGTTTTGGTCTGAACACGGCGTAATTTAGTTTACACTGTCTCGCTTGAATCAGGAACACTAAGCCAAAATAGAAACTATAGTTCTGAAAACTTGTTTTATAATATGTCGTCTGGTCGAACTATTTTATTTATTTCTTAATAATAAGGTCCGTAAAGTTTCTTTTATAGATTTATAAATGTTAGTACACGTATGGTCCCTGAAAGCCTTCAATGTTTTTGGAAAAATAGGTACTTCGTTTGTCTTTAAAATATTCCATCAACAGAAATTATGCGTGTTTGTTGACGTAAATTCCTGCTGCCGTTAAAGGTCACGGGGAGTGGCTAATTTGTCGCAGTGCGTCGAAAAGTTTCGCTTTGTACGGGAAGTTCATTTGCGCGGACAAAAAGTCATTGTTATACAGTGCAGCACTTCAAAATAGCTTAAAACACGTTGCCTTAAAAGTGCATCTGAACTCCTGTTTTATGTTCACTCATATTATAGTTCAATTAATGCAAATGCATTTTAGATAAACTTGGTGCACATAATTAATTCAGGCATAAAACATCGCGAGGCACAAGCTTGGCTACCCATCTGTTAAGCCCATCTGTCGAAGGGTGTGGTTTATTTATATTTTTCGTGCTTATTCCTGCCTTTTGCGTTTGCACGACTGTTTGTTTGTATCCCATATAGATAGGAATGTGATGTCCAGGGTTCTCTCTTTATGTGCCTAGCGAATAAACATTAATTCTTAGTATTAACTTACTTTGTGCACACATCTCTTTCTCCAATGAAAGTAATAATAACTGAGTGACGGTTCTGTAACTTTAATACACATTACAACGAACTTCACATTAGACCCATTGATGTGGTCAGGCAATAAGAACACAATCAAGATTAATAATAATAATAAAAGTCACTCATTTGCATGAACAATTATGAATGTTAAATATGCCATACATTAGAATACTTCCATGTAAAAACAGGAATATACATTAGGGCTTTCCACACACGCCCAAACACACATCTGTGCCGCCTAACGGCTGGTCACTCAATGCCCACCTCGCTAACTCTCGTTTTTCACCCGCCTCGTTAGCGACACTTTCACAGCCAGTCTCATCACGTGACATAGAGTGGCTATTTGGGTGAAATGGCAAAGTGCCAAACTCGGCGTTAAAATTAATGCATTTTCTACTCCCAACATTTGCCTTGTATTGTTTTCATACTGCCACAATAAAGCAGTAGGCCAAAACCCAAAGCGGGTTAATCGTCGTATGTGTATCCAAGTGAGTGTCATCGCTATCGGCACGATTTCAGACGAGGCACTTAGCTATAGAGTCGTCAAGGACTCCTTCATCAATTATTCTGGGGAGGAGAAAGGGAGATCTTGCCTCTCAATTATTAACGGGAGAAGGTACCTGACGAAGAGTAACGCATCTGAGCCTAATAAGCAGCAGACGATAGCGACCAGAAGGAGGAGAGACAGAGTGATGGTAGTGGGTTTTCTCAGGAACGGTGGTTTTTTTAAATTCACCTGGGAGGTGAGCCTCTGAGTAGATGCAGAGGGCTCTATGCAGACTTTAGAGGGTAGACTTTAGTGTGCTGAATTTAGTGTAGGTGAATTTAGTGTGGAGCGACTTGAGACCTGTTAGTTAGTTTTGTTTTGGTTATAATTTCTTCTCAGTCCGGTCAACCGGGACAGAGGAAAAAGTGGTGGAGTGTAGTCAGTGGTTTGTGGACCACCACGGGTTTTTTTCTTAGTTTAATTTAACAGTGTAATCAGTGGATGGAGTGGGTGGAGTCTCTTACAGAGAGAACCACCACCCCCCATTTGTTTTGCTTTAACCATATGTGTTTTTTTCCATGTAGGTGTGAAAGCGGGTGTGCAAAATTTTAATAGATTTTGGCATTAATTATTTTTGTTCTTTTTTCAGCTTGTGCGAACTTTGCACGATTTGTTCGTTTGTTGATGTGGAATTTATTTTTGTTAAATATTTAATAAATTTAAAAAATATGCACTGAATCAGTTTGTCTTTCTCTACACTGTACCTATAATTCTTAGTTGTGCAGTTATGTCTGTGGTAGATTAGTTTATGTTACCTTATCTCCACCGGAGCAAGAGGTGGTGAGACAGTAGCTATAAAAACAAGTCACAAGTGGCGAGTGAGAGTCAGTCTAGGTTCTCACCCTTGAAGCTATAAGTCTCATCCTCCACAGTCACTTGAAAATCTCTACTTAATCTATTTCTCAGATCTTTCTCAGACTAAGTGTCTTGTCTCTTTATTTAGACAGACTCTTGGTAAGCCACTGTGTGACAATGAGACAAAGAAAGAAAAGGACTATCTCTCCCTCATGCATGTCGTACAGAGCTTTTAATGTGAGGTTGGGCATGAGGCTGGCAACCCTATCATGTAAGAAATCTGCTACATAAACCACTGGTGTAAGAGCTTGTGAGGTTTCCTGCACGGGAGCCAGGTATAGTCGTGGGCTCCATGTTCCATAAGGAGCAAAAAAAAGAAAAAATCTATAAATGAAGATGATTCGGTTGTGGAGAACAAATCAGAAAAACTGACTTTGGCATTGTCACGCAACCCAAAAGTCATCATTATAGACGTGTAGACAGCTAAAAATAATAAATAGATTCTGCTTTTCAATAATATATCTTTTCATTTGGTTTCGTAACTGTTAACTAGATATAATTTGTTTTGTTTCGTAATTCTTAGATTCATTTTTTTCCTTAACTTAATAATATTTTGAACCAGATGCATTATATCTTTGTTTACTTCATCCAAGGTACAAGTAAATTATCCTTCGTTTTCCTTCGTTTTTTGAAAATGTAATTCTTTGTCTGGTGTTTTCGAAGCACGCTATCTTCAACTGTAGAGACAAGCTCCTTAATTATATCGGGACTAGTTCCTTTATCCGGGTTCAGCAAGATTACCTTTCAGGACACGATGTAGGAATTTGGCCTAACTTTGTTTTTTTGTACCTGATTTGTTTCTTAACTTCTTCTTTGATCCTTAGCCGCCGACTGTCAAAGCAATCAATGGCCATTACGCATGGTGGCGTCTTGTAGGGCAACAACAAATTGATTCCACTTTGCTCGGTCGGCGGCCATCCTTCGTACAGTGCCCCAACTCTGGTTCATTCTTTGCATCTCAGCCTCCACAGTCCTCCGCCAAGTTGTTTTTCGTCAGCCTCTCTTTCATTTTCCTTCAGGGGTCCATAGCACAGCTGTTCTTGTGATGGCATCGGGGTCTCTTCTGAGGACATGGCCAACCCAGCTCCAGCGTCTGCCAGCTATGATGGTGTGCATGTCCTCTTGCTTGCTCCGAGTAAGCAGATCTTGGTTGGTGATGGTATTCGGCCAAAAGATTCGGAGAAGTTTCTTAACTACTGTACATATATTTTCTTTCTGTGTCGTATTTTCTGTGGCTTCAAATGTTTTGTGACACGTGCAGTTCCCAGGGTGGGTCTCTGGGGGAGAAAAAGAAAGAATATTCCTACTGCTCCGTCAGGCATGTCGTAGAATGCGACGAACTTGATGTTGTGTATGGAGCTCGCAACCTCATCACGTAAAACAATTTGTTATAGAAACAATCGCTGCAAGAGCACGTGATTGCTTGAAGCTAACTTCCTGTAGTCTGATGAAAAACTAGGAATTTCTGCAGTGAAATGTTTTAGACTGACAGTGGTCCCTTCCTGTTCTCAGATGGAGGGGGACTAGCTGGTATCACCACAATAAAAGTTTAGTGTGTCGGTCTGTTGAGAATGTAATGGCTGATTCTCGCGAAACAAAAAAAAATACAATAGTAGTGGGAGGGGATGGGGAAACGACATTTTTGTTTAAAAGTGCCCAACCTTCCCTGCCTGTGGTGTAGAACTAACTGTGATATTAAACATCAAAAACAAAGGAAAAAACAGGGTCATTTTTTGCGTTCTTAACCATGATAAAATTGGACATAAAATAGGTCGTTCGTTTCAAAATACCGCAATTTCCCTTAATTGTCATTTTATTTATTTAGTTATATAACATACTATCTTGTACTTGCTTGTGTGGCTGAAAGGGTTGTGGTGTTGAGATGTTGATCTGTATGTGTACTGAAAAAAATGGAACGTATAGATTTTGCTGCTGAGTAAATTTGTAAGTCCCAGTTTAACATATATATTTTACAAAATAATTTATGAATTATTGGATATAGACAACAAAACAAGTGGTGACCGACATTGCACCTCCAGCTTATAGAACTGGATAACTCAAACAAAAAAATTTATAATCAGCTTTTGCTGTGTTAATTAAGGAGATTAAAAAAACATTGTTCAATAGTCAGGCTATGCTGTTTATTTTATTGGTATCTTTACTTGCTAGTGTGCATAAGTCCAACTTTCTTGTTCATCCACATGTGACAGTATTGAACTTTGCCTCCATCAATGCTGGGACAGAAAGTGGAAGGTAATTAATGAATGGTAACGAATGTTTAAACTGTCATCTCTATAGGAAAAAAAAACAGTTCTCAGCTGTTTTTTATGGATTCCTATTAAGTTTTGTTCACCTACATGTTGAACTCTGGCTCTGCTGAGGGCTAAGTCTCGTTTTACTTTAGACAGTTTCCACTATCCAAAGACTGAGGGGGACTTCATATTTGGACTATAAAAAGATGTCCGTAGTTTTACTGTACAATCTCTATGATCCTGCTGAGCGATGTTCCTGGCGGACCCAAGAGCAAATCCAGGGATGCAGGGCGGGGATTGACTCGCTCCTGGAAGTTTCAAGGCATTGACGAAACGTACCTCAGGTTTTTAGGACACAAAATAAAAACCTCCTAAGATTTTAAAACTGGCCCAGGTTTTGATGCGACTTTAGTGAAGTAGGTTGCAGGGTTCGAATGCCTTATCAGGTAAGCGACTAAATCAAAGTGGGACAGGTTCTTCCTCTTCTTCAGTGTCGGTCAGTCATTCTGGTTGCTTCGTTTTTGTTGGGTGTTTTGCGTGTTTTTAGGCATAAAAATTTCCGCCGGAATATTATAGGCAGGTTAAATACGTAAGGAGGAAAGCTTTCGGTTGGTTTTCCCTGCGGCGGGGAGAGCAAGTTGGATTGGTTTTCCTCCGGGTTTTACGTCTTTTGCTCATACAGCCTAATTTTTATTCTCAGTTTTTAGACGCCATTTTTTAAGAGGGGGGGGACGCCATCATTGCTGCGTTGAAGACTGCATAATTGCGTGAACAGTATTAATTTATTTCTGTCTCAGAGACTGGTGTGAACGGTAGGGCGGTGCAATCCGTTGGATTTGGTTCGAAGACATCCCGCAAATTCTGTATCTCGGGACATAGTGATTAAACAAAAGTTTTAGTGGGTTACACTTTCGTTTTCACGACATAGCCCCCTCCTTTTACCTAGCTGTGTTGACTTGTCATAGCTTGACGATGGTAAAAAAACCTTTGGTTTGTGGTTTAATTCCTTTTTTTGAGTTGTCTGTTCCTTTCGCCAGAGTCAATCTAGTGTTTAGTACTGGGTGTTTTTGTCGACTTACCCAATAAAATGATTCTGAGGTCCTTAACATTTGTTTTAGTCCATCTTCCCGGGAAAATGTAAATTCACGAGTAATTAAAGGAATAAGGGCGTCCAGAAAGGCAGGAGCTCTTCTCCATGTAAATCTCCTTAATAATCCTTCGAATTTTTAGGCTTTTTTAGATTGCAGCCAAGAATGGGTTTTAAAAAAGGGTCTGAGTTAAATCGACTTCCCGTATGGTGTGAACAAAATGGGAAAAAGTGTGTCCATCATTTTACCCATACTGATAAGGGGTGGGGGGGAAAAATTTGGTGTTGGATCCTGGAGAACCTAGAAATATTAGAGCTTCTAATACCATTTTCCTACTGTCTCTATAGGTCAAAGGTAGGTTTTAAACAACTCAGGCTTGCATTTTCAGCTTCATAACTGGGCCGGTTAGGGGGCGATCTGGGTGAGACTGGTAAAAAAGTTTCCTCGGGGGCTGGGCTTATTGAATTTTCTGGGCAAAAGGATGAGGGAGTGTTTAGCACCCCCCAATCCCCCTATTACTGCTTAGGAGGGGCTTCCGTCGCCTTATAAAATAAAACAAATTTTTTCCTGGTGGATATCGGGGGTAAGTGTGTTAAGGGATTGGGGGGTTTGGCTGGTTTGAGGTTTTCTCTATTATAGGCTTATGTGCGCGTAATGAACGAGACTTTTTTTCCTCATAATCAGGGGCATTGATATCCATTTTGGGTAGGGGTTTTTTTTGGTCGAGGGCTGGGTCACTTTTCTTAAGATTATAAGATTATGGTTAATGGTTTTTTGTGCCCAGCACAGACAGAGAGTTGTTAAAAAGTGGGTTATAGTGGTATCTCTCTTGTATATCGAATGAACCATCATCCATTTTAAAAGACCCCACCACTCGGGGAGAATGGATTTTACCGTCAAATCGTCCCTTTGGTCTTGCGTTTTGAGGGGGTTCTCTGGGTGGTGCTCCTTCTTGTTAGGCTTTCACTTCGTATGCTATATCTAATTGGGTTCAGGGGGAGGGGAGAATAAAATTATTTGGGGGAACTTGTAGGAAAATTAGTGGTGGGGGGACTGGGAACCTAGGGTAATTCCAAAACTCCTTTTACAACCGAATATTTGAGACACTTGGTTTTTGGGACGGGGTGGGGCCAGTCAAATTTCAGGTTTTCTCTCAGGGTTCTGGTCGAACACATACAAAAAAAAGGAGTGCGCTACTGTGGGTATGATCTTTCAAATGTGTTCGTGTTAGCAACAATGTATGTCATCATACAAGTTAGTGATATGGGGGATTTTTGTAGAGGTGAAGGTTCCAATAATTTCCTCATCATTCTTGAAAAATAGATAATGGTGGGAGCATTTTTCAGCCCAAAGGGTTGTGTAGGTTACATTAAATACGTTGTTTAGGTTCCGGTCCGTTGTTCTGATGTACTAAAATTGCCAGCTTTTTCCATAACTTGCTGGGTGTTGCACTGGTATGTTTGCTGTATTTGGTTAAAGTAGTTCTATCCCTTGATCTTTTGATCTACCTTCGATAATATACCTAGCTTACTCAGTGTAGAGAACACGCTGGGTGGGGTGCAGGTAAATGGGGCCCACCTGAGATTCTGTGATCAGCTCATTAATGCTTGCCTGGTAGGTCAATACATAGCGTCCCCCCTCCCCACCTTTTGCTCCTGAGATTATTCTGGTTTAGTTACGCTATTTAAAGCTACCGGTAGTAGTCAATACATATGTCCTGTTTCACCACTATAAGGTCTTCCTTAATATGGCAACCGCAACATTGAGCTATAGGAAGATCAGACTTTGATGAGTGTAATATATTCTCTTTTGAATGTCGATAATTGTGCGCGGAATAATCATCCTTGAGCTGCTTTGTGCTTGCTATTATTGTTCAGTCCATGTCCGCAGCAAAGCAATGCCTTCCAGTGGGTGGACCTGTGTTGGGGACGGCCAATACACATAATACAACAACGTTGCCGGACCACACCTATTCTCTCAGTTGTGTGTAATCGCGGCTGTATAAGTCAAAAAAAAAGCAAGAGCAGTAGTAGAATAAATACTGATCTAAGATCATGTACGGCGCCTCCTGTTCCGCCCCGATCAACCGGGTTTGGTTACAGGCCGCCCCTGTCGGTTCCTACCTCCTATGGTTGTGGGCTTTGATTTCTGGCGAGGCCCCGCTTTTTTTAATATTGGTTTGGTCGCTGACTAACCTAATTTTCCTAATGATCCAGTGAGCATGTTTGTTTGTTTTTTGTTGCCTTGCCGACAAAATCTCTTGTCGGTGAGTAAGAAGTGGGATATTGCGCCGCTCTCGTCCCCTCTCTGCGTACCAATACGGAGAGTAGAGTTCACGTTGTATCCATGGTTAATTGGAGTTTCTTCTTTGTAACAGGGAGTGAGGACTGTTGGTAGTGAAGTTTTGTTTTTACATGCTTTATCACTGCAATCCTACACTGATGTTGGTTATCTCTTGTGTAAAAGTTTTAACTGTCATTTGTGAGGATTCCCTCTTGTGGGGACGCCTGGCCTAACGTCCGCAAAAAATTGCTCTTTCCCTAGGTCCTCCTGAGTGAGACTTAGGTCTACGCTATGAGACGCTATGTGAATATATGAGTTACCTGGTTACATTAATGAAACTGAATTTTAATGTGAGTTGATTACCCGACTGTGATGTCTTCAATTATTCCTGGCCAGTAAATATCGCAATGCTATATTTTTGTCCCAGTGACCCCTTTTTCCTCTGTGTTCCAACTGCGCCTGATATGTATGCAGTGCTCCTTAGCTCACACTCTACTACCCATAATTTCGACTCCCTTGTAGGTAATTTTATGTAGCAACTCCTCACAGACCCATCCAAGAGAACCAAACTTGTCGGCCATTTAGGTCCTTTTGCCAGCTTTGTTCTGTATTAAGTACTATTGTAGGCCATTTTCCCTCCATATTGTAGTCATCCTTTTCCTCTTGGAGGGTTAATGGGTCTTTGCGTCAATCTTGGGCTCTAGACAACAAGGCTTCTAATGTGCTGTGTTCTGCTTTGTTTGGAGCCTATTTTCTCATCCTGTATAGCGTATGAATGTTTTATTGGATCTCTCCACCTGCCTCATCCTTTTTGGTGCCCGGACCTGTTTATGGTTTGCGGTGCCGATGAGCAAACAGGTGTTTTTATATTTTGGTTCACTGTCCAAAAAAGACATATCTATATCGTACAATAGGTCTCTATTTACCTAGTGATAAATATACTAGCGGGTATAATGAGGATCACTATCACTCACGCTGCTACTGTATCACAAGCTGATCACTACCTTCCTGAACATAGCGAAGTTTCACGACGATGGCTAATTCACTGCTTTATGCGAACGTATGTTACTATTTCCAGGTGATCCGCGTTAACCACACTGCATTAAAGCCCCCATTGATATGCTATGCGTCACATGTTAGCGTCTTGTGGGTAAGTTGGTCAGGGTTGTTCTAAGACCATCGATAGGCTGTTAACTAGGGCTGCACTCAACGGGACTGAGTTCGAATTAATCCGAAAGACCCTGATCATATAGCCACGAATTTTAATTTTGGCGCCATTACATGTTCACTAACTCCATGTACACAGAGAATAAGGGAGAAGAGAAATGGATGGAGTTGATGATGGTGAGGGTCATCATTCTGACTACCTGCCAGTATGTCCTTCCTGTTCGCCATTGTTTCCCTGTTGTGAGACACGCAGCGTTAAGATATTAAAGGGAAGGTTGTTATCCTATTTCTGCGTCTTGCTAGAGTTATAGCGATGAAGAAAGTGTTGTGACAATGATATTAGAATATGGTTTTACACCACTTTCCTTCCATCGGTAAAGGTAGAATGTCAAGTATGTGGATGATATTTAAGAAGGTGGACTTATCCTGAATACTTCTGAACTTGTAAGGTAGTAGGTTTTTTGTGTCCTACTTTTGGTCAAATCTTTTTGTTTGTTACTTGTAGGTAAGATGGTGAAGATTTTTGTTCAGATGTCATGTAGTGGTGTATAGTTTTGAGTAGAATAGATAAGAGTAAAAGTAAAAAAAAAAGTTGAATCATCCTGTGTTGTCCTTTAGATCATATGTATTTCCATGTAATGACTTCTGCCTGAGACTGCTTGAAATGTATCTTAACTCCAGCAACAGTTACATAAAGTATTCTTCCCAATCTCGTCTCTGTCCTTGTTCCAGTAAATAATGTAAAAATGATAGTAAGAATCTTCTCTCAGATTGAGACTATGTAAAAAGGATCAAAGAGTGGAAGACTCCTCTACTTTCACCAGCTCAATCGATTATCATTTATATATCAGATCCTGACTAACTTTCCTAAAACAAGTCTCTTCCATTTTTCCAAATAAGAGTTTCCCACTCTAGCAGAGAATTAGGTGATGAAGTTTTTACATCCTGAAGAAAAGTTGAAAATGTAAGCGGTTCGGAATTTCTTAGTCGTATTATGATTTTATGAGGAGATTCTTTTATATCTGACTAAAAGCAGTAGCAGGTGTTTCAGGATTTCATAACTTCCTAGGTGCAATTTACTCTTGAGAGCTTCATAAATATACATACGTTAG
Source organism: Oreohelix idahoensis (assembly GCA_024509875.1). Taxonomy (NCBI): domain Eukaryota; kingdom Metazoa; phylum Mollusca; class Gastropoda; order Stylommatophora; family Oreohelicidae; genus Oreohelix; species Oreohelix idahoensis. The sequence continues at coordinate 6,158 of JAMPIV010016965.1, read as the reverse complement.
GGCCACACCTCTCATCCAAACTGAGGATAGAGATTATATTAGTGAAAAGACCTCCGTTTTAGTATTATTTACTTTCAGAACTAGAAGCCTAATAAGAGTAAGAGGAATAAGAAGTATAGAGATTAACGATAAGATTATCCAGAGAGGTAGTCTCGACTTCGATAGAGATCCGGCGTAGTCCTTAGCTGTTCTCGAACTCATATGGAGGTCCAGATGGGAAATTCATGGCTATCCCCCACTTGAGGGAGCTCTGGCTGGGCAGGTTACTCTCGCAAAGAGTGTGTAGGTGAGCTACCACCTATTATTGCCAGTTATTTGGCCTGAAATTCAAGCTTCTTTTATATTCCTCAAAACTGATGGTCTCTTCTTGCTGTTGTAATTTCTTTCCTCTAGCTTCTAACCCTTAGTTAGTTTTTGTTCTTTCAGCTGTTCTAGTCTTTTTCTTATCTCTGGAGCTGTCCAGGACTTTTTGTCTTCTCTCTCTTTCATGCTTCGGAGAGTGATTGTGGTCTTGTGTTTCTCTCTCAAACGTAATGCTGCCTCAGGTCTTTTGGCTTCTCTCCTCAGCTTCCGCTTTGCAACCTTGTTGCAACGCCTTTTTTGTCTTCATGCCTCTCATATTTAATTTTCCTGCTTGCTTCTCTATCAGCCTCTTAATTTCTCTTTGCTTCAGTCATCGCATGTTAGTGCGTGCAACTTTACGCTTTTTATCTGTATCCATTATTTCTCATCATGTGTTTTTTTGTCCCTGAGCTCTCTTTGTACCTCGCTGTAAGATGGTTTGTAGACATACTAGAAGTGTAGAAGGGATCAACCATGGATAAATTTAATCCTATAACCATAAAATGCGAATGATTAGCAGTCCTGAAATCTGTCACTTGTAAGATCACGCACCATGGCAGTTTTACTTAGAATAGGGTATGATAGTGTACAGAACCTGTACATAACACAAATTATGGGGGAGTAAGATTTAAAAAGTGTACTATAAGATAAATTATAATGAATCAAAGAAAAGAAATATTACCGTATTGCAAGATCTAATCATTTGTAGAGATACATCAAACTAAATATTTACTGAAAGAGAGTAACTGAAATGGAGTTACTCTCACTCAACTAAGGAAAAATATAAGAAAAAAAAATGAAAACAACCTTAGAGAATAGGAATTTTTTTTTGACTGTGTTAAAAAAGTAAAAAAAAAGAGAGATAATAATTCTTATGTTATTTAATGAAGGAGAAGCTAGCAAGAATAGATGATGTAGAAATAGATAGAATGAATAGAGACTTAGAAAGTAATGGAAAACTCAAGAATAGAAAAGAAATAATCAAGGAACAGAAAAAAGTAAGACCCCACAGAAGTGGACACAGATCCGAAAAGAGTGGGCAGTAAGAGAAAAAGAGAAAGGATTTTAAGTGTGCAAAGAGAGAGGATTTATTTATTTGGCTGTTATTAGTACAAGTGATATAGCACTGAAAAAATTACAGAGAAAAATAGAAAAGTTTGTCTGCAGAAAATAAATGGTGACAGAATCACCCAGTGTCAAAGACTGAAGAGGGGACTACTGAGGTTTCCACAAAATGATAGATTTTAACGCTGAGGAGTATGAAATGATCTAGAAATCTCTCGCCGCAAACAGATTAGTAGGGAGTGGAGACCGGCAATAAAAGTTGCACCTTTTCCCGCTGGGCCTGGTGGTATGTTGCTAACGGTGATATTTAAAACCTATAAAAACATAGCAGGGGAGGGAGGGAGGGAAGGGAATAACAGATTTTGTGCTTAAACCCAAATGATTAAAAATTGACATATGAGGTGTTGCGTTCAAAATACAATTTGCTGTGTATTTCGTTATTTAGTATATTACCACTATCGTCTCTTGTGTGCTGAAGAGTGAATGTGTGAAAAAATTGGAATAAATAAATGGAATGTAATGTAATTTGTAAAAGTTTGTACATATATTTGTAGCAAAGTATTTATGATTTGTATTAGACACAAAGTGTGTGTTTTCTCCCCACTTTCTGTATAGGAATTACAAAAAATAATATCAGCTGGTCTCTGTGCCTGTCGTGTTAATTAAGGAGGTATAATCATTTTATCAGATGCTGTTCTATGGCGCATATTATTTATATGTCTCTTGCATGTTGCTAAGTCATTTCTCGATCGAGCTGACCAGTTTCTGTTGCTACCAATTGCTGCAGAAAATGCGTTACGAATGTGTACTCAATCTCTTTATAACAGTTTCTGTTGATCGTAGGTGTGTCGCCACCAAACTCACTTGCTGAGGCTCGGTTACTTTAGCCCTACCGGCTAAGACTGAGGGGGCACTTAAAAGAGCGTGAGCTTTGTACAATCTGATATGCTCTTTGCCTGCGAAGGTTGTTCCAGGGCTCGGCAGGGGCAGCGGGGGGTTGGGACGGGATTGACTCGGTCACATACGACCTCAGGTTTTTAGGACACAAATTATATAAACCACTCCTAAGAGTACAAACTGGCCAGGTTTTGATGGCGACTTAGTGATGTAGTTGCAGGTCGGATGCCCGCAGGTAACACTTAAATCAAGTGACATGGTGTGCTTCCATCTTCGTCGGTCAGTCTGGCTTGTCGTTTTTTTTGGGGTGTTTGCGTGTTTGCATAAAATTCGCCCGTCCGCCCCCGGAAGTTCGAATGGAACGCTCTATTGCGGCAGAGGTTAAAAGGGTTAATTACAGTAAAGGAAAGCATTTTCGTGTTGGGTCACGGCGGAGGCAAGTTGATTGACCACTAACACACAAATGTATGTTTCAGGCACTCGTGAGAAATAAAGAAGTAGAAGACTAGACAACAGAAGTGGTAAGTTTACCGGGAATTGAACCCAGGAACTTTCGAACGAGAGCACCACCTAACTACGGGAGCGAATCATTACTATCCTCTCTGCCAACTCGAGGGTGGAGTTTTATGAGCCTAGTCTTATCTTGTCCTGTCCCAGGTAGACCATGACAATCACTTGTCCAGATACTGTTTTTTTTTCCTTTTGTTAATTTTTTTTTTTTGGGGGGTGTCCACTCATGCCGATAAACGTTTTGGGAAGCTGGCGTTTTTTGTTCTTGAGCTAGGTTTGTCGTAATGGTTGATGTGAATCCATGTTGTTATGTTGTTTTAAACAGCTAAAATATTTTGGCCATATAAAAAGACATAACACCTTACTGAAGACCATAATAGAAGGTAGAGTTGAAGGCAAATATGAAATAGGAATCAGCGCTTTAAGTACGAAGATAGCAGCAAGAGACGGACAAGAAAGAACCAAGAGATGGGTAGGGAAGAGTTTACCAGGGTGCATTATCAAGTAAAGACACAGAAGACGATGGAGATCCTTTACAGCGGACGTTCGATGTGGAGATGGCAGCTGATGATAACAAAACTGTCTATCCATCTGTCTCTTGATTTTCCCCCCTCGCGCCCTGAAACTAGATCTTCAACTATTATAGGCGCGTAGATATAACTAATCGGGCTCCATTCTCAAGAGATGACCAAAGCACTTTATTTTCTGTCTCTCTATATAATCTGTGCAGGATGCAGTTCCTACAATTTTTCAGACGTCATTATTTCTCATTCTGTCTCTCCTGGTATCATCCATGGATCTTCTGAAGCTCTACTACATGGTGACTGTGAGGTCACTTCCAAATTTTTTTCTTTTTTTTTTCTTCACTGTTATTTTTTTGAAATAAATGTCAAAATAAAGGGAATTAACTGCCATTTTTTTTTTACACAAATTTAGCCGCGGTAGCATAGTGGTTAGTGTACTGGCTTTCTAGCTCAGTGGTCTATGGTTCGATCACCATATGAAGTGGGATTTTTTTTAGGCCGCAAACGGCTCCTGTGTCGACCCAGCCCCAACTGGTGTCGTGGAATATTCTAATCCACATATATAAATTATCAAGTAAATATAAAGCCTAATAAATACATATAATAAATAAAGGAAGAAGAATGGTAAAGAACAGTGCCGTCACAATGACTGTACTCGAAATCCCCTTGTTTTCTACTGCGTATGCAAATTGTAACGTTTCACGTTGATATTAAAGGCCTTCTGCAACATACACGCGTTTCCCAAACACACAATAAAATGTGCTGCCTTTCTAAGAAAAACCTTGAAATATGCAAGTTGACCTAAATTTTAAATTCCATTCATGTCTTTTTCTACACTATGTTACCAAGATCAAAAGACAGATGGACAAAAGGATAGCGAGAAGGGAGAGGCAGAAAGCCGAACACTAAACCCGCGTCGCGCGATACACAAATGCTGCCATCACGCGTGTAAGACTACAAGCACTAACTTTTTCGGACGGACAGTGATAAATTCACTACCCTTCCCAGAGTTAGGTTTTAAAATCATAAAAAACGCTTATTAGGAAAGATAACAATATAGATGGGTTTACGGTTGAAAACATAACAGTACCCAGACAGCACATCTTCGAAACAGGAGGTAGAAAATACATATTTTGAACGCAGCCACGTAGCTCTTTTAAATTTGGATATTTGGGTTCCTTAGGGCTTGCTGCCAAAGAATATGTAAAACGTTACGCAAATAGTCCAGGAATTAATAAATTATAACCAAAATAAAATAGTGGGGATGCCTGACAACACAAAATCATTTCTGCTCATAAAATTTTTTATAACGTGTTTGAAAAAAACCTTACGTTACATAAATAGCCTACCATGTAAACTCCAAATTGATTGGAGCGCAACAAATGAAAAACTAACCACGATTGGTCGGGCTATAAATACTATCTTGGTTGTTAGGGAGACGTAGAAAGGTAACATTTTTTCAAACACTTGTCGAAACGTGGCCTCATTGGCTAGACTCGCTGATATACTCACTTAGGAGCGTTAGTTCGAGACCACTAGTGCAAATAAGCTTGATGCTCCTAGCCTGAAACAGAGGGGTGGGTCGGAGGGAATGTGTTAGATCGGCTTGGAAAAAATGATATGGACCAAATAGTACAACTGGACACCTGGGATGATTGATTAGGACAGGAATTTTAATGCTGGAAGTGCTGAGGCGTGGTATCCATTTAAGGAATGGTCAAAGAGATACTGTTTTATAAAGTATTTCAGATGAAGATGACCAGTTGGGCCTAAACGCTTCTGTAACTCTTTGTTTGTGTTGTGTATTGTTGCTCAGTGTATGAAGAAACTAGGAAGTATCAAATTGTGTTATGAAGTAGAAGGTACATCCTTCTTGTTTTCAGGGACCGTGGTCTTGATGGTATTGAGCAGCACCTGGTCAGAGCTTTGCTGAATACAGAGTCGGACAGCATACTCCTTGGTCCATTTAGCTATCAGTGAGGTGTCTCCAGAGCCCAGAGGAGAATTCGAGCAGAGGAGTCCTTTCCTGCCGCCATCACGCCAGATAAGCTAACTTAGCCAGCTGAGCTCAACATTATGTCCCCTCATCTTGAAATGACTTTGTAAAAATAACATTCAGAGGGGAATTTAATTGTCTTAATATCAGGAACTGAAAACATCTCCAATACTAGTCCCAAAAGACAAACTATTGAAGTCATGATGACAAATACCAACAGAGCTTGAACAAAACAAAACCAGTATTACCTCATATTACCACTACACAACTGACACACATAGGATATTTTAATAATATATGTCACTACAATATTCATATTGATAAAGTCTGTACATATACTTGTAATTAAAATTGATTGTGATTCCTGGTTCCTTTGTATTTGAATCAGGACACACATATTTACCTTCATGAAACAAGAAATGAATACATATTGTTATTTGAAAAGTTATCAGTGACCCTTTAAGATATCTTCTTAGAGTGTTATATGTATGTGAGTGTCACAGTGTTGTCAAGCGGTAGTAGGTGGATAAATTTAAATTGTTTTTATCTGTCTGTTGTTTTTTGTTTATGACTTACACTTCATCATACACATTACCCTAGCTGACTATAACGTAGTCATCACACTATTTCCAGAGAATAATTCTGACTGAGATATAATAGATATGTTGTGGTAGCAAAAGTATACGTAGTTTAAGAACAGCAAGTAAGGTTATCTATAATACACTACTCTTATTAAGTATATAGATACCTTCACAGCTGATCCTCAGTCATGTACAGTAAGTCCCATATAAATGATTTTATAACATCCCACTTCACCAGAACTG
>JAMPIV010016964.1:0-178406 GCA_024509875.1 Oreohelix idahoensis | reverse complement strand
CTTCCTGTGCCCTGTCTGCGTATGTCACTGGCTTCAAGTGGGTGGGACTTCTTCGCCACACAACTTTCAATTCCGTGCTTGGGTTAGTTGGCGTGACAACACCTGTGTTTCTGATTGGCCGTTAATAACAAAATCATCCCTTCTCCTGTCACAAATGTCGCGTCCAGAGAGTTTGGGAGACGGTTTTCCCTAATCTTCTGTTCCGATCTAAGCACGGATGCCGCTCTCTTTTTAACCATCTGGAAACAACGTTATTGTCCGGCCCCGGCGCCTCGACATTCGTGTCGCCAGGTAGTGACCGTCTTTTTGTTAACACAAGCGTCTTATCATGAAAAAACTACCATATTGTCGGCCGGCAGTATTCCAAAATACCAAGTCTGAGCGTATTTACACGGGACTTAGGTATCAAAGGTTTTCTTCTGCAAGGTAAGAACATGAATCAAAGGAGCGTGAAGTTAGATACAAGTCGTGATCAAGACAAACGACCGAACGAACGAACGAACTTTATTTTCGAAGGGTTAAGAGTTGGGCGCACAGGCCCGTCTAACATTCTGCCCTTCCAATCTCATTTATCTTGCATATTATATCCTTTTATTCCCACATGTTACTTAAAGCATTAATATGAAGGCATGCAACATTAAAAAGGTAATATAACAGCGTATGTTTACATTATGCAGTCATAATCAAAATCAAGTATTTTTCATTAAACAAACATTATAATAAAATAAAATTAAATTAAATTAAAAAATAAAAATAAAAATAAAAAAATAAATTTAAAAAACAAAAACCAAAAAATATCCGTATGGTAAATCATGAATTCGAACATAATCAGATTAGGTGGCATGTATCAACGTCATGATAACAGTAAGACAGATTACTTTAACCACAATGAAAGAGGACAAAGTGGCTGAAAATGAAATAAGAAAGATGTGAAAGATGTTGAAAAGAATAGAAATGCTAAATAAAGACTACAACATACTATTCTCACCTATGTCAAACATGGTCACTGACCAAAGCGCAGAAGAGGAAAATCACACCACACCCAGTAAAAATGACGGTTTAGTAAAAAGCCATTAATGTAACAGGAGAACTAAAGGAGAAAAGACGACACCAGAAAAATTGTACCGAACTACATCCTCGCTCCAAAATATATAGACAGAAAATAAGTGGTTTGGGCATCTCGATACACATGCGCCAGATAAATGACAACTACGCGTATACAACAGTAAAAGATCTGTGTCTTTAGGTATGCGGACGCCCAAATGGGCAACGGATTTGACAACTCACAAGATTTCCTACATACAACACGAGCTCCACAGTCACGGTCAATGCCGACTTAAAGTACGCAAACTTTAGCTCACCACAAATCCCTTCCAAGGCTACAGTGCACTCAAAGAAAGTAAAAAAGTAAAGTATTCTCCCTATGGCCGTTTGGTACGTCCGTTTGGTTAAATAATCAGATTACCTCCTGCCTGAGGCGTACATAATAAATAAACTTATTCGTTGCATAAAAGATCAAACTCCATAATTCTCCCGTTTTTACGTCGGTCACTCTAAGGGATGCAACTGTGGTTGAATAGTTAGACATTAATTGTATTGTTTTCCCTTATATGTACTCACTTTGAGTACATATACGGTAGAAACTTGTTATATGCAAAACAAAGTGAGCGACAGTGATATATAAATAAAATGTAAGTTTTTGATTGTAAAACCCACTTTCATTCCGAAAACGGATTTAATTCATCATTTTGTTAAAAATAACCTTAAAATGTAAGTTTGTGATTGTTTCTTCAAGACAACATTTTAATTTAAAGTATTGCAGACTTATTGTTGGAGCTGCTCGCTGGAAATGAAACGGTTTATTGGAGCATAGATACCATGATTTCCAATGATCCCAACGACGCAGATGATTTCCCAACCGAGTTCCTGAACGAGCAGTGCCAATCAGGAATGCCACCGCATTTGCTGAAATTAAAGGTTGCTACATGTATCATGCTATTGCGAAATCTGAAGGCAAAAAACGGACTATTGAATGGCACGCGTTTGGTCATAAAAGTCTTGCATCGGAATTCCATTGATGCAGAAATTATCACTGGCAGTAATAAGGGAGAACGAGTCTTAATTCCTCGCATTGACTTAGAACCGAGCGAGCGCAGTTTGCCATTTAGGATGCCACGTCGTCAATTCCCAGTGATTTTAGCATTTGCAATGACGATCCATATGGCGCAAGGACAATCTTTTGATCTCGTAGGAGTTTTCCTTCCTGAACCTGTTTTCGGACACGGCCAGCTCTATGTCGCTCTCACCCGATGAACAAATCATGAATAACTTGAAAGTTTTTGTTAAAAACACTTTTTATCAGGGAATATTCTTTGAAACAAACCACTTTCACAAAAAATGTTGTCATCAAATAACTCTTATTTTGAATTAAAAAATATTTTAAAAATATATTACAGTTTTTTATTTACTTCCGTCATTATTGACGGGTTATTGCAAGTTTTAAAATAATCTTCAGTCAATTTATGTTACCTCTTCTACCGTTGGATGTAGAGGTTCCCCAGGGAACACAATGTCTCTCAGGGTGAACATGCAATCATATATTAAGACACTCAGGTGATTGGCCTGTTGTGTCTGTCAATTTATAACGATTTTAAATTGATATCATGAGACATTTTATCATAAATATACGTTTACTGCTTGTCTTAAAACATAACCAGTTAAACAAAATTTGGCTCCCAGTTTTGTGCTTGAGTGAAACTTAAAAACTGGCCGGGACAGAAAGAGTAACGAGACAAATCCAATCTACCACAGACGAAGTTCATCTCTGGACTTACATCGCTGTGTCCTCAAATGGCCAACACTCGTCGACTTGTGGAGTTCTTCATGTCAACACCCGCAGATTTAAAAGTGTGAAGGTAATAAAACGAGGCTGGTTGATACAGTTCATCACAGAATTAATAATAACTGTGCTCATCTGAGGCGCGGCGTTTTCCAAAGTATATATTCTTTCTATCTTATGAAGACATGGGAAAAAAAAGGAACAAAATGGCGGGAAGTTGCTATGCCCCATATTTAAATCATTGAGACCTTTGGCACTTTCAAATAAAGCAGGACATTTTAAGAGACAGCCTGAATTCCCCATGCCTGGCCCGCGCGCATACATAGAATCCTGGCTGTGATAGATTATGTCTCTTAACACTGTCCGTCCATATTTTCAGTATTCTACATCTTCTCCTTTTGCTCTCACTGTACTTCACGGCAATGTTGTTGTAGTCTTTATATGAGCATCTTAACACTGAGTGTATAGAAAATATACGTATGAAATTCTTAACACGGAAAGTATAGAACACATTCGTTTTACTTTTCTCCAATGCGATTAGACAATTTCCGTCTTTCTCTGTTGATATTTGTCTCAAAATTAGCGTTTCTCAAGTTTTGTTTACTATATTGTTCTGTGTGGTAAGAGGGGAAATTATTTAGGGTAAATGGAATATATTATAATTTAAACAAAAATTTGAAATCTGCCAGTAACCCAAATATTATGTTTCTTAACCTACGACCCCCTAACAATGATGCATTTCAAAAGCACGAAAGAAATATTAGGGACCGTCATTCAATTGCTGCCAAATTATTGGTGAATATATTCAACATTTCTCAAATATTCATTTCACATTGGGGTCCTGATTGTTGGTCATTGATCAGTGCTGAGGTTTTGACTGTGGAAGCGAAATTATTATTATTACAGGTAGTAGATTGTAGATGTTAGTGGGTAGTACACATCGAAGCATTATTTTTTTTTAAATCTTAGGAGGTTTGCTTCAGTTTGGCGAGGACGCATCATCTCAGCACAGGGAAAGTTCCATCGGTTTTATTAAGGCTTATATCACAGCATCCGATTGCAGAGTAATTAGAGCGCTGTCTCTCTCGCGCAACGATGCCCTGGTTCGAATCATGGCACCGACACGCTCCAGTCTACCCAGCTTTAATGAGTACCTGACTTTGAGATGGGAAGGAAAAGGCTGCGAAAAAGAGAACTGGTTCCTCACCTCTCGATGCTGGACCTAGTATAGTGAAGTCCTCTAACATTCACTCCCCTAAAATATTCCTTTTGACTACCTTACCTTTTATATCAAATTATAAACGACCTTGAACTCTGGTAAAACTGTAGTTTAATTTTCTCATGAAAGTTTTTGTCACACATCAATGCGGTCAACGAGAGAAACGTTGAAATATATTTTGCCAAGACTTTCTGTGCGGTCCAACATTTATTGTCAAACGACGAATAAAACATTAGATATGGTCTCACTACATGTCTGTCAGGAATCAAGCAGTCAGGAAAATGAAAATCTTCAGACAGTCAAAATACAACTGTAGACTAATCACGATATGAAGCCTATTCATCAGTTTCTAATACTGTGACCTTGTAAATGACTATTTCATATAAAGGTGTTGTGACATATATTATACACCTGCCAAGCACGTCCCCCATAATCTCTCTCTCTCTCTCTCTCCTCTCCATCTCCTCTCTCCTCCCTCACTCTCTCTCTCTCTAACTGTTTCGTAAACCCTCTTCGACCCCAACATTACCACCCCTGAAACCCACCCACATTTTTCCACAAGGTCAAAGAACCACTCCCAGAGTAAAAATGAAGTCCTAATAGCAGATATATTACCTGGAGGAGAGATAGTGTTATGAGAACTTCACAATAATAGGTTCTCAAGCTTGACGAAGGTGAGTAACCGGTTCTTCTCAATTCTCTCTGCCTTTGGCCTTCCACCCAAACCCAAGAGCCTGAATCCGGAACTCATTTATCGACGGAGAGACTGGAGCGCAAAATCCCTTGATTCCTAACCAGGGTAAATTTAAACCGAGAAGAGAGCTCTCTAACTACTGTGACACCAGCCGCTCTCAACCCCCTAGTAACTGCACTTATTGTCATTATCGTAATACACAATCTAAAATAATCATCTTCAACTGACATATTAATTCACCCGTGTATTATCAGAGCCCGAAAGGGGAGACAAGAATAGTAACATTGTTGCTACCTTGCATCTCGTAAAGGCAACTAAGGAGGGTTGGGTAATGAGATGTTTCTCCCACGCTATAAAAATGTTACTGCTTATTTTGTTATACTGTAGGAAAGCGACAGAGAGGCCGACCAAAAACAACCTGGCGGAGAACTGTGGAAGCCGAGATACAAAGAATGAACCAGAGTTGGGGCACTGTACGAAGGATGGCCGGCGACGGAACAAAGTGGAATCAATTTGTTGCTGCCCTACAAGACGCCACCAGGCGTGATGGTCACTGACTGCTTTGATAGATCAAAGAAGGAAAAGAAGTAAAAATGTTAAAACTCAGCCATCCAAGACAAGAGAAGGTTCTCTGGCAGAGAGGCACAAAACGTAACACGGAGAAAGGCGAAAGGAGTCTGTGTTACTGACAAAACCCTTCTTTCTTCTAGGAGAAGTCCACATGTGGCACCTAGAATGTTTAGCTGGAGATGGATAAGACACACATTGAGAAAACATGTTGATAACATTACAAGACAATCCCAGTTATGGAATCCCCAGTATAACAGAGGTAAAGGAAGACCAAAGAACATGTGAGGAAAAAAAAGAGAACTGGTGAGATATGAAGGGGATGAAGAATAAATGGAAAGACATTGAGGTGATGGTACCGGACAGGAAGACTTGGCATAAATTTGTTCAAGGCCTATGCTCCTTTGGGAGCTGAAAGGCGATGAAGATGAAGACATATCAAGTCAGTCCTATTGTACGGCGGTGAAACATGGAGAACAACAAACACAAACACCAAGGGGCTACAGGCTGTCATAAATGTTTGCTTGTGTAGAATATAAGATTTGAAATGGTGCTAAAAGATCACTAATGTCAAACTGATGACAAGAACTAAACAAGTGACAATAGAACAAGAGTTGAGAAGAAGGCGCTGGCGAAGGAGTGGCCACAGATTGAGGAAACCTGTTGATTGCATTACTAGGCAGTTATTATTCTGTAATCCCCAGGGTAAGAGAAGGACGACAGAATGAAGAACACATAGAGAAGAGAAGGACGACAGAATGAAGAACACATAGAGAAGAGAAGGGGAGATATCAATGAGAATGATGAGGAACATACTGACAGACCTTGAGCTGATGGCGTGCGACAGGAGGACTTGGCATGTATTTGTTAAAGGTCTATACTCCTCGGGGAGCTTAAAGGGTATTGACTGATTGATTGACTGATTGTAGTACGCAATTTATTGACTGCATTTATTCCCAAATAGATACGATACGTCAGCAAGTACTTAACACACATAATTTGAATTCATTTGTATCGCCTAAAGCTTTGCGGTGACATTAAAAAATAGAAAGTAGACCAAACCTTACCTGCAGGACCTTAAGTTATAACAGAAACATACGTAAAAAATAAATTACAATTAAATCAATTTAAGCTGTTGACACACATACTCTCGCAACGTCATCACGTGGCACTATATATATATATATATATATATATATATATCATAATATAGATATATAATATATATATAATATAATATATATATATAATATATATATAATACCAATAACAATCACGATTGTATGACGCGACAATAGTATTTATTCTATCCACTAGAATGAAATGCAAAAAGCAATTTCTCAAAAGAAAACCTGAATTTACTTTTCCGGCAAAACAACTTGAATTAAAAAACAGTTAATTCCCGCTAGAACAGCTAAATAAAAAAAAAAAATCAATGTTGTAGTTTGTGTACTAACCGAGAAACATAATTACATAGATACGACCAGTAATGTTTCGCAGAAATATAGATCTGTCCTGTGTGCCTGGAAAAAGGGGGGGGGGGGGGGAATCAAGGAAGTAATAGGTTTACAGCTTCCTCCTGACGTCTTAGGTGTTGATGAATATGAGTTTTGTTCCCCACAGGGCTGGTTACATCATCACGTAAAACATTCTCTGCAGACGGAAACCATTAGGCTGCGGGGGTGACACTGCATCATTCCAGCTGCCAGGGCCTTCCCTGCAAGAGGAGGACCAACTCTAGTGATAGCTGCATGGGTCATATGGAGCAACAGTAAAAAAAAAAAATTAACTCTTTGACTCCGGAACACCGCTCACAGCTTTGGTCAGATTTGACACCCATGCCAAGACAACTCTCTCTGAACGTTGTTTTTAGTCTATTACGAATTAAAATTACGGCACAGGATGGAAAATAATTGCAGAGTCAAAGAGTTAATGAATACAGAACACGATGCAACGTTATCTGCCCCTGTAGTCCCGGGGGGGTGGGGGGGGGTCTCTGATGAGATAAGGAAAGAATAGGACTACTGTGCCCTCTGGCAGGTCGTTGGGGGGGGGGGGGCGCTGATCATATAAAACACATTGCTACAGAAACAACCGCTGCAAGAGAAAATGGCTACTTTGTGCTGGCTTCCTGCAAAAGGGACCCCATGCTCCGCAAGGAAAGCAAAGCGAAATAATGATTGCGAAAATACAGGTTTTGGTTTTGAAGGACCATCTATCTTCATTACACACGGACAACTCCATCAGTGCTCCGATCTCATCCTTTAGATCACACAAGGAGGATCTCAGCACAGTGTACCAACTCCGTAGCCAACAGCGAGGATCCCAATGTGTGTATACAGGAATGACACATTCTATAAATAATTTTTTGTGGTGGGTAGGTTTCTAAAATTTTAAATTTTGCCATGGCCGCCGCCATGTGGCCGGTGGGGTGGCCTACCGCCGCCGCCGCTCATTAAGGTTTGGCCTCCAAAGTTATCCACATGCTGTGATTATTTTGTACGTGCGAAACTTTGCACATGGGGACACACGGGACCTCCTATTATTGTTTCAAACCCGTATCCGAGAAAACCTGCAGAGCATATCGATTTCACTAACCTGGAGATGCGGGGGGGGGGGGGGCATGGTGACATCATTAGGAACCAGTGGTTCTTAAAAAAAAAATGTCCTTCAATTATATTCCCTGTACAGGGAGTGAACCCAGGACTTTTAGTATTAGAGGTGGACGCCATACCTCTTAGCCACACCTCCCCCTCTCCCTTCTCCCCCCCCCCCCCCCCACCCAATACAGGGTATTAATGAATAGTGGGAAAACTGAAGTAGAAGGTAAGGTAAAGGTAAAGGAACCCGTTACACGCCCATTTAGGCATATTGGGAATATGATGTTAGGCCCATATTATCTTGACCGTCGGCACACTAGGGGTGATGTGGTCGGCATCACGCCGGCCGCCTTAACCTTCCCAGAAGTAGAAGACTATACATTAAATTCCTAAATAAATCTTACCAGCATTTAATAAAAAAAGGTTAACAAGAAGACGGTATTAAATGAACATTTTACCACACAGGAAGAAAGAAAATGCAATTAATAGAATACTACAACAAACTACAAGAAGTAGTAGGTAACAAATGCAAAGTCAGCAAACGAAGCCTGGTTAAAGGAGAAAAGCACAGAGTATGTAGTGGAACACAACAAAGAGGGAAGGAAGAAAGGGGACGACAAAGACAGAAGATACTAGACATGTTACCTTCGTTACCATGGAAGTAAGTTAAGCCATAAACAGAATTATATACACAACTCTCCGGAACTCTCAGGACAAGAAGTGACGGACGGACAGAACATGATCTCCTACGTCGTCCGGCATGGTCCTTGATGAGGAATGATGATGGCATAATAATCGGACTGAACTTACAAAGAAGAATTTGACCAATCATGATCACTCCATCTCTTTCCAGAACAAGAGGGGGGTGGGGGGGGGGGAAGGAGTGTGAGATGTCGGGGAAGAAGGGAAATGAACAAAAGGTGTTCTGTATCTGGAACTCTTCTCGTCACTAACACACGTTGATATGGCGGCAAGGCTGGATTACCCCTTATATTATCATTATACTTATTATTTATTTTGTGTTTTTGAGTGCAAAAGGAAAATCCAAAAGTGCTGCGAATGAAAGTTAAAGTAAGGAAAACAATTGACCCAAAAGTAATTAGCGACATCAAGAGATATTGGATCAATGCGGAGTGATCATGCGGGAGTGAACATGGAGATCAGAACCAAGAAATGAATGAGAGAAGTGGTGCTAAGTAAATAAATCGAAGTAGAGATGGTAAAACCCGGAAGGACTTTGTTTGTGACCTGAGCACCAAATAATATATAATCTGCTGATAAGGTCAAAAGGGGAATAACTTCTTGCAGCTAATTGCGATGTGATAGTTAAATGTAAAAAATAATACAAAATAACAAACAAAATGACAGTCGTGTATCGCCGGGGGCTCAAAAGGGGAGTAATGTATATTAACATTGCTAGCCTATCATGCCTGTCGTATTAAATGGAGACTAGGAGGACTGGGCATGTGATTCGGTTATCCCAAACTTGAAGATTATAAAAAATAATAATAAGTTAAGTAACTAAATAGATAATTTATTTAAAATAAAAAAAATGGAAGAAAATTTCAGACTTTCTATTAAAATGGGTTAGAAGGGTTGAAAGATTACAAATGTAGAAACTGATGACCAAGAACCAATTATGTTGCCATGGACATTAGAGATGATAGATGACATTGCAAGAGGTAGAAGGATTTGAAATGGTTTTTCACCAGATTACATGTGGAACCGATGACAAGAACACAGGACATGTGCCAAATGACAATGAGATAAGAAGAAGACATTGGCAAAACTGATCAGACAAATACTGTGGAACTGTAGTAGTATTATATGCATGTCATGTTATGGAATCCAGAATAAGAAAGATAGGCGGGACCGAAAAAAACGCATGGAAAGAGAACTGAAAGCTGACATGAAATGTACGGCCAGGAAGGGGAATAGTTGGCTTGATTTTGTAAAGCTTATGTTCCTTGGGAAACTAATGATTTAGTAAATAAGATGAATATAACATCCAAAAGAGCTATGTGCGTTAATAATGTTACATTATTAGGGAGGACCCTCCCAACTAAGGAATTTTTTTACTAACCATGCGATTAACGTACCCGGCTTCGTATTAGTAAAAATTGGATAATAATATTTATCGTATAGCGACTAGGAATAAAAACATGTACCAGGGGGAAAAATAAAGAAAAAATAATAACTCAACCGACTCGAAAGGTTGAATAACAATGAAATTCTAGGCTCAAGAAAATATGCCCAGTTCGTTTTTTCCCAATCAATACCAGAAATTTCTGCTCCAGCTCTAACGCAACTTTTTTTACTCAAAAGTGGCTGTGATGTGGGTTTTAACGTTTTTTTACTGCAGACTTCTGGGAATACTGTTCTGGAGGTACTGCGAGTCGAGGATCAGAGGGCAAGACTTTCGTCCTGCCAGATTTTGACGCTAGTTGAGCCAGTTCCTGTAATTAAAAACGAAAAAAAAATGGCTCTTTGTAATTTCATTGTTATTTGCTCTAGTTGTAAAATAAGTGGCAGGGAATACAGCGAACCAGAAACAAACATAAGTCGAGAGTTACGTTTGACGTGTGGGTACTTTGCCTTATTAAAGTGCAGTAGACCGGGAATACTTGTTAATGTTGGTGACAACTAAGTTTATTTCTAAGGTCCTTTTATTTTTTGTTTAATAATAAAACTGGCTTTAAAATTCATTTCTAAAGCCAATTGCTATAATGCTTTTTAAATTTGAAAGAAAGATGTTATTAAGTGCTATATCAAGCCAAGATTTCGTTGATGTGACCGTATTGTTTTTACTTTGTGTTGGGTTTATTACAATAACACAGAAGATATATTTGAATTAAGTATTTGAAAACCCCATTAATAAATTTATGGTTGGGTATTTTTTTCAAATTCGTATGTGGATATCCTTCGTGAGGTTACACTTGTTTTCATCACCGAACTGCAAACAATAACAGCAGGTTATCGATAACAAAGAAATAACGATCTGAAAGAGATAAGGTAATCACACGTGAAATGCCATATTACGAGAGGTGACGGTTGTTTAGTCTTCCACTATATCTTAGGTCCCAGCTTCGAGAAGGTGGGATGGCCCTGTTTCCTTCCTAGCTGCATTTTCCTTTCTAAATCAAGAAGCCAAGTCCGGTACCCATTGACAGGTAGACTGAAGCGTGACGTCACCCGTGTTTCAAACCAGGTACCTTTGCCGCGATGAGGGCCATTACTATAACACAGAAGGAGTGGTTGCTGAATGAATAGGGCTGCTGAGCATCACTCTCTGTTTGCAGCCAATCCAAGTTGAAGACTTTTCGTATTCTTATCTACACTGTAAACCAGGATTTTCCTGTAGCTTTCTGCCATTCGTGTTGAGCTAAAGTCATAGCTATACTTTCTCCAGCCTGGCTGGCATTTAAAGAATCATCACATCTGGCCCAAAGCTAGGAGGTTAGGTTTTAGTTTGGTTTGGTTTTAAGGTTTTGGTTTGGTTTGGTTTTAAGGTTTTGGTTTGGTTTGGTTTTAAGGTTTTGGTTTGGTTTGGTTTTAAGGTTTTGGGGCTTTGGTTTGTTTGGTTTTAAGGTTTTGGTTTGGTTTGGTTTTAAGGTTTTGGTTTGGTTTTAAGGACTATCTTCATTGCACACTGACTAATCCATCAGTGCCTGACAGGCCTACTCTTTACGATTTCCAACTGCCGTCGGATTTTTAACGAGCGCAACTTGCGCACGGGACCTCCTATTTTTTCGCCCAAATCCGAGAAGGCTAGGTATCCGATCTCACAACCCAGGAGACCAGGGGGAGTATGACACCGTTAGGACCACTGGTTCTGAAAAAAAAATTCCCTATATTATATTCCCTCAACTGGGAATCGAACCCGGTACCTCTAGAACTCGAGGCGGACGCCATACCTCTTAGCCACTCCAAAGCTAGGAGAAAGAAGCGCATATAAACACTGTATTAAACGATTCAAAATGTTACGGACAATAAAAGACTTTAACTTTGCAAAATTATGCAACTGTTAAAAGTTCCGCCGCTGTTACTGCACCTAAAATTCAAGAAACGGAGATGTTTTTCTTTTCATTTCTTACACTCATTCTTTAGCTTGTCTTTCTCTTTGGTTATCCATTTCTACTGCTGCTATATGTATTCCATGCTAATGCTGTTGTCAGATTTGCTATACAGCTGCAGTCATATGTATTCCATACTGATGTTGTATGGTTTAAAAAAAAAATTTTATGTTGTGATGTGGACTGAAGTTTTTGTCTGATTTTTTAAATTTATGTTCTGATATGTATTCCATACTAATATTGTTGTACGGTTTTGTTTTTTTATTTATATTGTGACAAATATTTCACAAGAACAAGTAACTTATTTAAACATAAACTTTTCTTTCTTATTTTTTCTGGTCTCTTTTGCGCTCTTTGACGGTATTGTCACCCCTGTTCTGCATTAGTGGTCAAACAATGTCCAATATATGTATATATATATATATATATATATATATATATATATATATTATAATATATATATATATATATATATATATATATATATATATATATATATATATGAACGTTACTGAAGTGCTTGTGTAATAAACATGTACACCATGATACCATCATCCCCCCTCTGATCTCTATGGAATCTGGGGCCACCAGTGCTGTTGGTTCCTTGCAGTGGCAGTTCATGTGTTAAATTATTTGTAGTGATGAGGTTTGCAGCCTCATGTGCCATTGTACATCCACAAACAAATTATACATGTAAAAACGCAAATATAAAAAGATAAAATGTACATATTACAACTTACCCCGATCTTTTCATGCGAATACAGACTTTTTGCACATGAAACGTCCGAATATTGTCGGGCAACTGATTTAAGATGCCTTCTTTTTCAGGTGTTAGAGGTCTAACTTAGAGCACTTAAAGTTGGATCCTAGAACTTAAGGCGCAAAGTGATGTCTCTGTGGTTACTATCTTCTAATCTTAGAATTCACGTCCAGTCCTATGGCCTGTCCTGTATTTGAGTCCTAATATTCCGTGTTCCTGACTGTCTATGATTTCTCCTTGAAGCAATTGGTAGTCAGTGAAATAATCTTACAACGTTGTGGCATATATGCAAACTTTTTCGCCTTCGATCCCAGGTTGCTGCTTAGAGTAGAAGTCCATTCAGGAACAAACTATCTTAGCATCTCAAATGCCAAACCAATTACAAATAAATGTCTGATTTTGGAAGGGGTCTGTCACTCCACTACCCTCCTCTCATGTAGAACATTACTGCATGACAACATAAGATATTGCTTTTCAAACTCCGTAACTATATAAGGTCGTGCTTCTTATGTTTCGCCTGTCATGTATACAAGCTCACTAATTCACAGATCTAAGATTACAATCTCCTTCGAGATGTTATTATCTTGTAATTGTTAATCACAACAAAGTCCATCTGCTGGAAGTATTACATCACTGTCCGTGTCTTAATCTTTACCAAGATTTTCATTGACGTGTATTTGGGCACGTCATGTTTGTAAACTAGCACCTTATCAAGCGATGACATGGTTTCGAGAATCTTCCCAGACAAAAAAGTATGGGTTAACAATAGTAATATCGCTCAGTGTAGACACTTACTCTATCTGGAGCTGGCGATAAGCGAAATGTCAATGTGGCAAGTTCGCTTCTTCGCTATGCGTGACAGATAACAAAGGAGAAAATAACTAGGAGAGAGAGGTTGGTGAGAGGTTTGACAATATCTGATAAGAAAACCTTGAACTATGAAAGCGAAAACAACTAATATTGGAAGAATTAACGCGTGAAAGGAATGGCAACGTAATAATTCCGGAGAGGAGTTAAGATCAGAAAAAAAGAACGAACATATTTCGTGACACACGCCTATAGGAACATTAGGCCACCATAGTTGCGGGTTGTCCCTATCTAAGGGAGCTTGCCTCGTAGTTTCTATAGCTATGTCTTTCAAAATAATTATTTACTGGCCCCACGCTTAATCTGATCTTAGTTACCTTTTACAACACAAATGTTAAGGAGAAGGGGGCCTATTCTATGTTTTCAAATACCTTCCCATTTCCCGCATCTTATAGAATCACACGGGTGAAATGTATTGTTTCGTGGTGATATATGTGATGAAATGGATCTGTGTACCCCACGCTCAAATAATTTCCCCGATTCTAACATCTAGTAACGTCAATTTTCCGCCTATAACCACTCCTACTATATGTGAAAATCGTTAAGGACAAAGGTCAAACTTTCAGCTTAGAATTGGACATTCCTTGATTTGTTTTACCATAAGTTCGAAGAGGGTACCTATCCCCCAGGAACCGCATAGACACCCGCCGTATTATTTAGAGACAGGTTGTAACTATAAATAACTATAGCCTTAGCGACGATTACTAGGGCCATCGCTTGTCCAAGATTTGAATTAACTAATGCCAAGCGTATAATACCCACCCCCAAAAATCACAAACTTTTTTCGTTACCCGTCCTAATATTTAAAAAGACCAGTAGACTGTTTGGCAGCCGGCCAACGCGTGTTTCGTTTTCAAAGAACGGGCGAGAGAGAGAAAAAAGAGGGGGGGGGGGGGGGGAATTAACATGGAAAAAATCTAACCTAACTTGTGCATTGTGAAACTGAAACTAGCAAACCAAATGTGTGCAAAGCAGAGAAAGGGGGCAAGAAAAACGTAGATAATGTATTGTATTCTAATAGAAGAATAAATAAAAGGAAAGGACAGAAACGATAATATTGTTTATTGGAATACCATATTAATCTTATAATATGTTAGCTTTCCTTAGAGTAAAAGTATGGTGTTCTGAATAGTGAAAGAAAGAAAAGTACAAAGATGAAAACTAGGGTAAAGAAGTAAATGAAAACATACTGGCTAGATAAAGGACAATTGTCCGGTTAATAATCACTTTTAATCTTTAAAATCGCTTCAATAACAACAGAGATATCGTAGAAAATAAAAATTGAAGACAGATGTGATAAAGTACATTGATACAGCGATAAAATTATTAATTATAAGTATAACAGTTAAAATAATATGAGTAGAAATAGAAATAGTGTAGTTGTAACGCGTCTTCTTCCCCGCGCCAGTCATCGCATTGTGATAAGAACGTAGTACTAAACCTTATTGCAGCGCTAGTGGTATTGGACTTTATAACGCGCCCGTCAAGGGTTAACGGTAAGAAATTTTGAACCAACAAGCTTGGTTGTTCCAAGAAAGAGAGTACGATTCAAAACAGGGGAGGCATAAACGAACGCATAAAAGTGAGAGAACGAACACACGCTGCCGGCTTGTCAAGCGTTAGATTCTTGAATTAGCTACTCAGGACGACAGTGCGAGGCGATGCCGTTAGCCTGTGTTCGAAAACGTTGTCGCGAGCTTTGAAAAATTTAAAAATACCCCGCCAAGTCCAATATTTCTTCTAACTATAAGACACAGTGGAAATATATATACACACACGCATAATTACTTCCTGCCTGAAAAAAGGAAGATCTGCGATTATTTTTTATATCATTCGAGAAGTTGAGACTTAGAAAACAACGAACACCTAAATAGAAAATATATGGAATTCTTTATTAATAGGTTTGGGATCATAAAAGTTAGCTAGTTTAAGAGGTTATCTTATCCTGATAAATAATATGCTTTCAAATAGAAAATCCGACAGATAATAAGAAAGATATTGACAAAAGACTGTATTGGTCAGTACAGACAGGCAAACATATGCTCGGTTTTACTTTCACTAACGTTGACTTTTTGGACGCGTCCTTGAAAAAGGCATGAAAAGGGTACATGTAGTCTGTTGTAGAAGGGGTAGACAGGGGGAGAGAAATTATGGGATGGCTTAACAATAAATATATTTTAGCAGTGGAAATCTAAGAATGAGTGAGGAGAAAACTTGTTATGTCCAAAAATCAAGTCTTTTCATGCCAATATTTTCAAATTCAAACTAAAAAAAGCTTAGTAGTTGGACCTCATTGGCCAACGCATTTTATATTAAGGAAAACTTAGATGGGCTAAGCGCCATTTGCATAAGACAGTCCCTAGCACAGGACGTTGTAATTCTGTGAAGTATGACTTGCCTTACTAGATTAAATATATATTGAAAGTAAAACAAAAGGGCAGCACAGTCCGGCCAGCAGGACATCTGAAGTCTGCTATCAACGTACCTGTGTTTATTCATTGAATTTATGGTAAGGTAGAAATTATTCATATATATATTTTGTTTTAAAATGTGAGTGGTAGATACTGCCATGACGACAGTAAGTACGGGTCCTTAGCTGATTTATGCAGGGCCTAGAGGTGGATTTATGCTATAACACATTGCCAGTTTTGTAAAATGCACATGTTTTGTGAAATAAAAATGTTTTCTTAGGTGGCTAGATGGACACAGCTCATCTATCCTATTGTATGGAAGAAAAGAAAAATTAATTATATTATTGCAGATGTAGGGCCGCCTTGACAGGAGAGACATGTGAACAACACTGGTACACTTTGTAATGGATGAGCTGGGGTGGTCAAGTAGATATGACCCAGATCTTTATTATGTATTATAAACTTGTAGAAAAGGAACATTTTACAGTATGATATCAACAAGGAGGCATTTATTTCATTGTTACAGGGTTTTTATCTGGCACTAAGTCTGGTGTCAGATGTCTGTGAAAAGCAGTTGAGAAGTCTTTTCATTTCCAGTAGTGACAGGATCGGAGGCCCATGCCTTTTTCTCCTTGTTTGTTCTTCTAGAGTCCCACCTGTTACTTTTTTTAGGGCTGAGTATCAATGTGATCATTTTTCCAGCAAGAATACGGACAGTTCGAGTTTGTGCCAGCTAAGTATATGATCTGGCACAGGACGCTTTGTCTTCTTCAGCTTCAATTATAGTGAACCTTGTATAACTTATAAAAATATTTCCCAAGGAATTAAACATACAAAATTTGTGTAGCATAGAATTGCTTGGGAATGATTTAAGAAATCCCAAACAGCCAGAGCATCCAGTGTTAGAAACCAGTAATAGTAAGGAATATTTAATAACACCGCTTTTGTATTAGTATATTTCCACAATTATAGTTTGGAAAAATTGTCCCTTGGCTCGCTAATTTAAACTTTGAACGGTAAGTTTGTATATTTGAAAGCACGTTGAGTTTTTTTCTTTATGATACGATGTTCAGTGGGACGAGGGGGAGAGATGCACTTTTGAACCACGTGTTGTAACCTGAGATTTAATTGATAAACCATAATGTAATTTTGGACTAGGCTCAAAAACGGGTTTAAGGGTAAATTCTGTATTCCCAAGTTAAGTTAATATTTTTAATTTGATTTAATCATACTGACGGGATAGGACTTTAATTTTGAATTAAAACATTACCGGCATTTGTCAGCGTTAGGCCACAGTACGTCTGCCCAGGGAACGGGCCATTGAATATAATGTGTTAGTCAGAAGAACATGCGATCTGTTAGCCGAATGTTTTTGTAGGCTCAGGGTATAGAGGGGAGATACGTGTTTTTTTTTTTTTTGCGTTCGCAGAATGGTATCGGCTAATGAGAGCGGAATACTCGAGGCGAAATTGGGGCTTCAGGTTATCATAGTGGAAGGAGAGGAAGAAAATTCTTAGCCCCCAGGGGAAGGACATGTCTGAACGACTGACAGGACTGCCTGATTTTATGTTCGTTTCTTCACGAGTATCCCTTTATTCTCTTGTGGGTTCTGTTACAGAGACAAGTGGAGAGTGATGAGGGTAAAATTCTCCTCGAATGTCCACAGATAGGCAGAACTGCAAATACTCAGCCAGATTTCGGAGAGTACCCATTGCAGCTGGGTCTAGGCTCAGGAGCCAGCCAGTTGCAATTGTGTGAGAATGGGTTGGGGTTTGGAGCGACGACAGGTGTGACTCCTGTATAAATAGTCTTGTTATCGCATCAGGTCTCGAGTTAATCCTTAAATTGTCCAAATCCCATAGCAATTTTAAAACGTCGACGAGGAAATCCTCGGTATCTTAAATGCCAATGGTCGAAACTATTTATTTCTATCTGAAATCTATCATTTCAGGTTTTCTTCGATCTATTGTCTGTATCACCCTCTAGTCGCCATTTCGTTGACGTAATAGTATTTAACCACTATTAGCTAGCAAATTGCGGCTCCCGTCCCTGACCTGAAGAATACTTGGCCTCAGGGACCAATGTGTTTATAGAAAGATTTTCACATATAAAAACTCTACCCAAGTGTGTGTGTTAGTGTTAGATTATCATCACACCACACTAGCATAACCCTAGACATTAGACGTAGCTATCATACATACTAGTCAAGAATAGGTCTGAATGAGGTCATAAGGTGGTAGTAGAAAGGTTTCCTGAATACTCAACCCAAACTTTGTTATAATCAGGAACCTTCACAGCTGACCTCATTCAGTACAATAGTACTACAGAACAACAACATTTCATAACATCAAAAACCACCACAACAGACAGACATACACAATGGTAACCGCTCAACTTTGAAAAGCTTTGGATGTTACATTTTCTAAACGCGTTTTTTTAAAGAAAGTCAAATTGGCTTAACTTGATTTGATTGATTGAGGTTAGTCTAGGAAGAGAAGGGGATAAACGAACGCTTTGCTAAGCATAAGGGCCCTTGAAAAAATATTTCCTCCAAGAAGGGTTAAGAGCAGACAGAGCAAATTTGTGACCAATTGCCTTTGCGGTCTGGAAGTCGGCGATCTGAACTTGTGCCATTGATCGCTAGTTAACCTTATACTTGTGAAATATTTCATTGATTGCGGGTTGAGTCATATATTACCCAGTGAGCCATAACCTGGAGCTGCAGAGTTTCGAGGCAACGTGCTGGTTGCTTGAATGTTAAAGTCTTATCTGCCTCCAGAGAACACTGTAGTGAACGAGTGTGTATTTTTCAGCAAGTCATATATCTTCAAAGGAACCACAAGATAAGCCATACGATTGCTGGCTTATGTCAATTCATCACGTTGTATTCTCCACACGCTACTATAAACTGTTTTGTGAAATGATGAGACTCCTAGTCCTTCCAAGTAGTGACACTTCATAAGACAGTATTGTTTCAGCAGGAAATAAAATTCTATAAACATTGTAGTAGTGACATTTATGGACAAGATGTCCTTCATATTTATTTAATGCTGTACATAAATACACTTCATTTTAAGTTTTAAACATTCCTGTCCCAAAAGATTTGAGGTACAGGAAATTAAAATTGTAATATAATATTCTAACTTTAACCCCAGTCTTGTTAATTCAATTTTCATTGAGTTAAAGTTGTATTTGTTTTCTTCAGGCATTTATCACTACATTTGCAATACCCTAGACACGTAGCCATATAACAGACATCACACAATAGATATAAAAATATTGCACAGCGTGAGATCTGAGGGAGGTAGCGTTAGGTCTCCTGAGAACTCATCAACACCATTTTCAACTATTAGACTCAGGATCTTACATAGCTTGACCTCACGCTGTTGGCACTTAGTTTTTCATTTATTTACCATCAATAACCTCCCCGGTGTTAATCCACCACAATATGTATAGAAATCAGAATTTATTTATTATCTGCCGTTTTCTCTATCCCTTTTCTTTATCGCCCGCTTTGCTTTTCCCATTAATGGGATTGTCGTCACCTCTGTTTCTGTTTTTTTTTTCTTTGTGACTATATTTCTTTAATACCCTTCCAGGATTTTTATGTTCTTACCACCTTTGACATTATCTAAATTTGTTTTCTTTATTTGATTCTAGCAGTAGTAATATAAGAATTTGTTTAGCGTAGAGAAACCCTTACAATTATGAAAGACCCAGAAATTAATAAAATTAGAATTTGCAATATAAACGTTAAAGCTATTTTGATATGCGAAGCTTAAACATTGGTCGTTACAAAAAAATGTAGAAATCACAGTAAATAAAAGCTGAATAACATAAGTGAGAATAAGGAAAGACGATCATTGTGACAGAGTTAAAGAAAAAGCCCAGTAAGATTCAAATAGGCAAGAAACAGTTATGGGTTGACTTGACTTTAACTTTGATCCACTGTCACTGAGCGTCAGCTGTTGGTTACGTTATGGGTTTAACAAGCGTTAAAAACCGACCTCGAGCTTAACTCTTCAGTGGCGACATGTTTACCACGAGCAGACAACGAGAGCGAGGGAATGACAGAGTAACGAAGCAAGACGAAACAATATGATAAAACATGTGGGAAGAAGGTGCGCGGTGACAGAGGTAGATAAAGTGGTAGAGACAAATCAGGTACGGTGATTTATTTATTATCTGCCTTTTCTCTCTATCCCTTTTACGCGTACCCCTGGGGGTACGCGACAGGACTTTGTTTGAGTAATGGCGGAAAAAAGATACCCATGTAACAGTGTAAAAGACAAGTCAAAAGTTGTGAAATTAATTCAACGCTATACTATACAACATGAACTGTGTGAGACAATCTCCGCCGTTTTTCTTGCGCGCCACTGGCGTGCTGTCTGCTTGGACTGGCCGTGTAATGAAAATTCTATGGCATTTTCTTTTCAATATTTTTTACCTAGTCTTCATTATGATTACTTTGGATGTTCCGTTGAATTACCACAAAATATGTTGACTTGTTTGACACACTATAACGTCTAAAAGTAAAAGTGTTTTCCCAAATTTTATTGAGACAGTTGTTTCTACAGCAGTTTTTGTCAGTTTTTTAACTTAACTTAAAGTGATTAATTGAATTTGTTTAGCGTAGAGTGGTTAAACCCTTACAAACTTAGGCTTTTCAAAGCACCCAGAAATTAATAAAAACAAGTAAGGTGGCTCTCTACGTGGTAGAATTTTCGAACAAGGGACATAAAACGTTTTTTTGAAGAGCTATCCTTTTCCATATGCGAAGGCTTTTAAGTCATTGGTCGTTACAAAAAAAATGTAGAAAGCTCACAGTTCAATAAAAGCTGAATTACATAAGTGTGTAGAATAAGGAAAGACGATCTGCATTTCCTATGTGACAGAGTGCACCTCTCCCAAAATGAAAAAGCCCAAGTAAGATTCAAATACTTTCCGCAAGAAACAGTTATGGAGAACTACTGGCTTGTAATCCCTTTGAAGAAGAATGACTTGACTTTAACTTTGATCCACTGTCAAAGGAAAATTCTGAGCGTCAGCTGACCGACAAGGTTTACGTTTATTTGGGTTTAAATACAAGCGTTAAAAACCGACCTGAATGAGCTTAACTTCATGACGAACATGTTTACCAAAACTATGAGCAGACAAAAGGAGCGCACTGAACATGACAGTGACAGTAAAAAAGCAACTTTTTAACGAAACAATATGATTAAAACATGTGGGAATTTTTAGGTGCGCGGTGACAGAGGTAGATAAAAAATATATGGTAGAGACACATTGATATGGTTGGCCCTTTTATTTCTGTACGGTGAGCATGATATTAATTATCAAATATTTTGCAATTTAGGGGTACATTTTTCTTTTCTGCCAAGGGGTACGCAAGTGAAAAAAGGTTGGGAACCGCTGTTATAGAGCATATAGTCACCACTTTATCTGGTCCACTTGCAGGAAATCTGCACCAAGCTTTCACATGCTCTTAAAGCGGTCGGTTTGGTAGCAATTGTTTGCACATGATGAGGTTGTCAGCCACATGCCCAACCGTATATTAATCGCCTACTACGAATTGCCTGGGGTAATTCATCTTGTCTTTACGTGTCTCTTTGGGAACTACACGGGTAAAGATGAATGATATATGCATTTTAAAAGGAGATCATTGACTGACTGAATTCTTTTGATTCCCCTAACATATTTCTATTTCTTCCACTTAAATACTTTTTTTCACACCAGTTTCTCTCCATGAGAAATGCATTGTGCTTTCTCATCAAACATCCTGTGTATCCCATGTATCTACTGCCTCATGTGCTTCTCTAATCCATGTTTATCTATCATTTCTCATTTTCACACCTTAACTTTTCTTCTCCCTCAATATTTATACCAATGCCTCCAGGGATCATATCCCTGCTGGGAATCATTTTCAATCAGTAAAACCAGAGGTCTCAAACAAGTCTGGTATTTGTAACAACTCCCATTGTGTGTGTGGGGCAAGTGGTGTGTACATCTGATTACGCCATTCATCCACCCGTCCTAAACACGCACCAACTTGAGTGAAACAAGACTAATTCATTCTTCTCTGTATTATGTGGTCTGTTTTTCTGTGTATTTTAAGCTATGGCCGTGTTGTGACACTCCGTGGGTTGTATCTGTCAGCTTCTCCCTCACACGCTATTTGTTTAGTCTTTTTCAAAGTCAAAGTTCCGATTAAAATTTGTTAAGATTCGTAAGGCACTGTTTACTATCTATCTATCTATCTATCTATCTATCTATCTATCTATCTATCTATCTATCTATCTATCTATCTATCTATCTATCTATCTATCTATCTATCTATCTATCTATCTATCTATCTATCTATCTATCTATCTGTCCTGTCTACCTGTCCTACCTACCTACCTACTGTCTGTCTGTCTGTCTGTCTGTCTGTCTGTCACCCACCCACCTGTCACCCACCCACCCACCCTATCTATCTATCTATCCCACCCACCCACTATCCATCTACCCACCCACTAATCTATGTCCATCCATCTGTCTGTCTGTCTGTCTGTCTGTCTGTCTGTCTGTCTGTCTATCTATCTATCTATTCGTCCAGCCATCCATCCACTCACCAACCCAACCTCCCTACCTACCTACCTCCCTCCCTACCTACCTACCTACCTACCTACCTACCTACCTACCTACCTACCTACCTACCTACATACATACCTACCTACCTACCTACCTACATAACTACCTACCTTTCTGCCTGTCTATATTTCACTTCTAACGGTAATAGTTATTTCTTCTTTGTCTGTTCCCTTATGAACATGGAAGCATTGTTGCAGCTAGTCCCTTGCAGGAAGCCTGTATCAAATCATTCACGTGCTACTGCCGCGTGGTTTCTGTATCAATTTGGTTCATATAATGAGGTTACCAGTCCCACCATGCACAACCTCATATTAACTTGCTGTAACGAAATGCCTGGGGAAATATTATTTTTATTACTCTTATTTACCTTCATACTCTTAAAAGGGTGTCATAAGGTTCATAGCGTAGACAGTGCTTATTTGAGACCTGTATTTGTTATATTTGGTCCTATACTTTTGTTACATCAAAAGTTCAAACACAAATTCAGTTCAGGATTACATAAAACAAAAAAAAATTAACAATCGAGTTACATCACTACAACTAAACATTATAGCAATATTACTATCATCTTTGTTAGACTTGTCCATAATCGGTGAATGTTTGTTGGCCTGAGGTCTCAACAGAATGGAATCACCGACTTGTTGGGAGCTGCTCTGTGGTGCATAGAGTTCATTAATTGTTATCGTGTTGAGTGTGTACCAGAAAGCACTCTCCGTGAACGTATGTTGTTTCGTGACGTCACATAGTGAGAATGATGACGTAAGCAGGTTGTCAAGAGTGACGATTGTTTGGTT
Organism: Oreohelix idahoensis; assembly: GCA_024509875.1. Taxonomy (NCBI): domain Eukaryota; kingdom Metazoa; phylum Mollusca; class Gastropoda; order Stylommatophora; family Oreohelicidae; genus Oreohelix; species Oreohelix idahoensis. Next base: position 154,952 of record JAMPIV010016964.1, on the reverse strand, counting down.
AAAAGGGTCTTTGCAGTAAGTCCTTCGGTGTGACCAGATGTGTCCAGCGCAAGTGTGATTTCGTTGGGACAAGTCTTTTCCAGATGGAGAAATATTGAGGACGGAAATGTAGTATCAGTGAGGATACAAGCATCAACTACTTATTCATCTATATATGTATATGTGTTAACTTCATTCAATATTCAAGCGAGTAAGTAAATGTTTCAGACTGTCTTAGCAGTCTTCAGAGAATAATTATTGCCATATTATGATGTTAAGGAAAATCAGAGGCACATCTTCAATCCAACCTGCAAGTCTGGAAGGAAGAGCTGGAGAAGAGGGATGATCATCAGCACCTCTAAAACAAAAACCATGGTGATATCACGACAGGAAAGAAGGCATCAGATTAAGCTGGGAGAACAGGTCCTGGAGCAGGTCAACCACTTTAAATACTTCGGTACTGTCGTAGGCCGGAACGGAGTCATCACAGAAGAGTGGCTACCCGAAGAGCAGCAGTTGGGAGACTTTTTCAGGCCATAAATCGAGGATTCCTCAGCAAAAGAAAAGTTGACAGGAAGACGAAGATGGCTGTTTATCGCTCCACCTATGTCCCAGTCTTGACGTGTGGATGCGAGTCATGGGCAATGACTACATCCCACAAAAACCAGATCCAAACCTCACAAATGATGTATCTGAGAAAGATGGTTGAGGTAACAAGAAGAGACATGGTCCGCAACCAGACGATACGTCAAGGCTTAAAAACATAACCCCTGCAGACCCAAGTAGAACAGTCCCAACTAAGATGGTTTGGTATTGTCCGCAGAATGGCAGAAGATCGGCTACCATGGCTAGCATGAGAAACTAAGAGCCAGGGATCCAGACCTCCAGGACGACCCAGAGTCCCCTGGGAGGATAACATTAGACAATCTTTGAAGGACCGAGGTCTAGAATGGAACCAGGCCAGAAGGAAGACAGCCGATAGGATATTATATCGCTCTCTCTTCCAAACCTCTACACCTCAAGGTTGAAGAGGAACGACTAAGGCCGCTTACAGACGAGCGTTTCTTGCTGCGCGTTTCTAGCGCATTACGAATGGAAGAGTAAGGGATTTACAGACAGTCTCGCTCGGCTGAGCAGCCTGTAAATCCCTACTCTTTCATTCGTCACGCGCGAGAAACGCGCAGCAAGAAACGCTCGTCTGTAAGCGGCCTAAGTAAGTAAGTTCTCTCGCAACCTCTTTCAACCTAGGCTAACCTGGCCCATCACAAAAACACCGATACTCGACACGACTGCATGCTAATACCTCACACACACAACATGAATGGTCGGTTGACTTGACTGATCCAGTCACTGAGCGTCAGCTCTTGGTGAGATTGGTCGGTTACAGCGTTACTTGTCTCTGCACCCTTCACGTGCCATGGTAACACATGAGCCATACTTTGAGGACTTACACCGAGGAAACCTGTTAATTGCATTACACGGCAGTCCTTGCTGTGGAATTCCCCGAGATAACAGAGGTAGATGAAGACAGAACAACACATGGAGAAGAGAACCGGAGGCAGAAATGAAAGGTACAAAGAGAACGTGAAGTGACCTTGATCAGATGACACAGTACAGGGTTCTGAAAGTATTTATTGACAGTCTGTGCCCCATGAGAAGCTGGAGGGTAGCGCTGATGATGGCTACCATCTTACGAACATCATCATTAAATTTACAAGTCATCATGCTCAGATGGTATCGTTTTGTGACTGTCTCGCGTATATTCGTAATACTAGTCTCTATTTACAAATCTCTCTCTCTCTCTCTCTCTCTCTCTCTCTATATATATATATATATATATATATATATATATATATATATATATTATATATAATATATATATTATATATATATATATATATATATTTATATCTATTATTGTATATATTAATATATACTGTTCAAAAAAAAAGAAATGCATAGCTACCCGAGGGCGCGTTTTTATGAGTTTGTAAGTAAAATTTGGTGCTATGGTATATAAAAACCAGCCTCAAATGTTCTTTACAGTGTCAAAATGCACGTGTTGACCTGAATTGCGTTCGTTTTTGTAATCGTTACAAACGCAATGGTCAATAGTGTAAATGACGCAATTTATGACCACATCTCATGTTACGCGCACGTGAAACATTTTATGCAACAAAAAATTTGGGGTGAACACTATTTCACTGACTACGCAAAAACTGAAACCCTATAAAAGGATAACGCTACACAAAAAAAAATTCAGTTCATTTTCAAGCAGACATTTATGACGTCTCTATCGATAAATTTAAGGAACATAGCTATTGGCCGACTGCATGCAGGCGAAAGTCAAAGTCAGGTTGCCAGGCATCTAAACGTGCATCAGAGTACCATCAGTCGACTTTGGCACCGGTTCCAAGCCACTGGCTCAGTTGAAGACCGGTATCGCAGTGGACGACCCAGAGTGATAAAACAGTAGCGGAGGATCGCTTTATTCGGCTTCGTCACCTCAGAGACAGGTTTACAACAGCTTCCTCAACTGCCCAGTCATTGCCTGCAGGGCGTCATGTGTCTGATCAAACTGTCCGGAATAGACTGCATAACGCTGGACTTTGGGCACAACGACCTCACCGAGGACCTGTCCTTACGCGCCGCCATTGCCAAAATCGACTTCTTTGGGCCAACCAGCATCGTCCCTGGGCAGCTGACAATCAATGGAGACGTGTCTGGTTTAGTGACGAATCTTTCTTTTTGTTGCAGCGTCATGATAGACGGCGTAGGGTCTACCGTAGGCGAAATGAACGTTTTGCCCAAAATTGCGTTGATGAAGCTCCGCCGCACGGTGGTGGAGGTGCAATGGAATGATCAGTTACAACGGAAGGAGTCAATTGGTGCACATTGAAGGAGGCTTGAATGCACAACGATACGTCAATGAACGTCTTCGACCCCATGTCCTTCCACTTTTGGCTGCCCAAAGGTCTGTGTTTCAACAGGACAACGCCAGACCCCATTGTGCACGGTTGACCACGCAGTTGCTGACTGCCAACAACATTCTCACCCTTCCCTGGCCATCCCTGTCTCCAGACATGAGTCCGATTGAGCACCTGTGGGATGAGCTGCATAGACGTATTTGTCGCCGAGACGTTGCTCCAGCCAATCGTCGTGATCTGTTCCAGGCACTCCAGGAAGAGTGGGCAGCCATCCCACAGGCCCACATCAGACGTCTGATCGCATCCATCCCCAGGAGATGCCAGTCGCTGATCGATGCAAGAGGAGACCACACACCATACTAACGGGAAAGGCCGTACGCCAAAAAACTCTCGTGACCCAGATGCAAAACAACTGTCAGTTGATTCGGTGAACCCTAAGGTATTCTTGTGTGTAATTTAAACAATTAACTCATTATATTAAAAAAGTTATTGAATGTCAAAATTATGGCTATGTGTGTGCCTTCAGTAGCTATGCGTTTCTTTTTTTGAACAGTATATACAGTATATAAATTTCAAAGTATGTGAGGAGATCAAGAGGGTTTAGTAAGGAAGACGAGAGAAAGGAAGGGCAGAATATTAGACGGAACTGCGAGCCCAATTCTAACCCCTTTGAAAATAAAGTTCGTTCGATCATTCTCTCTCTCTCTCTCTCTCTCTCTCTCTCTCTCTCTCTCTCTCTCTCTCTCTCTCTCTCTCTCTGTCTGTCTGTCTCTCTCTCTGTCTGTCTCTCTCTGTCTCTCTCTCTGTCTGTCTCTCTCTGTCTCTCTCTGTCTGTCTCTCTGTCTCTCTCCGTCTCTCTCTTGAAAAATACGTCAGTCAAAGACCATTTGAACAAATACAAAAGCTATAAGAATGCAAGAAAAGAGAGAAGGAGAAAGAGGAAAACCCGAATATTACCGAAGATTTTTCTGTGTTTGACAGAAATTGATTCCGAGGCTCGTTTTCCGTGTCTCTTATTACCAAAAGCGGGGGTTGGTTATCTCCCGTTGCAGGGATTTGTGTAAAACGGTAAAGTATGGGTTCAGAAAGTTAAAAGAACGAGAAAACGAACGAAATAACTTTATTTTTAAAAAGGTTGAGTTTGGGCGCGCAGGCCCGTCTTAACAATCTGCCCTTCAGTTCTTCCATCTTGTATACTGAATTCTAGTTATCATCATACACATTTTAGATAATAATTTCAATGAGTTCAAAGTTGTGCAATTACAAGACTAGCATATTGACAGTTACAGTATCATTATAATCAAGAAATAAAATTTGTTCGAAAAGACAAAAACCATCATGAAAACCTACATACAACAGAACAAATTGAGATAGAAAGAGAGAGAGAGAGAGAGAGAGAGAGAGAGAGAGAGAGAGAGAGAGAGAGAGAGAGAGAGAGAGAGAGAGAGAGAGAGAGAGAGAGAGAGAGAGAGAGAGAGAGAGAGAGAGAGAGAGAGAGAGAGAGAGAGATAATGAATAAACAAAACTAAATAAAAGAAAAAAGTCGCACCGAATGAGTCTTTCAAAGTAGGACAAATCAATGAATTCAGCTCTTTAACTCTTGCCGTTCGTGGCAGATTCAAAATTTTATTCAGGTACCAAATTTGATGCTTATTTTCTCCCTCATGTGAGATATTTCTATAGGAGCAGTAACCATATATTTATAAGAAAATATTTCGTTATTTAAAACTGTTCTAAATTGACTGAGGATTATGTTCAAGTTACTGTAAATCCTAAGTGCAAGAAGTACGTTTGTTTTATAAGACGTAAAGTAATGTAAATCCAAAGGGATCAAGTAATGTAAATCCAAAGGGCAAGAAACAGGTTTGTTTTATAAGACGTAAAGTGCAGACATGAGAATGTCTGACGATAACCAAACGGATGTTTGGGAAAGGTCACGTACCATATTTTGGTGTTCAATACGGCTCTTAGCATACAAGGAGTTAAGGAGTATTGGCCTTCCACATATATTTATGCCACGTCTGCTTGTTCTGTACCATCCGTTCATGATCTATTCTTGTCCTCTTTACCACTTTCATATATTTGTCTAGTTACATTTTCGAAGTGTCGAAGTCTCTATACTCTCTTCTCCTGGAGGTTTCAGAACAAGGACTGGCTTGTAATGCTGTGAACAGAAATATCCAGTGTGTATCCTATCCAATGCCAGAGTCTTCTTCTAAGCTTTTATCCCACTGGTACTTGTCTGGTTCTAGACATCAGGTCCACGTTGGTAACCTTTCAGTTCTTCTATTCAACACCATCACCTATCTACAAAAGCCTTCATCTTTATGGTTGTCGTTTTTTTTAAAGTAAAGGCAGTCTCTTATAGCAGATACTAACGTAGGGGAGTCAAGTGTTACAGGCTTCGCTATACTAGGTCCAACTTCGAGAGGTTAGGGCGACCAGTTCTCTTCCTCGCTGCCTTTGCCTTCCCTAACTCAAGAGCACAGTCAGGTACCTATTTACAGCTGGATAGACTGGAGAGTGGCGCCACCGTTTTTGAAACCCGGCACCCTTCGCAGCGAGAGGTCAGTGCATCTGCCGTGAGAGGCCAGCGCCTCTTAGTGAATGACAAAACAATAGAAAAACAAAGAAAGATGTATTCTTCTTCCGTATCTTCCAGCTTATTGTGAGGAGTAGAAATTAATTTATTTCAGGTCAAGCCCACCATTGTCCTGTGCCATCCGTTTTCTCATCTCTTCTTTATCCTTATGTTTGTCTTCAATTCTCGTCTTCATCTGATACTAGGTCCCATTATTATCAGCTGGTTTCCGTAATGTGTTTTCTACCGACAACCAACGTCTTTTTCTAACCTCTCTTTCAACTTGTACTCGTCTGGTTGTCTTCATCAATTCCACATTAATGACCCTTCCTTACTGTTGTAATCCTCATGTCTCGTGCAGACACTCGTATATGAAAATCCGTAAATTCGTGGTTCTTTTTTTTTTGGTAATGGTATCCATGTTTCAAAGTCATACATCATGACTACTTTGACATTTCAGGTTAACATTTATGTATTTTAAAATCAGATTTAGGCATTTTAATTAACATATAATTTTAGTGCCTGAAAACCCTTCTGTTACGGTCTATTTTGCATACCACAACAGATTTTCTTGTAGAGAGCGTTATTAGGCTCTAACAATACTATATTATATGGAGCTACGTCAATAAAGTATGACGTAGTTAATTTATGCACGCAGAAGATATAAACATTATGCAGAAGTGTAAGGCGTCCGCTTGGGGACTTCTCAGTGTGTTTCAGTGGAGTGAGGACGTGTTTTGTGAGAGCTCCAGATTTCCAAGTGTATGTCCGCTGTATTCTACAATATGAGGCAATAAGCAGTTGTGTGTGATTGCCAATTGATATTTGATGAAAGGAAGTATATTTTCGAACTTTATTTGATTCGTAAATAATTCGACATGTCCATACTTTAGTGCGGACGCAAGACGGACAGATCAGTTCGTATCTTGTACCCTATTAATGACAGAGGCCCAGTGTCTGGCCAACATTCATGTGTATTGAATCAAAGAACTGTGAATAATTGGAGCAGTCCTCTGTAAATTAAAGTCATGTATCGTCAAAGATATCGGATCGTTGTTTGGTAATGTTTACACTGTTGGCGTTATACCTTCTAGAAGTATTTCTTGGCCTATTCTACAAACATGCAATACGTATCGCAACACCTTCTTATTTTCTGTATCTTTATCCTGGTATCGTAGTCTGTTAGCCCAAATTTCTATGTGTTGATGCCAAAATGAACCTCTACACCTCACGGTAGAAGACGAATGACCGAGTAAGTGATGCCAAAATGTATCTTTAGATCGTGTAGATTAATTTCTCCAAATGCATTTCGGCTACCATTTATTGAATTTATTCTCATAATCTTTTTTCTCTCTGGGTTCTCAGAACCAACTGCTGTGATCTTCTATCCGGTATTCTCATTTTGTCTTGAATCTGGTTTCGGTTATGGAGCAGAAGGTTAAAGTCATTGACAAAATATAGATAGTCAGACTGTTTTGACAGAGTCCATTTAATTCCATCTCTGTGGCTTATGTTGTTGCTTTGAAAAGACTCGAGCACGGAATCACGGAGAAAAGAAAGACATATATATAAATGAAAACTAAACAGATAATTTGACACTCTCACAATTTAGAATAGTTATTCGAGTTTCACATACAGTTGTCAATCATCTGAGTGTAAACAGCTGCAACATATTCTGCGCTGGTTCCAGACTATTTCCAAAATGATTCAGAGATTTGGAAATGCCTTTTAAATGTCATCTGACTAGAAATAAAGTTGAACAAAATCAGGCCAATTGTAAAGATGATTCTTTCCTTCCTTATATTCCTTATTTGTCTTCTTTTTCTTCTTTCTCGTTTCGTCTTTTTACATTTCTTCCTATCTTTCCTTGAGCTCGTCTACTTCTTCATCTTCTTACCTTTCGTCCCTACCTATGTCTTTTTTCTGCTGTGGTCTTCTTCATCTCCTCGTCATCCCCTTCTTATTTTCTTTACATCTCATCATTTGCATCCTTAGCCCCTTAAATTGACGGCGTTATCATTACTGATTCTAATCATTATCAGTACTAAGACCAAATGCGGTATTATATATAAATATATATATATATATATATAAATATATAAATATATAAATATATAAATATATAAATATATATAAATATATATAAATATATAAATATATTATATATATATATATATATATATATATATATATATATATATATATATATATATAATATATATATATATATATATATATATATATATATATATATATATATATATATATATATATATATATATATATATATATATATATATATATATATATATATATAATATATATATATATTATATATATATATATATATATATATATATATATATATATATATATAATATATATATATATATATATATATATATATATATATTAATATATATATATATATATATATATATATATATATTATATTTATATATATATATATATATATATATATATATATATATATATATAATATATATATATATATATATATATATATAATATATATATATATATATATATATATATATATATATATATATATATTATAATATATATATATATATATATATATATATATATATATATATATAATATATATATATATATATATATATATATATAAATATATATATATATATATATATATATATATTGTTATGTAATATTTAATTACCAATACTGTGTTCGCTGAAAAACTTATACCGTATATGCATTTAACGAACTTCGGATCTCAAAGTCAAAGAAAATGTCTTTGCTTGTACACCTCTAAAACATGAACTTTGCATCTCAAAGTCACAGAAAATGTCTTTGCTTGTACACCTCTAAAACATGAACTTTGCATTTCAAAGTCACAGAAAATGTCTTTGCTTGTACACCTCTAAAACATGAACTTTGCATCTCAAAGTCACACAAAATGTCTTTGCTTGTACACCTTTAAAACACAAACTTTGCATCTCAAAGTCATAGAAAATGTCTTTCCTAGTACACCTTTACACACGAACTTTGCATCTCAAAGTCATAGAAAATGTCGTTGCTTGTACAGCTTTAAAACACGAACGTTGTATCTCAAAGTCACAGAAAATGTCTTTGCTTGTGCACCTCTAAAAAATTCACTTCATATCTCACAGTCACAAAAAATGTCTTTGCTTGTACACCTCTAAGAAATGAACTTCGCATCTCAAAGTCACGGAACATGTCTTTGCTTGTACACCTCTAAAACGTGAACTTTGTATCTCGAAGTCACACAAAATGTCTTAGCTTGTACACCTCTAAAACATGAACTTTGCATCTCAAAGTCACACAAAATGTCTTTGCTTGTACACCTCTAAAACATGAACGTTGCATCTCAAAGTCACACAAAATGTCTTTGCTTGTACATCTTTAAAACACAAACTTTGCATCTCAAAGTCATAGAAAATGTCTTTCCTTGTACACCGTTGCTGCTAAAATCTTGTCGCAACTTATTCTGACAATGCATTCTGACTATATTCATTTTTTAATGCATGGGAAGGAACTCATGAAATTGTAGTCACTTTTATTTCTACAGTCGTCTAATCTTGATAGCTATCGTCAAGAAGTTGTCTTATCTTGATAGCTAGGGTTGCCGATAGTTGTGTGAACGATTTTGAGTCACGACCATATATGGAGCGCTCAGATCGTCAGTTCTTTGAAAACAGTTGGCAATCGCAATGTTTCAAGATTCATTTCCTTTTAAGGTAATAGGTCTTAAGTCGAACATCGTAGAACATTCTTCGTTTCGTAAATTGGCCTGAGTTGTATTCGATTCGCGTGTTCTGCGCATGTCCCTTTTTGTGGCGGCGTTTAAAACGATTTCCGCCCAGGGCAGTCTGTGCTGAGAAGCTGTGAAGGCGAGACGTAGCTATGTGCTAGTCTTCGCTTAGTTTATTCAGGAAGGAGTCCTCATGATTGTTGTTCCTATCTTGAGATGATATATCTCTGTGTTATTCCTAATGCCTGGAGGCATATGTGATTATTCATTTAATTCCTTATGAACAGGTAATTAAATCCCTTTTTTGCTGAGTAACTTTATCGCCATCTTGTGATGTTGACTTGTGCTTAGCCTGCCTTATTCTAAAGTCTACGATATGACTAGTTTGCTCAGCTCATGATCCACTTAGATTGTCACGCATCGATTGATGCCTGTCCTACGGACTATTTGCTTCCTGAACTTTGTTGATGGATCTAGGTTTGATACCTTTGCTGTATAAGGAACATAGAGGACGATAATGTGGCGCTCAAAAGACATATCTGTCTTGTTGAGGTCAAATCGAGGAGACCATATTTAATCTCCTAGTTGATATCTACTAGCTCTTATGGAAAGGGGAAGTTCACTACCTGACTACATGTACAGCTTGTCACGATATCCTAAAAGGCATACAATGAACATTGATATTATGCTGTCTGCTGTGCCTGTTGAATCGACCACTTCGATGATACAATGACTGTTGTGAATATACCTGTGATGTTTTTCTGCATAACGATGTCCATGCTTTGTCATTGTGGCGTACAATATATATTACCAACAACATCACATGCAGTTCAACCATTTATTGACTTTATACGTTTATGAATTGATGTGACGTCCTTATCTGATACTCGACTTCATAAACACGTCACACATACACCAGACCACGACACCATAAGATCTTGCCTCATCATCCCTGGTGTCTGAGGGTGGCACACTACTCTGCAAAAGCAAGGATTATAATACCTTTGAGAGAAGCAGATGAAAGACAACACCCTCAACGTTGTGTGGCAAATGTGACATCATCCACAGAACATTTATGCACAACAACACATTTTGCTACGCAACATTTGGTGGCCATAAGCTGGTTTGATCTGGTACCAGCATACTCGGGGTCCCTTACCCGCTTCATTCAGCACTCTACAACAGTCTACAGACAACATCTACAAGACAACAACAGAAGTGCAGAGTTACGAAATTACTCGGCGTTGCCCAGGAACTTTTTTGGAATTTTCAACAATTGCTGTTCCAAGTCAAGAAAGTGACATTTCCCAGTTTTGTTACATACGGGAGAATCGATTTGTTGCTGTTCTGCTTTGGAGAAGGCCAAGTTCCATCGCTGACGAGTTCTACACTTCTTGTACACTGCATGTACCGTTTGAAAACTCAAGTCTCAACCATCGTCGTAGCTGTTTTGATGCAAGTACAGATGGCAATCAACGTTGGATCTTTGATCTCAGAATGCTGATTACATCCTGTTTGCTGTACTGACGATTGGAGTTCCATAAGTTAAGTGGCCTGTTTGTTTGTGAACTGTGCCCTTATACTTCTACTGAGTCTTCTGTGTTTCATCTCATTCTTTTGTTTACATGTTATATGTTTATATGTTATTTGTATATTTATATTTATATGTTTATGATTCTGCGGGTTTTCGGTTGGGCGGAGTCTCCCTTAGATCATACCACGTGATAGAGGTCGTCTATCGTGAGCGTTTTCTATAGGGTGTGCAAATTTCCGATACTGGAATTTGCAAAGCGACTGCTGTTGCTATTTTTTGTTAGTTCTGATGACATGTGTTAGTATTGTTTTCGTTATTTTTCTGCATTCTTTAGTTTTGTTTTGATTTGTTCGTATTTGCTAGCCTCCTCTTTACTATAGTTTAGTTTCATACAACATTTTTGTTTATACACTGTGGTGGCATGTGTATTGTCTAATATCCTCGTAGATATCATCACATTTTTTGTGATATTTCTTTAATTTTCGCTTTTTTTGTTGTTGATTTCTACGAATGTTATCGAATTGTTGCTAAACCTGTGTATTGTTTACATTGTATTGTTTACATTGTATTGTTTACAGTTATTGTTTTAATTGTTTACATAGTCATTGTTAAGCTGAAGAGAAAAGACTGAGGCTGAAATAAAAGACTTGCAATAAAGGCGGAAAACAAAAGGGTAGAAAAGCAAGCTGAAGGTGAAGACAGGAAGTTACAAAGAGAGTCTGAAGAGAGAAAAGCAAAAGTGGAGCATGAAGAAAAACTCTTAGCTTTGGAAGTTGAGAAATTAAGGGTGATGAACATAGGTAATGCTAATGATGCAAATAAGGTCTCAGATAAGACTAATGCAAGCACTTTCAAACTTAACCTACCACCATTCAATGCTTCCATCGACGATATAACATTCTATTTGGACAGATTTGAAACTTCATGTAAAGTACATAACATAGATAAATCATTGCAGGTTTATCATTTGTCCAAAATACTTAGAGGTGATGCTTTGAGTATGTTAAGCATGGTAGATGAGCCTGACAAGAACAACTATGAGGTTGTCAGGGCTATATTGTTAAAAAAAATACCAACTTGACGAAGACGGCTATCGTCTTCAATTTAAAAATATGTTACCAGAAACTGGTGTGCAATTCTCTGAATTCATTTCAAAGACACGTCTTCCTTTTTTACGTTGGGTGGAGCTGTCTAAGACAGAAAAGACTTATGAAGGACTTATGGACTTAATACTTAGAGACAAAGTCATGTCTTCTGTCAATGAGTCTTTCCTTGCTTTCCTTCATGAACGTAAACCTAAAACAATAAAAGAAATGGAAGATTTCTGTAGCCAATACATAACTGCTCATCCTCACGCAACCATTGGTAACTCTAAAGTAAAAGAAGGTCTGCCAGTTGCTTCGGCAGCACCTTATAGTCAAAACACTAGTAATAGATTCCAACAAAATTTTGATAAGAAAAGTAACCGTAGTTACGGTCAAAACTATGGAAATCAATTTCAGGGTGATTCTTCGTCGAAGAATTGGAGACGAGCTGACAGTCCTCGTTACTTCCAACCTAATAATTTTAGGCATTTCAGAAGAGGATATGGTAACAGAGACATGATAATAATAATTATAATAGAGACAATAATAACTACAGAGATAATAACAACAGTGATAACTTCAGAGGTAATAGTAGTCGCGGTAGATCTCAATACAAAAAAAAAGAGATATCAGCAGGCTAACTCGGTTCAACAAGAATCTCAGGGAGCCTGTAATCAGGTTTCTGATAATAAAAACTCTGACGCTGTCACTTGTTCTTCTTTTGACTTTGGGAGAGCAAACAAGTGCCCCCAATGCAGTACTTTGTTCGAACCAACTACAATATCGACTTTGAGTTGTGGTCACCCTCTCCCCGCTCTTCCTGCTTCGGTTGCACATGACGGGAGAGGTTCTCTAATCCTACATAAGGGTCTTGTTAATAATACTCCGGTCTCACTACTTTTCGATTCCGGATGCACCACTATTGGTGTTAGACAATCGCTTGTAGATCCATCCTGTGCGACAGGAAGGGTTATCAAATGTGTCACATTTGGCGGCACTCTAGAGAAATATCCTACTGCTGTAATTCACATTGCCACTCCTTTCTTTACGGGAGATGTGCATGCCTGTCTCTTACCTAATCCAATTGCGGACCTTATTATTGGTCGTATCCACGGAGTTAGGGAATGTACCCCACAGCAGATTGCTGCTTGGGAAGATGATAATATGCAAGCTACCAATGCAGTGGTTACAAGAGCACAAGCTCTACAAACACCGCAAACTTCGTTGAATAATGATAATGAAGTTCATAGCCAAGATAGTCACTTGGTTATTTCTCTACACTCGTTCATAAAATCACAAGAAGAAGATCCGACTCTAAAAAAATTCTTCATTCTTGCGCAGAAAGGTGATCCGAATCAGGATACACAAAGAAAATCTTGGATAGAAATGAAAAACGGCGTACTTGTACGTATGGTACAAGACTCGGCTACGTCAGCACATTCGCAAATTCTTGTTCCCAAGAGTATGAGAGTGCAAATATTGCAACATGCTCATGACTCGCAATGTGCTGGACACATGGGATTTTCCCGTACAAAGTCGAGAGTCCTTGCGGCTTTCTTTTGGCCTTTTGTTAACAAGGACATCCGTATATACTGCCGATCATGTCAGGTATGTCAGGAGGTCAAATCTAGAGGACCACGACATGCTGCGCCTATCCAGGCTGCTGACATCCCTATTCGGCCATTCCAGAAAATGGCCATAGATATTATTGGCCCTTTTAAGATAAAGTCGGCCAGAGGACATCAGTTTATCCTTACATGTGTCGATATGTGCACACGTTGGCCAGAGGCTATTCCTCTTAAGAGCATATCTACTACGGATATCGCAGATGCTCTTTGGTTGATATTTTCTCGCTTGGGGTTCCCCAGAGAAATACTGTCAGACCATGGCACTCAACTCATATCTGATACTATGTCTCAAGTAATGTCTACCTTACACATTAAAAGATCTCTCAGTAGCATCTATCATCCTATGTCTAATGGGTTAGTTGAGCGTCTGAATAGAACGCTCAAGACTTTACTTGGTAAGATAACTGAAGACCATCCTCAAGATTGGGACAGGGTTTTACCTGCGGCTCTCTTTGCCTATAGAGAGATCCCAAATGAGCACACAGGATTTTCTCCCTTTGAACTTGTCTTTGGCGCGCGTCCGCGCGGCCCTATGTCTTTATTACACGATCTCATCACTGCCGATGATATTAGTGATGACACTCAATCTTCATATGAGTATGTCATTGCTCTGAGGCAAAAGATCATTGAGGCATGCAAACTAGCGACTGCTTCGTCAGAAATTGCTAAAGAAAAAGCAAGGCAGTTTGCTAACAAGAACAGATGTCTACGACAACTTTGTCCAGGTGACAAAGCATTCGTCCTACTCCCCCAGTAGGGAAAATAGACTTCTGATTGCATGGAAAGGTCCATATGCAATAGTCTCACGAATTTCCGATGTTGACTATGTGGTCGATATAGATGGAAAGCATAAGACTTTCCATATCAACATGCTGACGGAATTTCATGAGCGTCCAGACTATTTGCTGCCTATTTTTCAGGCAACGGACGATTCTTCTGTACCTCATGGTCATTACTCATCCCTGTCTGTCATACAGGATGAGGAATCTGTCTTTTCTGATGTCGATCTCCCTCTTCCAGTGGTTCCACTACATTCTATGGAATCTTGGAAAGATGTGTCCATTTCTCCTAATCTTTCTGTTGATGAACATCGTCAAGTCTCGTCGATGTTACAGACATTTAAGGATGTTCTAACCGACATCCCTGGTCACACGAATGTCATAGAACATGACATAATTCTTACCGACAGTAATCCTATTAGGGTTAGGCCGTATCCTATCCCTATACACTTTCAGTCACAAGTGGAAAAGGAATTGGATGAAATGATCCAATTAAACATAATTGAACCATCGACTTCTCCATATTCTTCTTCCATGGTTATTGTTCGGAAGAAAGATAAGAACATACGAATTTGCGTTGATTATCGCAAATTAAATGAAGTCACAAAGTTCGATGCTGAACCTATGCCTTTACTAGAGGATCTACTTATTAGACTTTCTAATTCTAGATTCTTCACTAAACTTGACCTGTCAAAAGGTTATTGGCAAATGCCTTTAGCAGATCATGCCAAACCTCTGACTGCTTTCTCTACACCTAGGGGTTTATTTCAATGGAATGTAATGCCTTTCGGTCTTATGAACGCCCCTGCTACTTTCGTTCGCATGATGCGTCGAATACTTTCTCATCGTTCAGATGTCATCGCTTACTTAGATGATATCTGTCTCTTCAGTGATTCTTGGGAAGATCACTATCTGGGATTATATGACCTACTGTCTACTCTACGTGAGTATAATCTGACAGCAAAACCTTCTAAAGCTTATATTGGTTTTGGTGAAATTTCTTTCTTGGGTCATCGTGTTGGTCATGGTCTCTTGAAGACAGAAGACCACAATACTTCGAAAATATTGAACATCTCTGTACCTAAGACGAAGAAACAAGTCCGGAGTCTCTTGGGTTTAATTCAATTCTATGGGAGATTTATTCCGAATCTATCTTCGATAATGGCACCTCTGTCAACGTTGTTGAAGAAAGGGTCGCCTAATCTGATTCGTTGGTCTCAGGAATGTCAATTTTCCTTAGACCAGATTAAAAGTATATTTTCTTCTCCTCCCATCCTAAGATTACCTACTCTTGATAGAACTTTTGTTCTTCGAAGTGATGCTTCATCCACTGGGATCGGAGCAGCACTTATGCAGGAATATGCTGAAACTCTGCATCCTGTCATGTACATTTCTAGAAAACTGAATGCGGCAGAGAGGAACTATTCGGTTTTAGACCGTGAATTGTTGGCTATGGTTTGGTCTATTCTCAAACTACAAAGATTCCTCCTGGGCGCACATTTCATTCTAGAAACTGATCAGAAAGCTCTTACAGCTATTCAGACTAAGAACTTGAAGAGTTCGAGATCCACTCGATATGCTATTGCTCTTCAACCTTTTCACTTCACGGTACGAGCTATCCGTGGGTCGGATAATGTGATGGCTGACATTCTGTCTAGATGCCCACATGATTCCAACTAATACTTCTGTTCTATTTCTAGATATACGACAGAGTCATAACACACCTATATTACTACAATACATTAGCACATCTGTCCTCGCTTTAGGTGAACACATACTATTGTGCTTTGTTATCATCTTCTTCTGTTCCCATCTTTAATATAAGAAGAAGACTGAGTAGTTAATATAAGGGCCGAAAGTTCACTCGGTCACAATTGTTAATAATAATGTATTGTATAGTATGAAACTTAATGGCTATTAAATAGAATTATATTGGTTGTTTTTTCTCAGCATGTTATTGTTGATCAGAGAAGCTACCTTTCTGTTGTCAAACATGGAGAGTTCCACATTGTACACTTTCCTTGGAACGACAGGAGATGTGTCCTGGATCGTCATTTATGTTTAATTTCATTATGTAATGGTATTAATTAAACATTTAGATAATGTACTATTTAACAATTTATATCATTCTAAGCGGTATTAGAGTATGACACTGCTATTTGATTATAATGATATGGACTTGCATATTTATATTGTATTTTCATGCAAGCGTAATGTGTGTTGGTGGCACCTCCCCGATATATTTTTTAAATCAGATTTTTTATCTGTTGAGAAATATTCTCACCAGACACTTTATGTGTCAATTTAGCCTCATATTAGGCAGTGCAATTACTTATCCCCGCATAATTCGTGCGTTGTTAAACCGTTTTTGGTTTTACTCTTGGATATTTAAAAAAAAAAAATGTTGCACATTTTTTTTTTTTTTATCTGGAGGTGGCGGTAATGTTGCTGCTAATATCTGGTCGCAACTTATTCTGACAATGCATTCTGACTATATTCATTTTTTAATGCATGGGAAGGAACTCATGGAATTGTAGTCACTTTTATTTCTACAGTCGTCTAATCTTGATAGCTATCGTCAAGAAGTTGTCTTATCTTGATAGCTAGGGTTGCCGATAGTTGTGTGAACGATTTTGAGTCACGACCATATATGGAGCGCTCAGATCGTCAGTTCTTTGAAAACAGTTGGCAATCGCAATGTTTCAAGATTCATTTCCTTTTAAGGTAATAGGTCTTAAGTCGAACATCGTAGAACATTCTTCGTTTCGTAAATTGGCCTGAGTTGTATTCGATTCGCGTGTTCTGCGCATGTCCCTTTTTGTGGCGGCGTTTAAAACGATTTCCGCCCAGGGCAGTCTGTGCTGAGAAGCTGTGAAGGCGAGACGTAGCTATGTGCTAGTCTTCGCTTAGTTTATTCAGGAAGGAAGTCCTCATGATTGTTGTTCCTATCTTGAGATGATATATCTCTGTGTTATTCCTAATGCCTGGAGGCATATGTGATTATTCATTTAATTCCTTATGAACAGGTAATTAAATCCCTTTTTTTTGCTGAGTAACTTTATCGCCATCTTGTGATGTTGACTTGTGCTTA
The DNA here is from genome assembly GCA_024509875.1 of Oreohelix idahoensis. Taxonomy (NCBI): domain Eukaryota; kingdom Metazoa; phylum Mollusca; class Gastropoda; order Stylommatophora; family Oreohelicidae; genus Oreohelix; species Oreohelix idahoensis. Next base: position 137,588 of record JAMPIV010016964.1, on the reverse strand, counting down.
GCCTGCCTTATTCTAAAGTCTACGATATGACTAGTTTGCTCAGCTCATGATTCACTTAGATTGTCACGCATCGATTGATGCCTGTCCTACGGACTATTTGCTTCCTGAACTTTGTTGATGGATCTAGGTTTGATACCTTTGCTGTATAAGGAACATAGAGGACGATAATGTGGCGCTCAAAAGACATGCCTGTCTTGTTGAGGTCAAATCGAGGAGACCATATTTAATCTCCTAGTTGATATCTACTAGCTCTTATGGAAAGGGGAAGTTCACTACCTGACTACATGTACAGCTTGTCACGATATCCTAAAAGGCATACAATGTACATTGATATTATGCTGTCTGCTGTGCCTGTTGAATCGACCACTTTGATGATACAATGACTGTTGTGAATATACCTGTGATGTTTTTCTGCATAACGATGTCCATGCTTTGTCATTGTGGCGTACAATATATATTACCAACAACATCACATGCAGTTCAACCATTTATTGACTTTATACGTTTATGAATTGATGTGACGTCCTTATCTGATACTCGACTTCATAAACACGTCACACATACACCAGACCACGACACCATAAGATCTTGCCTCATCATCCCTGGTGTCTGAGGGTGGCACACTACTCTGCAAAAGCAAGGATTATAATACCTTTGAGAGAAGCGGATGAAAGACAACACCCTCAACGTTGTGTGGCAAATGTGACATCATCCACAGAACATTTATACACAACAACACATTTTGCTACGCAACATACACCTTTACACACGAACTTTGCATCTCAAAGTCATAGAAAATGTCGTTGCTTGTACACCTTTAAAACTAGAACGTTGTATCTCAAAGTCACAGAAAATGTCTTTGCTTGTACACCACTAAAAAAATTCACTTCATATCTCAGTCACAGAAAATGTCTTTGCTTGTACACCTCTGAAAGACAAACTTCGTATCTCATAGTCCCACAATATGTCAGTGCTTATATACTTCTGAAAGACCAACTTCACATGTCATAGTCACAGAAAAACTTTGTATTTCACAGTCACAGACAGGTGCTAGTGGAACAAGAGATGAGAAGAAGACGCTGGTGTTGGATAGGAGCCACACTAAGGAAACCTGTTGATAACATTATAAAACAGTTCTTGAACTTGAATCTCCAATGTAAGATAGGTGGACCTATGGCAGTGGTGGTTAAAGGCTTCATAAGGAGCACTAGAGTAAGTGATGACGACGTAGATAATTAAGAAGGTAAAGCATCAGAACATTCATGCGCCTTTGTAGTGGTTTCTGTAGCAACTAATTTTGTTGCATGATGAGGCTGTCAGACCCATGTCTAGCCTCGTATTGGTCGCCTCATAGAATACGGCTGACTTAACAGTAGTGATATTCTTGTTTTTATCTCCTCATAGAATCCGGGAATCTCGTTAAAATAATAAACTTGCACTTTATAAATAATTAGTTCTTTACACCAATTCAATTGACCTTTATCAAAACGTTCCTCAGTATAATTCATTTGACTTGTAAAAATATGAGATATTTAGAATGATTACATTTACAATTATGCCTTTTTTTGTTTCAAAATGATTCCGTTTATTATTATTTTGCAAATTTGAGTTCCTTTATAAGAATCAATTTAAATATCTTAATATACATTCTTAAAATGATTCATTTTGTGTTCATAGATATGCATTTCTGAAAATGATTTACTTTGCAAATATTTTCAATATTCTGAAAATTTCTAGACATGGCTTAGTTCTAGACATTATGATTACGTTAAAATCAGCAATGATATCTATTACAATCGGTTATGACGACAGAAACAACAACCAAAAAGCTACAAACTTTCATAAATGAGTGATTTCGTAGAATAGAAAGATTGAAGTCATGTCACACTAGATCACTAATATAGAACGTTTAACAAGAACCAGATAGGTGCCAGTGAAACAAGAGATGACAAGAACCAGACAGGTGCCAGTGGAACAAGAGATGACAAGAACCAGACAGGTGCCAGTGGAACAAAAGATGACAAGAACCAGACAGGTACCATTGGAACAAGATATGACAAGAACCAGACAGGTGCCAGTGGAACAAGAGATGACAAGAACCAGACAGGTGCCAGTGGAACAAGAGATGACAAGAACCAGACAGGTGCCAGTGGAACAAGAGATGACAAGAACCAGACAAGTGCCAGTGGAACAAGAGATGACAAGAACCAGACAAGTGCCAGTGGAACAAGAGATGACAAGAACCAGACAAGTGCCAGTGGAACAAGAGATGACAAGAACCAGACAAGTGCCAGTGGAACAAGAGATGACAAGAACCAGACAAGTGCCAGTGGAACAAGAGATGACAAGAACCAGACAAGTGCCAGTGGAACAAGAGATGACAAGAACCAGACAAGTGCCAGTGGAACAAGAGATGACAAGAACCAGACAAGTGCCAGTGGAACAAGAGATGACAAGAACCAGACAAGTGCCAGTGGAACAAGAGATGACAAGAACCAGACAAGTGCCAGTGGAACAAGAGATGACAAGAACCAGACAAGTGCCAGTGGAACAAGAGATGACAAGAACCAGACAAGTGCCAGTGGAACAAGAGATGACAAGAAGATGCTGGAGATGGATAGGACACACATTGAGGAGACCTGTTGATAGCATTACAAGGCAGTCCTTGTTCGGGAATCCCCAGGGAAAGAGAGGCATAGAGAGACAAAAGAACACATGGAGAAGAGAACTGGAGTCAGACATGAAGGGGATTAGAAGACATTGAAAGACCTTGAACTGATGGCACGTGACAGGCATGTGCTCCTTGGGGAACAGAATGATAATGATGACGACACTATGACAGAAGTTTCTAGAAGGCCAAGGTCGCTATCACATGACATGCCAGCATGGACACTGATGTAGCCAATCCTAACGAATATGTTGACCACTACAATTAATTACACATCAGCAGGAACGCCGGACACAGGCGCAACACTACAGACAGCAATCAGACGTCAACAGTTCCCGCGGAAAATTTCACGTATGATGGGGGAATAATATGATGTAAGATAAATTATGATGATTTTTGCGTTGAAGGCCAGAGGAACGAATTCGATTAGTTCCAAATTGCTCTATTACCAAGCATAATTACGCCGTCTCGACCGCAGGCAGTTAGTAGTTCAGACTAATAACACATCGATCTGAATTCAAGGAATATTTTTCCGACTACTCTCGGACATTCCGGATAAGCCGGTTAATGGGAACAGAGTAGTAAGTAGTTTTATATATATATATATATATATGTGTGTGTGTGTGTGTGTGTGTGTGTGTGTGTGTGTGTGTGTCTGTGTGTGTATGTGTGGGAAGGTGTGTGTTAATGTGTTGCTTTCTTCCCATTTCGCTCCTTTTTAAAAATTAAATAGGAGTTTTGGATAGGCGCGCACCGTTCAGCCTTGACGAAAGGTCCGTCGGTTATATTAAGGCGTATGTTCAAATAAAAAGACCAGTGAAGCCACTAGTGCAACTGGTTCCCTTGCAGGACGTTTGAATCAAAGTATTCATCTACTCTTGCAGCGGTTGTTAATGTAGCAATGTGTTAAACATAACGAGGTTGCAAGCCACATGCACAGCCCATGTTAGTAGCCTCTTACGACTTGCCTAAGGTAGCAATAGTCCTAATATTTATTGCATGCCTGACAGACCACCGAGAACTACTCGGAGCGGTGTGCTGGTACAGTCTGATATATGTGTGTAGGCGGGTTTGTACTAGGAACATAAAGGAAACGAGACAAACCTTAGTAACGAAATTCAGTTAAGGGACACTATATCGGTCAGAAGAAGCTGTAGACAAAGTTGTAGCGACATATTCCAGTCAGCCCCGACCTGCATGCATCACGCAGGCCTCCTTGCATTTGAATTGGCCGAGGCAGAAACGTCACGACGTGGTTGTGCGAAGTGGGGAAACACGACCGAAAATTACGACAGCTTTACAGTTTTGACAAGGAGAAACTGACGGAGCATCCTCTTGGGAAAACATTGCACGTCTCGAATACGACTTTACACTAGAACAGACGCAGAGGAAACATGTTGTTGTCTGGAGAAGCCCAGCCTACCCTGAGCTCCCGGAGGGAAAATGAAAGAGATAGCGAAGCAGTGCCGATTTTATATATATATATATATATATATATATATATATATATATATATATATATATATATATATATATATATATATATATATATATATATATATATATATATATATATATATATATATAAAGTATTGTGCATAACATGGTACGTAGATACATTGCGCCAGTTTTGTGTTGCCGGATCCTATAAACAAGGCTGTTGTATTAAAGTAATATTAGATTCGTCTTTGACTAGAACTCAGAAGGGAAAATGAGAATGGGGAGAATTAGATAAGAAAAGTAGAAGAGAAAGTCAAGCAACTAGAATTTCTTTAGTTAGAATTGAAGAAGACGGCTCAAAAAAAAAGAAATTTGCGATGAGCAATATGCTGATTGAAGCCTACGCTACATGAAGCCAGGAAACTTCTATTGTTCAATTTATGAAAGGGAGTAAAATGACGTCTGCAGTACATTGTAGAATGGGTGTTTAGGTTTGTTATGGTAAGAAGGTTTAATGTATGTGATAGTTTGCTGCGTCAATATGCGCGAATTGCGTGCTCTTCGGTAACGTTAGAAGATGTCTTGAATTAGAAATATCATTTAGATAATTATGTTGAACTTTAAGGTAAGCGATCACCAGTTTTCGTTCAGAATGTGTGCCATCCAAAAGAGCATTGTTCATATTAAAATACTTTTAGCAGCAATTTCAGTTGTATTTACATCAGGTCAGAACGTAGACTTTAATATACTATGTCCAACATTTAAATATTTTATATGTGAATAGAAACTTAGAAGGGTTTTGAAAAGGGTTCAGCTGATTCATTCATATAACTTCGCTCCCCAAGGAGCATAGGTCTTCAACAAACACATGCCAAGTCCTCCTGTCATGTGCCATCTTCTCAAGTTCTCTCCACGTTCTCCTCATCTTCACCTCTGTTTCCAGCTCTCTTCTTGGTCTACCTCTGCCTCTCTTGCCTTGGGGGTTCCAGAACAAGGACTGCCTTGTAATGCTATCAACAGATTTTCTCAGTGTGTGCCCTATCCATCGCCATCGTCTTCTTCTCTTCTCTTGTTCCACTGGTACTTGTCTGGTTCTTGTCATCAGTTCCACATTGGTAACCTTGTCATACCATTTCAGTCCTTCTATTCTACGCAAGCACCCATTTATGAAAGTATGTAGCTTTTTGGTTGTTGTTTGTGTTGTTCTCCATGTTTCAGAGCCATATAATAGTACTGACTTGACATTTGAGTTGAAGATTCTTAGTTTTGTGTTGGATCAGATTTCTCTTGATCTCCATGTTTCCCAATGCAACGAAAGCTGCTCTTGTTTTCTGTATTATTATTTTGATATTTCTGTCTGTCCCTCCAACTTTGTCTATATTACTGCCAAGATATGTGTATGATTCTACATCTTGTTGTGGTGTTTCTTCAAGTTCAACCCTGTTATCATTTCCTGCATTTATTCTCATTATTATTGTTTTTTCCCTGTGTATTTTATGACACAATTGCTGTGACCTCTCATCGAGTGTTTTCATTTTGTACTGCATCTGATTACGGTTATGGGACAGGAGAGCCAATTCATCAGCAAAATCTAGATCATCTAACTGTTTAGTCAATTTCCACTGGATTCATTTTTCTGTTGCGTGTTGTCGATGTTTTCATAACCCAGTCTGTTGTTAGTAAGAAAAGAAATGGAGACAAGAAGCATCCCTGTCGCACTCCCGTTCTTATCCCAAACGGTTCTGTAAGATGTCCTTCATGAAGAACTCTAATGTCATGTCTTCATAAGTTTTCTTCGAAACTTAGGTTTTGAGAAGAGTTCATCTGATGATATTTCAAATATATATAAGTCAACTTTTGGCTTTAAACACATTTTATTTATCAAGCTTCACTACAGTGTTCACAAATTTTCATGATCACAGACCTCAAGTCGTATTTTATTAGCAGACAATGGGGTTGTAATCTGTAGTCTGTTATTATATTTGTGCTCGCCTGTTAATGAAAACATCACCAAATCAATCCATTTCGTTGCACGTCGAAAACGTTACATTTACGAAGAATATTGAAATGGATTGATGATAATGATGGCAGTAAAATTCATATAGATAGCTTATTTATTTCTTATTTCAGTACTACCTTCGGTGATGTTACCAGACAAGAGACGAAAAGAGGGCGAGGGGGGGGGGGGGGAATAGTACGTCGGGTGGAGTCTATTAGGTGGTGCTGTGTGAATAGGAACACAGCTGAGGGGGGGAACTGTATAAGATTGCGGATGTATATAGGAGTATGGTCTATGCACATAAGTGTCAAAGAGATAAAGCCAAATGAGAAATGATGGGCGAATGGATAAGCGGACTAAGATGTAGAGGGATATAGAAAGCTAGAGACTGGTTGGGCAGAAGATAGCATGGGGGATAGACAGACATGAAAATATGAACTTACATACACGGACAAACACATGATAAATATAGACCTACAGACAACAGACAGACATGAATATATGAACATACATACAACGGACAAACAGATGATAAATATAGACCTACAGACAACAGACAGACAGACAGACAGACAGACAGACAGACAGACAGACAGACAGACAGACAGACAGACAGACAGACAGACAGACAGACAGACAGACAGACAGACAGACAGACAGATAGATAGATAGATAGATAGATAGATAGATAGATAGATAGATAGATAGATAGATAGATAGATAGATAGATAGATAGATAGATAGATAGATTACATACAGTTAGAAAGGCAGGCACAATGCTCCGTACACTCATAAGACACCCTTAACACTCAACCACGCAAAGTGAAGAAAAAAAAGCAGAGAAATTCGGACACACAACTGTAAGGAAAACCCATTTCTCGCGATAATCATCAGCATAAAACGGATCACCCAACATAAAAATGAAGACCAAATGAAGACATCTTTAATCATAAAATACAGGAATCGCTCCCACTTATAAGATCGACTACGTCTTACTGGACTCAGACAAGCCGAGTATTGTGGACATTTTTATGATGGCCATGAATGCCTTGTGCGAATTTAGACGGTAAACAGGATTTACAATGAAAGTTGTACACAGCTAGCCGGGAAATATACATGAATCTAGAACTATTTGTGCTGTCCGAGTTTTGAATGTTGGATGGCACAAGACACTAGAGCCTGACTAAACGGCTATGCTCAGCAGGCTGGTGAAAGAAGAAAATGAATTGACTGATAGAATGAACCATGCTGGACAGTGCATTCATTAACAATATACTTTGTTGGACGGTGCATTCATTAACAATAAACCATGTTGGACGGTGCGTTCATTAACAATGAACAATGTTGGACAGTGAATTATGTGACGAAATGTCTGTCCCTGTCCTTTTATGTGATCTCTCACACCTCCAGCCCTACGGCAGTATCATTTCTTCTTCTTCATTTTTCTCTCCGATCGTTTTTATTTGGCATTTCATTTTGCCTTTTCATACATTTTACTCTTTATGCTGGACATAGCATGGGGAAAGTCTCTAACACGCCACTCCCCTATGGCAGTATTTGCTACGGGAGTAATTCTTATCTTATTATGTCGCATTCACGCTTCACGAAGACGTGTTAAGTTACGCCAGGTTATTAGACAGTCAGCGACGTTATTTTATCGCATAATCTGTCTGACCATCTTTTCAAGCGACGGTTCTTGTTTATCCAAGCTTGTGTTGGGCAGGAGTGCTGAATAGAACCAGATTTGTTTGTCTGGCGAAACACAGGGGAATAGCGACCATCCCTGAGTCATTACGACAGTAAAACACGGTCACAATATTATGATAGACAGAGATGTGTTTGGAAGGTTGTACACAAGGGGCATCGGACATAATATTACCATATATGGGAGACGTGACCTTTGCAAAATTGTTCCATGTCGGAAATATTTTGAAAGTACCACACCCGACCTGTTTGAATATGATTGGGGCGTTTATTTAACTCCATAACAAACGAAGGCGTGGGAAGAGAGGAAATTTAGTCTGACCTTTTCGCAGTTTTATTTCACTGTGAATTTCACGCTCGCCAAGACAACATCAGACCTCGCCAGAGTGAAGACTAGATTCAGAATTCTTTTTTTAAACCGGACCTTTTATTGGATAACCAGATAAGACTTACAAAGCACAGGAAATCTCTACATTTTAATAGGGAATACCGGGACTAGGAAACCGAAGACACACGAAATCAGAGAGGGAATCTATTGTAAATTTAAGACATCCCAGACGCGTGTAAGAGAACGATTCGTCTCTTTTATTCATCTGAGCAACAGGTTTTTAGCCAAGATTGGCGTAAGTTGTGATTGACATTTCATATTTTATTACTAACATGTGAACTAACATATTTATATATATATGTATATATTACCATGTGAAGTTTAATGTGTGAAACTCGCTATTGGATGTCAAAGTCATTTGAGGCTGGCAACCTCAGTATCTAGAATGATGATTCATGAACCACCACTGCACGGGCTGGTGATTGCTTTATTGATAGTTTCGTAAAGAGAACTAAAAGCATAAAGTAGTTCCAGGTTCCCTATGGAGCAGGGAGGGAAAGATGAAAGAAATGATGTACATTCTAAGAATAATACTTACAGTTTCAAAGCTTTTCACTCAGTGTAAATGTAAACGAAAAAACATATTCATGTTAAAATTAATAGAAGTTTCAAACTTTTCCACAAGTGTAAATGTAAATGAAACATAAATGAATTTATATTGTGAACACTTTTCAAACAGTGGAGATGTAAATGTAAAACATATTATATCTGTACGTTTAACCTTTTCATTTAAATGTAATGTAAAGCTAAAGCTATTCAGTTTAAATGTAAAAGAAGTTTTATCCCGAGGGATTAAATTTAATTCTTATCGAGGGTAAATTCTGTCATGGGATGGTAGAATAGAAGAGGGGGCACATAACTATGTGTCGGAAAAAACGCCATACTCAGAAGAGCGTTTCATTTCTATTTCTTTTACCAGTTATTGGTGGTATCAGTAGAAACTGCTATCTCTGGAACCAAGTGAAGGTAGAAGTGGACTGACGTTGTGCGAGAAGCTATCATAAGAGGGTCTTATAGACAGATGCAGAACCACCTTGGTCGTTACTCCGTGAAGTTCTGGGAACGTGCGGCGCCTGAACTTTGACCAGAGACGAGTGACAGCAGTGTACAGAAAACCTACTCATCAGTTGAGGATTAGAATCATCATTGGCAGCTAAGTTAACCTATATGCTGCCACTTGAACCTCTTATCAAAACCCATCACCCAAGTGATGAAAACCTTATTTTGTAATTAACTATTATTCATTTCTTTTAAACTGTTAAACTTAAAGTGATTATTAAATTTTGTTATTTGTAATTTTACAATTTTAACTTCGATTCAGTCATTTTAAATGTACTACATGTTTGTCTCAGTCAGTGTTACTAAACACACACTCTAGACAGAGCTATGTTATACTAATAATTCCACTGATTAACTCAGCGGTGGGGGCTTAACGAGCTAGAATAAACCATTGCTTAAATTCTTCATAAAAGGTGTCGGCAGATTACAGAATTAACGTGCTCAGCAGCAGCCAGCATTGTTTTCGCTTATCTGAATATCTTGTGAAGACTCCCATGTGATAGAAGTTTTACTACTCTCCTATCTACATTTCTGCCAAGAGTAATCTTGTGTAAAGATAGACTCCAGTGAAGCATATAATAGATACTCTTGAGTTTTAGCCACTGTTGGACCAATACTGCAAAGCAGTGGAGACAATACCGTCACAAATTCATTGACAAAAACCATGTTGAACGGTGCGTTTATTAACAATGAACCGTGCTGGACAGTGCACTTATTAACGAAAGATTTATAACTAATGAAATAATAGAAAAACGTTGAAGTATCAATTATATTAAGTCATGTTAATGTTAGTATCTATAAATACCTACTTGTTCTGGAACTCACAGTGAAAAAGAGGCAGGGGTAGACCAAAAAACACACTCAGAAGTGAACTGAAGACAGAAGTGAAACCGATAAAAAAGTGGAAAGAACTTGAGATGTTAGCACGTGACAGCAGATTATGGCATGTGTGTTTTGAAGGTCTATGCTCCGTGGGAAGCTAGATGGTATTGACTGATCTATAAATAAGCTTACTTTTAAGTGACTAAAGTCACATCGGAAGTTAATAACACAGACAAACAGTTTGATTTAGCTTTTGCTGGTGACCTGGCTCACATGTCTCGTTACCGTAATGAGATACAAGAAAAATAATTATGCTAGTTGGGAGAGCAGATAGTTAGATTTTTAATCCTGGAATTCAAGTCAGAGCAGTATTAATTTCTTTACGTCCTGTTTTTCCCGATTTGTTTCCTTTTGTGTTTTTAAGGACAGAGTTTTTATAGTGGAAAATGTATTTGTTTTGTTGTTGTTGTTGTTATAGAGAATAACATCACTTAAAACAAAATTTTTTTAAATCAGAAGGATTTGAATTTGGATACTACACTGCTCACGCTTACATTCTATTATTTTTATCTGTTGATATTTAAAATATAAGTTTATTTGGTGAAAAAGACAAGTAGAGCGCGATTATACGAGTTTCTCTTACGTGAAACTTGTATCTCATCTTTTTATGAATGAAAACTTGCGAACAAGTTGTTTTTCAAAGCTAGAAGGTAGTGTCGGAGCACTGAAGTATATGTGAGAGATGCTGAATAATTATGAACAGAGGTAATGGGATCTTAATTAATTATACAGTATAGAGGCGGTGACACCGGTTACAAATGCAATTTTGATGCATTTGAAACAGGTGAGGTCTGCGAATTTTGGAATTTTCTTTCAAAAGATTGTCGCACTTTGTAGTACTCCATCGTCGAAAAGACAGCATTCTTTCTTAACATTGACAAAAAGTTAGAATGTGTAAACCACCTTGCAAGAAGTATAATAAGGCTTTCTCTATGCAGTTGTTATAACGTTGCAAAAGCAAAGATTATTAACAATATCAGCTACAAAGAGTTAAACAAGAAATCAATATTAAATTTGATTAGAAGAGCTATTTAAATGAGCTTTCAAGTTTTCTTTTGTGTACTGCGTGTACTGTAGAAGCGTCCATCATGGGATTGGTTATTGGTTTTTATCCAAGGCTCCTTATTCCGGGCAGGTGTGACGTCATGTTGCGTTCTTTTAAAATGCTCTTGTCATCTATCCATCCATATGATTTCAAGTTAGCATAAACAATGTCTTAATTAGTTGTTGGTTTGCTGTCATTTAACTTATGTATCATTCACATATGTGATGAGCGAATATGTCACTATACTTTACTGGCGAACGTTCTACTATGTCTCTTCGTCTTACCTTCTAGAAATGATTTCTATACCACCAAGGCGTTTGATCTCTTCCACTTGTTCTGGTCAATGTAGCGAAAAAGGCAAGGCACTCTGGAATTGCCACGTAAAATAGTGTCTTTATGATAATTTATGAATTGCACACCAGTAATTCTACAATAACTTTTTGGTTAATGCACCAAACTGAAAAAAATATTTTTGCCGTTTGAACAGCAACTACAAATACATGTAATTATGGCAGTGGGAAATCATTATCTTTGGTAATTGACGAGAAAATCATGATGTTTTCGGGAAAAATTCCCACAACAGCATTGAAATCCATCGAAAGGTATAAGTAGAAAAGTTAATGTTATTGTTACTGTTGAACAGAATTGATTTCATTGCACTCCGGGCAAACCCATAGGTGCTCAGTCTCCCTCAGTATATGTCGAAGAGTGTGAATGCTTCTGTTACTGTATCTCGCCGGTTGTATACACGACAGATGCATCCTCTCATACGTCCATCTCTGCTAGCCTGACGTTTGACACCAAATTCCAACAGTCTTAACCTTGGTGATTCATCTATTGCAGTGTCATTCTCTAACAGCCGATCATTAATTGTTCTCAGTATCTCTCTCTTATCCATATCCAGTGCCCCTCACTATGGTTGCTCTTGATTCTAGTCTGTCAGCTCTCTGATTACGGCATACTCCTGCATGACCAGGACAGTAGACCCACCCCAAGTCATGCAGACTCTTCCCTTTTGAATGTATTTTCAACTGTGGTCACCTGCTTGATCGTTGTTTCTGCTTGTGCCATCCCTGACATCCCTCTCTTTATTCTTGCTCCCTTAATATGAGCTATGTTTCCATGCAGGGTGTGCCGTTTGTCTGTGGTTTCTCGCATATAGGCTTTTGCCTGGACCATCGCATATCTGGATCTAATCAACAGCACTCCAGGCATGCACTTCATTGTCACAATAGAGGTATCTCGCGTACAGTCCAAGACTATACGCATCCCTTCACTTTGAATGCGTTCTAGTCGTTCACATTGTGTTACTGACAGCGTGAGTATTCCCAGCCGATACTCAATGACTGATATGATATTACTTGCCGATTATAAAGAAGAAAAAGTAATCTCTGCTCCAGACGCGCAGCGGCCATTAGTTACAGGGCTGCAAGGCCTCTCCTGTATTTCTGTATGATGTGCTCAGCGTGATACTTATAGGATAGCCAGCGGTTTAATGTAACTCCAAGGTATTTCAGCTTTTCGTGCATTTCAATTTTCTGTCCATTGAGAGTAATATCAGGAAGGTCTGTTTTCACTATTGAGTTGTTCAAGGAGCACCACATCACGCAGGCCTGGTTGGGATTGACTTTGGAGCCAGTATTCTTGCACCAATTAAACACCTCCTGTAGTGTCCCATGTATGCTATTAACCATTTCTTGTTGGTCAGAGCCATTTCTATAAATGAGTATGTCATCAGCAAAAGTCAATGTTCGTCCTAACCCAGTTGACTGAATGATGGCTACATTTGCTGTGTAGATATTGAACAGCACCGGTGAAAGTGGAGAACCCTTGGGTAGTCCCGGGCAAATGGGCATTGGGTCTGATGTTCATGTTCCCAAGTGAAATGCCACTGATCTCTCCGTTAAGGCAGCCGCTAATACATCTCGTTAGCCAAGGGCTAACACCGCAAGCCATTACACAGTTCATTAAAGTAGAAAAGTGAACTCAGGCGCGGAACTCCGAGAAGGAAAGGGTTAGATCTAGATTGGGTATATAAGCCCGCTCAGATTCAATTCTGGACTCTCAAAATTTCATAGCTGATAAGACGTCGAGCGGACTGCACGATCAGTCAGACAAGGTTGTCAAATGTCTCCCTTACTATATTTACTAGTTTTAGAACGCGTATTATAAAACATAAGAAAACATACAAATGTTAAAGGCGTCCATGTACCAGGCATAGGTGAAAAGAAAGTAATAGCATACGCTGATGATACAATCTTTTTCCCTTCAAACATTTCATCAATTAAAAATATCGTAGATACCTTTGATAAATTTAGCAAAACTAGCAGTTAAAAAAAAAATCAATATTAAAAAAAAAAAAATTAATTATGGGTATAGAGCATTGGACAAATAAAACAGACTTCCATCCTCATCTAATGCAAATTAATAATATGAAAATATACAAAATAAATTTCACGTCTGTACCAAAGAAAATAAACAAAGATATGAGAAAAAAATATCAAAAGTTGTGAATAAAATAAAATGTTACAAATATAAAAATGTTACAATATTCGGTGGAAGTGTTATTGTAAACACGCATGTTATTCCTAAGTTATTATACATATGTAATACTTTTTACCCTCCAAAAAGAACTCTAACAAAAATAAATTCTATAATCAGACACTTCATCTTCCACCACACAATGCGGTACTTAATATAAAAAAGAAAATATTAATGCAGGATAAAATAAGAGGAGGTATATCCCTACAAGAAATAACTACTAAAATCAAAACTATGAGAATCAAATTTATAAGTAACATAATAAATGATCCACAATGATATCCTTTAGCACATTACTATGTGGGACTACGAATTGCAAAATGATATCAATTTAACAACACAGTACGCATCATTTTGGAATCTTACCAACATTTTATACAAACAATGCGTTAGATACATACAAGGAAATGAAATGATAATCCACCGAAGATCCAAAGAGATTACTTACACTTTTGGCAGAATATAGACATCTAGTATGGATTTGCAGAAATAAAGCCGACTATGAACAAAGAATTTTTAACTCAAAACTTTTTCTACATATTTTCAGGCAGAAAACCAAACACTTAAATCATTCCACGCAGTTTTCAGATAAGACAAGCCCTTATAACTTTCGCACATATATTGTTAGCATATGTATGTATGTTTACACTTATGTATGTGTGCTTGAGCATGTACCTACGCAGGTTTCTTTGACCTTGAATTTGCAGTTACATTTCTTTATAATTGTGATGACTGAATTGTAATGTTCATTATGTTGAATATTTTCGTTTGTATAGTAAACAAATTTGCTTTAGACATTAAAAAAAGCCCCCTATTGGAAAGACACGCAACTATGTGAATACTGAGGTGGTCAGTAACAATGTCAATCATTCCTAATTATGTAAATGTATCTTTCTGAGAATCTCTGACTAAGCATTGAAAAAAGAATACAGCTTTTAAATGAAAAAAGACACATACTTGTCGAATCTATACAGCCAGAGCCCATAGCTGAAAGATCGGACCTGCATGTGAGCAAATTTACATAAGTGATAAGCTCAGATCCATAATACTGTATCTGAAGGGCATATTAAATTTGCATTAATCGTTGAGTTATGAGTTCTTTGTGTTTTGTACAATGCTGCAATATTTAATATCAGTGTTAGCATTGACTTTTCATTACCTGGTAATATCTTAATTTTGGTACTCTAAAGCCTGTGCTGATAACTGAAATTGATTTCTAAACTTAATATAACCTGAACAATCCTCAACATAAATAACACATAAGGAAGGGAAACCCGAGGCCTGTCCAGCTAGGCATCAACAATAAAAGATGCTTTACTGGCTATTTATCAGTAAGAAACACAAGATAACACCGGAAGTATACAGTGGGCAACTCAGCTCCTTAATGAGTCAGTCCAAACAAGACAAAGACCTTGATACTGGGTCCAGTAAATAGTAGAAGACTAAAGGACAATAGTATAGAACAGTGGGTAGGTTTCTGGTATTGTATGAACATAAATAACACATAAGGAAGGGAAACCCGAGGCCTGTAAACAGTAAATTAATATTAGACAAACATAAAGGTATGTTTTCAGGCACTCGTAAGAAATAAAGAAGTAGAACACTTGGACAACAGAAAAACAACAGACGTGAGTGGCTTACCCAGGGTTCGAACCCCGTACCTTCCGTACGACAACTCCGCCTAGCTATCAAGCGAATCACACTGACCCCACGGCCAGCTAGGCATCCCCAATAAAAGATGCTTTACTGGCTATTTATCAGTAAGAAACACAAGATAACACCGGAAGTATACAGTGGGCAACTCAGCTCCTTAATGACGCAATCACTTCTGTTGTTCCTCTATTAACAGTATGTGTCAGTCCAAACAAGACAAAGACCTTGATACTGGGTCCAGTAAATAGTAGAAGACTAAAGGACAATAGTATAGAACAGTGGGTAGGTTTCTGGTATTGTATGAACATAAATAACACATAAGGAAGGGAAACCCGAGGCCTGTAAACAGTAAATTAATATTAGACAAACATAAAGGTATGTTTTCAGGCACTCGTAAGAAATAAAGAAGTAGAACACTTGGACAACAGAAAAACAACAGACGTGAGTGGCTTACCCAGGGTTCGAACCCCGTACCTTCCGTACGACAACTCCGCCTAGCTATCAAGCGAATCACACTGACCCCACGGCCAGCTAGGCATCCCCAATAAAAGATGCTTTACTGGCTATTTATCAGTAAGAAACACAAGATAACACCGGAAGTATACAGTGGGCAACTCAGCTCCTTAATGACGCAATCACTTCTGTTGTTCCTCTATTAACAGTATGTGTCAGTCCAAACAAGACAAAGACCTTGATACTGGGTCCAGTAAATAGTAGAAGACTAAAGGACAATAGTATAGAACAGTGGGTAGGTTTCTGGTATTGTATGAACATAAATAACACATAAGGAAGGGAAACCCGAGGCCTGTAAACAGTAAATTAATATTAGACAAACATAAAGGTATGTTTTCAGGCACTCGTAAGAAATAAAGAAGTAGAACACTTGGACAACAGAAAAACAACAGACGTGAGTGGCTTACCCAGGGTTCGAACCCCGTACCTTCCGTACGACAACTCCGCCTAGCTATCAAGCGAATCACACTGACCCCACGGCCAGCTAGGCATCCCCAATAAAAAGATGCTTTACTGGCTATTTATCAGTAAGAAACACAAGATAACACCGGAAGTATACAGTGGGCAACTCAGCCCCTTAATGACGCAATCACTTCTGTTGTTCCTCTATTAACAGTATGTGTCAGTCCAAACAAGACAAAGACCTTGATACTGGGTCCAGTAAATAGTAGAAGACTAAAGGACAATAGTATAGAACAGTGGGTAGGTTTCTGGTATTGTATGAACATAAATAACACATAAGGAAGGGAAACCCGAGGCCTGTAAACAGTAAATTAATATTAGACAAACATAAAGGTATGTTTTCAGGCACTCGTAAGAAATAAAGAAGTAGAACACTTGGACAACAGAAAAACAACAGACGTGAGTGGCTTACCCAGGGTTCGAACCCCGTACCTTCCGTACGACAACTCCGCCTAGCTATCAAGCGAATCACACTGACCCCACGGCCAGCTAGGCATCCCCAAAAAAAGATGCTTTACTGGCTATTTATCAGTAAGAAACACAAGATAACACCGGAAGTATACAGTGGGCAACTCAGCCCCTTAATGACGCAATCACTTCTGTTGTTCCTCTATTAACAGTATGTGTCAGTCCAAACAAGACAAAGACCTTGATAATGGGTCCAGTAAATAGTAGAAGACTAAAGGACAATAGTATAGAACAGTGGGTAGGTTTCTGGTATTGTATGAACATAAATAACACATAAGGAAGGGAAACCCGAGGCCTGTAAACAGTAAATTAATATTAGACAAACATAAAGGTATGTTTTCAGGCACTCGTAAGAAAAAAAAGAAGTAGAACACTTGGACAACAGAAAAACAACAGACGTGAGTGGCTTACCCAGGGTTCGAACCCCGTACCTTCCGTACGACAACTCCGCCTAGCTATCAAGCGAATCACACTGACCCCACGGCCAGCTAGGCATCCCCAATAAAAGATGCTTTACTGGCTATTTATCAGTAAGAAACACAAGATAACACCGGAAGTATACAGTGGGCAACTCAGCTCCTTAATGACGCAATCACTTCTGTTGTTCCTCTATTAACACTATGTGTCAGTCCAAACAAGACAAAGACCTTGATACTGGGTCCAGTAAATAGTAGAAGACTAAAGGACAATAGTATAGAACAGTGGGTAGGTTTCTGGTATTGGCGGAGTTGTCGTACGGAAGGTACGGGGTTCGAACCCTGGGTAAGCCACTCACGTCTGTTGTTTTTCTGTTGTCCAAGTGTTCTACTTCTTTATTTCTTACGAGTGCCTGAAAACATACCTTTATGTTTGTCTAATATTAATTTACAATCCTCAACAGCATGACGCAGTAAAATGTCAGGACTGCGCAGTACTAGCTATAAGAGCTTACAGTCCTTTTCAGGGCTTAGCTTTTAAATGCTGGATGCCAAAGAGTTCGTCTTCTTCTACCTGTGCAATTCACCGGATAGTAGCATTGTGGCTACCTGTCTATCTTGGACATCAACACCTGATGTACGACGTGAAGTATCTGCAGTGAAAGGAGCTGAATTCGATAAGTACTCAATACTTTGAAGAAACAAGATCTAGAAGTCACCAATTACCCGAAATGATGAACAAAGACATTGACACATTCAAATGTTCCAACGGGACCGAAGACGCAGCAAAAGAGATGATACAGTCAGCGACTCATAGCTTGACTGCTTAAAAAAACAGCGTCAGGGTCAGCGAACCATAGCAGTCTGGCCGAGAGAGTAGGGATCGACGAGGGAAGGCAAACCCGGTTCCAAAAAATGCCGTGCGGAAACGCTGTAAACGGCGACACAACGCAACTAACGTCCTTGTTAGGACGAACGCGGAAGAAGAAGCAGAGATGTTCCAACTTGTGATTTGTGTAAGTGCACATCAGCAATCTTTTCCAAACTTTTATTTTAATTAATAAATGTTCAGATACATTTTATAAATCGCAGTTTATTGATTTTGTTTAAATTCCAGTTTCTGATTGAAATTGTGTTACAGTGGGGAGATTAAGAGAATTATTATTAAATATCATAATTCCCGCCGTAAGTATTTCGGTCGCTCAGTCACATTTTGCACACCGTCATTTGCGCACTTTTTCTATTTTCGAGAGAGTACAGCCACGGCTAAGGGGGTGCAACTTTGGTTGAAAGTTAGACAATAATTGTATTGTTTCCCCTTATATGTACTCTCGCGAAAATAGAAAAGGTTTGACGGTGTGCATTAAATCAACAGACAATCAAGATAATCTGTCCATTTTCATTCGGGAAACGGATTTAACTCATCATTTTTCTTAAAAATACCCTTAAAATGCTTACATTTCTGATTGTTTCTTCAAGACAAAATTTTAATTTAAAGTAGTGCAGACTTATTATTATGGATCAAAATGATAAGATGCCTAAAAAGGAAGAGACGATCGCGTCATTCACTGCGAGCAAGCGAGACTATAGAAGAAGCAGCAATGTAATACGTGTAACAGAAACAACACACTATAATTAACAACCTGCCAATTTTGGCGGGTTGTTGCTAGTTTAATATATAAATACGTAGGGATAATTAACGAGCTGCATTTCACACCAACTAGGAATATAGACTCCCTTGGAGCATAGGATATGTCTAGCGAGAAGGTGACTTACTTCACAGCTTTCTTCTACAGCTACCATCTATAGACTGTGCAGTTAACTACCTGAGTTGCCCTTTGCCATCTTTAAACTAGTTCACCAGTTCTCTTCTCCATTTCCGCGAAATATATCAATTTTTCTATCCAACATCCACCTCGCCACAGTCAGGTTTTACTTTTGTCGTTGTTCCCTCTCGTCAGGTCTTCAATAATTTTATTAACCTTCAGCTCCCAGTCGAGTATAAGCCTTGAAAAACTTCACGCTAAGTATACATCCTCTGTACCATCACTCCAGCGTCTTTCTATAGCTTCTGTATTCCTTTTAAGCCTGCCTATAATTCCCTTCTATGTTTTATTTTCTGTCTTTTTTCTCACTCTGGATATTCCAGAACTTGCACTGTCTCGTAGTGCGACAAACTGGTTACTTTAATGTGTGTCCTAACCCATGCCCGTGTCTTCTTATCACCTTTGGTACCTGTGATGTTTCGCTGGCTCTTTCCATCAATTCTGCATTTACCATCTAGTCATACCATTTACCATCTAGTCAAACCATTTACCATCTAGTCATACCATTTCAATCCTTCTTTTCTTAGAAAGCAGATATTTTTTAAGGTCTGTAACACCTTGGTTACCCTTTTTGTAGTTTCCCATGTTTCAGACCACACAAAAAGGAATGCGTTGACATTTGAATTGAAGATTCTTATTTTCGTGTTTGATTTGTACAAGTATTCTAATATCACTTGTTCATCTTCCAACGTTACCTACATTGCTACCCAGATGTAATGCCCCAGTTCATATCTTCACATTTTATAAGGATGTTTTTCCAAGACAAATCTACCTATCATTTGCCTTATTTATTATAATAGTCATTGCCATTTTTTTCCTGTGCATTTTCAGACCGTGTTGCCGTGAACTAGGTTCGAGTAATCTCATATTGTCATGCACCTGGATGCAGTTATGGGACAGACATACCGTGTCACTAACAAAATCTATGTCTAAATCGTCAAGTTGTTTTGTCAGCGTTCACCGGATTCCATACCTGTTGCATGATATCTTTTGTTTCCATAAAACAATCCAGTAACAAGAGAAAAGGTGACCAAGAGTCACCATTGCTTCATTCCATTTATCTCAAAGAGTTTTTTAAGTTGTCCTTCATTGAAAATTCTGAATAACACATCTTCATGTGTTTTAATAAGTTAATGGACTTTAGGGAAACACCATAATGCCTTATGATATTCCAAAGTAATTCTGTGTCAAAACTTCCAGATGCCTTTTCTCAGTCTTCAAATTCAATGTTAAGCTGTGAGTTTAGTCCAAGCTCTTAAGCTCTATAATGGTTGTTAAGTTTTCTGCCTTCTTCGTGTTATTTTTACATCGTATGCTAAAAAATGGTGTTATGAAGATTTATATGTTTTTTATAGCGGCGTAATATCTCTGTGAAATACACACTAGCCATCAGCAAAGAGCAATTCATTTAAATCATACGGTCCAGTGAGATCGCATGGCTCATATTGATCGCAGGTCTGCAGTCGGAATACCGGAGTCTTCTCGAATATGTAGCCTATATTTGAGGCTTATGTGTAGCTTATATTTGATGTTTATATGTAGCCTATAGTAGATGTTTATGTGTTGCCTATATTTTATGTTTTTATGTAGCTAATATTTGATGTTTATATGTAGCTTATATTTGATGTTTATAATGTAGCTTATATTTGATGTTTATATGCAACCTACATTTGATGTTTATATGTAGCGTATATTTGATGTTTATGTGTAGCCTATATTTGATGTTTATATGTAGCTTATATTTGATGTTTATATATAGCCTATATTTGATGTTTATATGTAGCTTATATTTGATGTTTATAATGTAGCTTATATTTGATGCTTATGTGTAGCTTATATTTGATGTTTATATGTAGCTTACATTTGATGTTTATATGTAGCCTATATTTGATGTTTACATGAAGCTTATATTTGATGTTATATGGAGCTTATATTTGATATTTTATATGTGGCCTATACTTGATGTTTATGTGTAGCTTATATTTGATGTTTATATGTAACCTATATTTGATGTTTACGTGTAATCTATGGTTGACGTTACATGCAACCTATATTTGATGTTTACATGTAATCTATAGCTGATGTTTATATGTAGCTTATATTTGATGTTTATATGTAATCTATGGTTGATGTTTATATACCCTATAGCTGATGTTTATATGTAGCTTGTATTTGATGTTTACATGTAATCTATGGTTGATGTTTATATAACCTATAGCTGATATTTATATGTAGCTTATATTTGATGTTTACATGTAATCTATGGTTGATGTTTATATACCCTATAGCTGATATTTATATATAGCTTATATTTGATGTTTACATGTAATCTATGGTTGATGTTTATATACCCTATAGCTGATGTTTATATGTAGCTTATATTTGATGTTTACATGTAATCTATGGTTGATGTTTATATAACCTATAGCTGATGTTTATATGTAGCTTATATTTGATGTTTACATGTAATCTATGGTTGATGTTTATATACCCTATAGCTGATGTTTATATGTAGCTTATATTTGATGTTTACATGTAATCTATGGTTGATGTTTATATAACCTATAGCTGATGTTTATATGTAGCTTATATTTGATGTTTACATGTAATCTATGGTTGATGTTTATATACCCTATAGCTGATGTTTATGTGTAGCTTATATTTGATGTTTATATGTAGCGTGTATTAGATGTTTATATGTAGCTTATATTTGATGTTTCTTCTTTAATCTTCAGCTCCCAAGTGAGTATAGACCTTTATATATATAAATATAAACAAAGTCCTCATGTCACATGTCATTAGTTCAAGGTATTTCCATATCTTCCTCGTAGTAATAATATGTATATAAGTCTTACTTACTTACTTAGTTAGTCGTTTCCCTTCTACCGTGAGGTGTAGAGGTTTGGAAGAGAGAGCGCCAGACTATTCTATCAGCTTATATATAAGTCACCAGACCTAAAGGTCGTTTATATTTTGACATGCGCCCCAATATAACCGACTAGGTTGAACGGGACGCGCCTCGCCAAAACGAGGTAAAATTTTTTTTTTTTTTTTTAAATCTTCCTCGTCATTTTCAATTCTCTCTCTGTGTATTTTTCGACATATTTCTGCATCTCTTTCCATGGAGATTCCAAACAAGGACTACTGTTTTCATAAATAACTTCAGGATTTCGATACAAATGTACAGGGTTAACTTATAACAGTAATGACTATGCATACCAACGCTCTCCGTTGTATTATTCTATTGGTTACAATGGCAACAGCAGCAATATTAGATTTTAATCCTATATTTCAGTTCACTAAGATTTTTTTATTTGTAGATGTATGACCTCCAACGTAGAGATGGAAGCTGATCATTGTATTTTAAAACATTTGACAGATTATATTTTTGATAACTTTAGTAGATTCTGAGATATAGAACTTTAAAGTTAGTATCTAAAAGTAGTTAGAGGTTGGTAAGAAAACGAAGATGGCTGTATACCGCTCCACCTATATCCCAGTCTTGACATATGGATGCGAGTCATGGGCAATGACTACAACCCATAAAAGCCAGATCCAAACCTCAGAAATGAGGTATCTGAGGAAGGTGGTTGAAGTAACAAGAAGAGACATGGTACGCAACCAGTCGATACGTCAAGGCCTTAAATCCTACCCCCTGCAGACCCAAGTAGAACAGTCCCAACTAAGATGGTTTGGCCATGTCTGCAGAATGGGAGAAGACCGGCTACCACGACAAGCATGGGAAACAAAGAGCCAAGGATCCAGACCCCGAGGACGACCCAGAGTCCGCTGGGAGGACAACATTAGACAATCTTTGAAGGACCGAGGACTAGAATGGAACCAGGCCAGGAGGAAGACAGCCGATAGGATAGTCTGGCGCTCTCTCTTCCAAACCTCTACACCTCACGGTAGAAGGGGAACGACTAAGTAAGTATCTAAAAGTAGTAACACATTTTTCGAACTCGTAACACATTTCTCAGAATAGCACGTAATTCACAATAAATCAAAATTTTGATAAGATATAAAAAATCTGATCTGACAAAAGTTTTAATATCCTGTGGAAAGTACATGTGCCCTATTTAATGTTGACTGACTAAGAAATAAGCAAATAATAAGAAAACTAGGAACATAAAACAAGGTTCTGAGAAATTCATGGTTTTTCTGCTTAGGAAAAGCCCAATTTCTTAAGAAAATACAATTTGCATAATCAAATATACCTATTTAGAATGCATTCTGACACATGATTTTGACATATTTAAATTAATCAATACTCTTTAGCTCCCCAAGGAGCATAGGCCTTCAACAAACACATGCCAAGTCTTCCTGTCCTGTGCCATCCGCTCAAGTTCTTTCCATGCTTTCCTCATCATTTTCACCTCTGTTTCCAGTTCTCTTCTCCATGTGTCTTTTGGTCTACCTCTGCCTCATTCCAGGTGTCAATCCTGGAGATTTTCCTAGACGAAAAAAGGTTAGTCGGCAACCCAGACTCCTTTCGGCTTTCTCTAGGTTGCTTCATGCGCCTCCTTTCCAGAGGACTTTCTTCTGTCTTGGGGGGCTGAGTTGATTTATATTTTTTATTTGACTTGTCCATATTTGTTAAAGTTTTTGTGGTAAAAAGTTTTTTACGGGATGGGGTAACCAGCCCCATGCCCAACCCTCCTTAGTCGCTTTTTACGACATGCCTGGTAGGGTACAGTGTTACTATTCTTTGCTCCCCTTTCGGACCTCGGTAACACACGCATGATTTTTAAATTAAGGAGAATGTAATCTATCCGAACATTGACTAATCCCAGTTGTCATTTTTGTCCTATCTTGACTTAAAATTCAATGCCGCTCCTGCCCTTTATTCTTCTTGGCTGATACGCTTATGCCGGACACATAAAATGCCGACATGCTGGAGGCGGCAACAGTTTCACCATATCATTTTTCATGGTAGTCTGAACTGTCTTCATGGCTACCGTCGCATCCTCGTTTGATAAATAATACTAATATTATCTCATAAGGCAGTCTTCTACTTCGTGCTGTTATTTCTTGGACGAGATAAACGAGGGAAATGAGAGATTAGATGAAGGCTTGAAGAGCCCTAAAACTATGAGATGGGCGAATGATGCAGCACTAACAAGCGCTGGGAGTTTACTTAAATCGAAAGTTTTTAGGGAGTCCATTATTAGAAAATGTGTTTTTGAAAGGCCGGTCCCAAGCCTGGTTGAAAAAGGAGGAGCGCGGCCTGCATGGAGGCCGTAAGGAGGCAGCCCCTCCATCATGCAAATGCACAACAGGTCAATCACCTGTTTGCCTTAAAACATGATTACACGAAACGTAAAGAAGAGTTCGCAAGCAGACGATACGGCAAGGCCTAAAAACCCAACCCCTGCAGACCCAAGTAGACCAGTTCCAACTAAAATGGTTTGGCCATGTCTGCAGAATGGGAGAAGATCGGCTGTCACGGCAGGTATGAGAGGCTAAGAGCCCAGGATCCAGACCTCCAGGACGACCCAGAGTCTGCTGGGAGGATAACATTAGACAATCTCTGAAAGACCGAGGACTAGAATGGAACCAGGCCAGGAGAAAGACAGCCGATAGGATAGAATGGCGCTCTCTCTTCCAAATCTCTACACCTCATGGTAAAAGAAGAACGACTAAGTAAGTAAGTAAGTATTTGAAAGAAATAACACAGAAATTCTTATTGCCGTTACGAGGCTAAAAAGAGCGATATATTACAGCACGAAATAACGTTTCAGAAGCATAATAAATATACAGCGCTTGATTTGTTTAAGAAACAAAATTTCTTTTGAATTAAAAAGTTTATGTGAATGGGTAAACATTCTATTATTCGAACACCTGATTAACCGAACAAGGGGTCGATCCCAAAATTGTGGATAATCGAGGCTTTACGATAATGGACTTGGACTTTCCGAAATAACGATATAATGACATCGTCTATTCCATCAGTCCAGCAATGCTAAGCCCCATCATTCAACTGAATAGTCGTTTTCCTGTTTGTGTACATCATGCGATATTAGGTAATAGCGTGAATCACGTCAAAAAGCTGACTTGACCCTCCTTTCGGGTAAATTATGTTTCCCTAGATGTACGGTGTCACGTAGGGTTTATATTCATTTAATTTCCTACATCTTCTTCCTATTCTTTCACCCGATTTCTCTCTTTTATTATCTCTGTATTTCCTTTTTCCTGTATATTTTTCATCCATTCGTTTTGATATTATTATTTTCATATAATTCGCAAACTTTACCTGTTTTCCTTTCTCTAAAACTGAGAATCGCGCTAGGACGATATTACGTAGATGTCAGGGCTGCAGGGCGTCAGAAGACGTGATAAGTCGGTTCGCTGAACATAGGACGTAGCAAATCGTCTACATTCTCACCGAGCGCGCGAGCTTCTTCTCGGCATAAGTCCCGGTGAGGTGTGATACTTTACATCTGCACCGGTCAGTATCCAGACATTTGTCTGGAAAATCCCAAACTGACACGGCGCTCACGGTGGGCCATGGTCAGCTGTAGTGTGAAAACTGCCCTGCATTGGAGTCAGGCTGTCTGGGATTTGAAACTGACACGCGTACATCGTGGTCAGTAGGTGACAGTTACGACACGCGTTAAGCGGACGTAAATGTTGGGAGTAGGGGAGATAATTTCGCTTGGCGAAATAAGTTTGGGCCCTTTGTCTGATTTTTAGATATTGGCCAAGTTTGTAACTTTAATTTCATTCTCGCTCATAGACTCACAGTAGATAGGTTGCTCGTAAACAGAATAGCTGTTAGCGAAGATCTCAGTTTGTTTCGGCAATTTGTCGAACTTCTAGACTTCCAGAAATATTTTCAGCAATCTTATTCTTAAGTTGTGCGACTACCTGTAATTCTGTGGTTGAGGTAATTAATATGATAGATATATAGATTTTGTGAGTGTTAAAGTGTTAAATCGCTTAATTCATTTTAATCTATTTCTTTAGCGCAGAAGAGAAATAAAGTGGTAGGCTATTGTATTTTCTAGGGAAGCATTCAGTGGAAAGCAGAATAAAATTAAAATTTCTAGCTTATAACGGCAATTGTAGCTATTTATGAATTTAATTTAACTGCTAATACTCAGTCGAGTGTATTTTTCTAAATTAACGTATAAACTCTAGAATCGAGCCTCATGAATGGTGACGGAATACGCACGTGTTCCTAATTCATGAGGATTGCTGATTTTTTAAATATAACTTACGTCACGGGAAGTTTAAATGATAAGCAAAGCTCTCTGCTTGCAAGTTTAAATGTAAGTTATAACCAGTACAGATTCTGTTTATTATATTATATGTGTTATTTTCCTCCACACAGTGAAAGTTTTGGGGTGACCCTAACTTTACCAGCACCTAGTAGTAGTTTCCATACTTGTGAAGAAATAGACAGTCCTTATTTTGAACCACGTGGGTTTCTTAAGTACCACTGGTCTAACAGTGCATATGCAACCCGAGTTAGCCAGAAATACCATATCCCAATAACGGGTTTTCAAAGACTGTAATGATAAATACTGGACCTTGGAGCCAGATCTCAATTTCTTCTAGAAACTCTACGTAATTTTTCTGCCTGGTGGCGCGAAATACTTCTAGTATTAACTAACATTTCCCGACTATATATATATATTCTTGTGGACAGATCTGTGGTGTGACTAAAGTGAATCCTATACTGAGGGAAGGCACCGACCTGACATTCATCATTTCTAGAAACCTACTCTATTGACACTGTGCTCTGCTAACTCCCGCGCCTGGAATAATTGTTAGGTGACTTAATCAGACATTTGAACAAATTTGCACACCCAAGTAGTCGTTCCCGGAGACTCCGAGTTAAACACGTCTTTTGGAACTGGGGACTTCTTGGCAGAAGACTGCATTTTTTGAGTCTGTGTGAAAATCTAAAATCAGTGTGTTCCAAGAGGAGCGAGCAAAGTCGTGAGTACAGGTATGAGAGGCCATGGCGGAATGAATGAGTGTACGCTGGTTTGAGTGATATTTTCACTATTATATCTTTGACACCCTGTTGCTGTCCTAATTTTTTTTTCAATCTGCATAAGTTGTTGCTAAGGCTAGAGTTCTTGTGTTTTTGTCTTAGGTTAAATCAGATTTTTTTCAAACTCTGTGCATATAATTACGAGATAAAACAAAGAAAAACTCTTAGACTCAAACCCTAGGTATCTGTGACTCGGGCGCCATCATCTGTTCTCTTAACGGGGCCGGGCTAAACCTAGAGTTAACACTATAACGGGGCTATCATCCTTGCAACATTTCCTTGATTTTTTATGACTATGTTTATATGTATTTTCCTTGATGTACTTTCTTTGATGTTGTGAGCCGATTTTTCCTGATATTAAAATCGCTCTTGAACTTAATAATAGTGTTTGGTCAGCTCGTTCTAGATAATATATATATCATTGTTATAGTTTTCCCACGTCTGTGTGTTTACCTGTCGTCACGTGTATGTGCGTGCCTGTGAGTGATAGAAATATACGTAATATGTATATTGGTGTAGTCTGTCTGACGCTGTAACAACTGTTGTAGAAGATAGGTGAGAGAGAGAAGAATTCTTTTCGCTTTCAGAGACAGCCACTATATCAAAATCTATCCTCTCACGTGTGTGGAAATTCTATTACCTTTCACTAACTCTCACTGAGTCTATCACCTATTCAAACCTATTCAGAAGGGACCAAACCTAGTCTTAATTCTCCTATCGAAAATCTACGACATACGGCTTTGAGGACATCAACTGCTGTAGTTGAACGATGATTCATAAAGAAAGTCCAGATCATCATTATCATTATCATCCTCATTATCACCATCATCATCGCCCTTCAACTCATCAAGTCCTTCTACAAACTTATGCCAAGACTTCCTGTCCCGTGCCATCAGCTCATGGTCTTTTCATGCCGTCTTCATACCCGTCACACATGTCACCAGTTCTCTTCTCGATATGTTATTTGGTCTTCCTCTACCTCTCTTACACGGGGGATTCCAGAACAAGGACTGCCTTGTATTGCTATCACTAGGTTTCCTCAATGTGTATCCAATCCATCTCCAGTGCCTTCATCTCATCTCTTGTTCCTCTAGCACCTGTCTAGTTAGAAAGCCCAGAATATTCGTAGAAATTCCTTTTAAAAGCCTTAACAAAGACAACAATGGGCCAACGATCGTGAAGATGAACGGAATATTAGCCTTATACGTTACATGATCAAAATTGTATTACGAATTAATAGGAAGACGACATAAGTTAGAACTGGAAATTTCAGATTTAAAACTCTTTGACTCCGGAACAACGCTCAGAGCGTTGGTCAGATTTGACACCCGTGCCAAAATAACTCTCTGAGCGTTGTTTTTAGCCTATCACGAATTAAAATTACGGCACAGAGTGGAAAATAATAGCGGAGTCAAAAAGTTAAAAAACAAAAAAAAACGTGGATTTAATGAAAAACGATCATACACAATCATCATCATCATTATTATCCTTTTCGCTCGCTATGGAGAATGGAGCTACCAATGCAGCTTCCCCCTCCCTCTTTTTACAGGAAGCCTGCACCAAACAATCACATGCTCTTGTAGCAGAGGTTTATGTAGCAGTTTGTATTACATGATGAAGTTGCCAGCCATCATGCACAAGCCCATGTTAGACGCCTTGTTCGACATGCCTGAGGGAGAAGTAGGTTTATTCTTTCTTTCTCTCATAAGTGACCCCCCGGGCAACTACACAATACAATACTGAATATAAAATATAAACATTAATAAATATAAACTTTGGAAATACGAAAGAAATCTATAAATGAAATTCATAGATTATGCCAAGCTACTTGGCAAAAAGACCTTCGAGTGGCCCAAGTGTAAAGAGTGCTTGTTTCTCGAGGTAAAATTACCAGGTTTGAACCTGGTAGCGTCAATTTTAAGTATATCCAGATGTAAATGGGCACTTGACTCAGCAGTTGAGTTTGGGAAAGGATCGTAGACAGATTGACATTATGACATAAACACCCCCCCCCCCCCAAAAAAAAAAAAAAAAAGTGCAGAATATTCAAGATCGAGAACTATGGCGATGAACTGGTGTACATATTATTTGCAACATTCTGGAGAATACATAAATACTACTCTGCATGTTAAAATTACCAAAAAAAAAAAAATCAAAAAAAAAATTGTGGAACTGATGGCTAGAACCAGGCAAGTACCGGTGGAACAAGAGGTGAGAATTGAAATAGCGTTTGATAGGATATACATTGAGAACACCAGTTAATAGTTGTGACAACTCGATCTTCGATAGTTACATTTTCTTGTGCCATGCTTATCTATTTTTTCTGTGCTTCATTTTCCCTTTTCTCACCCGCTCCTGGACAGTGTTTTCGCTTTCATAGTTCAAGGTGTTCTTATCCCATCTTGTTCTAATTCGTCACTTTCTTAATTTTACCTTATCACTCGACCCATTTTAAAAACTATTTTTGACTTCTGTTTGTGCAGAGCAAACTTACAACATTGACGTTTATCTGATCACCATTTCCAGACAGAGTAAGCGTCTATACTGAGCGACATTTCTATTGTTAACACGGACTTTCTGTCTAGGAAGAGACCCGAAACGATGATGTCGTTCTAATACGGATACCAAATGGTATTAGGAGATACGTTGTCAATTCGCACATGACAAGTCGGAAGATGTCAATCTGGTTAAAGATTAATCCACGGACAGTTGCACGGAAAGATACGCAATCGCTTCCGCCAAGACCTTGTTGTGATCGATAATTACAAGAAAATAACATCTTGGACGGACAATATTATCAGTACTACATCTATGAAGTACTGAGTTGTAAACATAATAAATACCCATGAAAGTAGCAAGACTTTATGTTTATGTGTCATGTAGATTGTTGTTCATGAGAGATGCGGGTGGGAGAGAAACCCCTACCAATTTTAGACGCCTTGATGATGATTGGTTTGGCATTTGAGATGCAAAGATCGACTGCTCTTAATTGGACTTCTCCTCTACGAAGCAATATGGGTGTGTGAGCGAAAATATTCGTTATAACCTAGAAACGTGTAAGCCTACTTAACTGACTTTAAATTTCTTCAAAGAGGATTCATAGACAGCCAGGAACACTGAATATTAGGACTCAAATATAGGACAGGCCAGAGGACTACGATTAGTAGAGAGTAACCACAGAGAAATCAGTTTGCGCCTTAAGTTCAAGGATCCTAGTTCAAGTGTATTAAGATAGGCACCTAACCCGCCTAAAGAGACGGCACCTTAATTCAGATGACAATATTCGGATATTTTCTGTGCAAAATATCTGCGTCTAATTCGCCCAAAAAACTCAGGGTACGTTGTAATATGTATTTTATCATTTCGTATTTTTCATTTTTACATATATGATTTGCTTGTGCATGTTAAGTGGCATTTAAGTCTGGCAACCTCATCACTTTAAATAACTTGACACCTGAACCACCACTGCAAGAGCTGGTGACTGCTTCGTACAAGTTTCCTCATAAGGAACCAACAGCAGAGTTGGTCTCAGATTCCATAGAGGGCTGGAAATGGATGATGATATTATGGTGTACATATTTGTTATACAAAACACTTGGTAAATTGTATATATATATATATATATAATATATATGATATATATATTATATATATATATATATATATATATTATATATATATAATATATAATATATATATATATTATATAATATATAAATATAATATATACAATATATATATATATATATATATATATATATATATATATATATATATATATATATATATATATATATATATATATATATATATATATATATATATATATAATTTTATATATATATATATTATCTATATATATATATACTAATATATATATTATATATTATATATATATATATATATTTGTAATTGAAGCCTTCCGCTATCATAAAGCAACTTAAATACCCATCAGAAGAATTAAAACGATAAATTCTGAGGAAGATGTAAGTGGTGGATGGAAGCGGAGCGCGTCTGTTGCTCATAACAGGGACCAAGTACTCAAAAGAAGCATTTACTTTCCTCTTAGTTTATGGTAAAAGTGTGTGGTACAAGATGCCAGCAGTCGACGCAAGACACGTCATCAGATGAGTCTTGAAGACGCTTGGCATTACAACCTAAGCAGTTACCTCGGCCTTGTGTATGAGACGTGTTGCTGCCACAATTTTTTACAACTGACAATAAGTACACTCCATAGCACCGGTGGAAACCAACAGCGGCTGAAACAGAAGTCAACCGACACCACACTGGGAGCTAATTAGCACACAAGCGAAATCAATGACCATTTCACAAGTTTTCACCACAATATAAATCATCCGATGATGACAAATATTATCGTAGTTTTTTTCTAACCAACTTAATTTATTTTACGTCTTGTTAAACTCTAAGTGTTTATTAAAACTGTTTATCAGTAATTTTAAAGTTATAGTTGAATTAATCCCTATTGAGTGAATTGTATGTCTCCATCCGTACGACTCCAATTATTCTTAATACATAAACAGAAATAGCTTTTAGATTAAGACATTACTGAATCAATTCAGTTGGGGGCTCAGACAACATGAGCAAATTTATATTCCTCACAGAAGGGGCGGGAAGATAAAAAGCTCATGACAGCTTAGATGATCTCAGTTGTTATGCTTGATGTCTTAAAATTCCTGTCAGGCTCCCTGAATTAGAAGCATCGGTCTTCTATTTATATCTCTGCCATGAGTAATCTTGAGTGAAGGTGAATGACCTTTGAATACCCTCAGTATTATACTCTAAGTGGCTATTGTTTGACCACTACTGCTAAGCAGGGCCGACAATCCCGTGACAATAGTATTACAAAGTAATCCATGCTATGGAATCCCACAGGTAAGAGTAATAGAGGGTGTTTTTACCACAAACACACGGAGAAGAGCACTGGAGACATGCATGAAAGGGAAACAAAATACATGGATAGAAATTGAACGGATGGCACTGGACCGGTAGACTTGGAGTGTACTTGAAAGTCTGAGCTCCACCGGTAATGGTAAGAGAAGGAATATTTACTTAAACAAAAAGGAAAGACACAGAGTAGAAAAAGGTAAAGATATTGCCATTGCACATACTGCCTTATGGAAGTGAAGTGTTAGAGACATCACTATATTAGGTGCAGCATCGAGATCGGGGTGACCGGTTCCTTTCCTCGCTGCCTTTTTCCTTCCTTAACTCAAGAGCCAAGTCAGGTACCCATTTACAGCTGGGTAGACTGGAGCTTGTTGATACCCTGGATCGAACCCGACACCTTTGCC
Organism: Oreohelix idahoensis; assembly: GCA_024509875.1. NCBI lineage: Eukaryota > Metazoa > Mollusca > Gastropoda > Stylommatophora > Oreohelicidae > Oreohelix > Oreohelix idahoensis. The sequence goes on along the minus strand of JAMPIV010016964.1, from coordinate 105,210 downwards.
GCGAGAGAACAATGCTCTAACCTTTCTGTCAATCCAACGCTGTAAATTATACAGTGTCTTAGATAAAACAAGAACTCTAAAGATGGTGGGGTTAATTATGTTCCTACAGCCATCACGTTTATATTTCAGATAAGCTCTATATCCACAGTTAATACGTGGCTGTAGACGTGGCACCAGATGAGGGTTGATGACTCTCTGGTGTAGGCTGTTTTTTGAAGGATAGATGTGGAGACAAGCTGGTCAAGTATTCCCTGCTGTATACGAATATCCCCTTCATTGTGTCATCTTGGCTGGATGATATTACGTCGTAAAACGGTAGATTTATTTTTATATGCTCCCTATACGAGTCAAATATTCGCAAAAATTGAAGGCATATTTTTGTGAAGGCAACTTTGTGGGTTACGTCTTATTCAGAGTATGTTATGACGAAGGGAGAGTTAAACAGAGAGAGGTAGATGGAGAGAGAGATGGAGAAAGAAAGAGAGAGATGGATACAACGAGAGAGAGAGAGAGAGAGAGAGAGAGAGAGAGAGAGAGAGAGAGAGAGAGAGAGAGAGAGAGAGAAAAAAACAAGTGAGTATGAGAGAATGGGAATGAGACAAACATAAGTCATTTTATTTGATATTAATGTCTTTGACAGCTACAATTATTCTACCGAAAAAATAAAACTAAAGGACTTTTAACTTGTGAGAAAGGTGTGGGCTAGAAAATTTTAACTTGTGAGAAAGGTGTGGGCTCGAAAATTTAAACTTGTGAGAAAGGTGTGGGCTCGAAAATTTTAACTTGTGAGAAAGGTGTGGGCTCGAAAGTCTTTCCTGCAGAATCCATTCAAAGCATACATTTACAACACTACAGAGATGTTGTACAAATCACTTGCAACAGTTTAGACGACAGAAGAAATAACAGACTATTTTAGGAAGGATATCTGGTCAAATTGCCAAATAAGGGTACACAAATTACAGAAGAATAATTTTACTATCAGTGTCAGGAAAAATATTAAACAGGATCGTCCTTGAGAGATTAAAAGACGCTACAGTCCGACAATAATTGATGGAGGGACGGTCAGGTTTTTGGATACCACAGATCCTGTACATACCAGACAGACACTCTACGCGTTATAGCACAACAGAGCTTGGAACCGAATTCATCAGTTTACTTTGGATTTTTTGACTATTAAACATACATTCGACAGTTAAGACCAATGTTTGTCAACCTTTTTAACCAGATTTATTTAACTTCACATCAGGTTTATATATTTGTGGTGTTTCAAATCTTTTAAAGCTCAAAATAGCTATGTTCCACTCATTGTAGAAAAATGTAATTTTACATGCAGCCCAGTTTATTAGTACATTTTAATATATCAAGCTTTGACCTGCTTGACTCGGCCGACTTTATATTCTTTCTTCTTCGATCCTTAACCACCGACCGTCAAAGCAGTCAGTGGCCATCACGCCTAGTGGCGTCTTGTAGGGCAACAACAAATTGATTCCACTTTGCACGGTCGGTGGCCATCCTTCGTACAGTGCCCCAACTCTGGTTCATTCTTTGCATCTCAGCCTCCACAGTCCTCCGCCAAGTTGTTTTTGGTCGGCCTCTCTTTCGCTTTCCTTCAGGGGTCCAAAGCATAGCTGTTCTTGTCATGGCATCGGGGTCTCTTCTGAGGACATGACCAACCCAGCTCCAGCGTCTGCCAGCTATGATGGTGTGCATGTCCTCTTGCTTGCTACGAGTAAGCAGATCTTGGTTGGTGATGGTATTCGGCCAAAAAATGCGGTGAATTTTTCTTAGGCATGTTGTGTGAAAAGAGGACAATTTTGACATTTCCTTCTCTGTGACTCTCCAGCATTCCGCACCATAGAGAAGCACAGAAAGCACGCAGCTCTGGTATAATCTTAATTTTGTGCTTGTGCTGTATTGGGAGGACTTCCAGATGTTATTTAGGCTAAAGAAGGCTGTTCTTGCCTTATTCATTCTGATGTTGATGTCTTTGCCTGCCCCACCGTCTGGTGTTACTATGCTTCCTAGGTATGTGAAGGTATCTGTCTGTACCAATTGCTGATTCCTTACTGATATGGGCTCAGGGTTGCTCACATTGAGCGTCATGACCTCAGACTTCTTTAAATTGATGTTCAAGCCCACCTGCTGGCTAAATTTATTAAGTCTATCCGTTTTTTCCTGGATGTGTTGATGTGAATGTGCCAGCAGTGCAATGTCATCTGCATATTCCAGATCTTCCAATGTAGAAAATGTAGTCCATCTTATTCCTCTTGGACTGCCCTCTGTTGTCTGGCGCATCACCCAGTCTATGACTGTTAAAAAAAGAGTGGTTGATAAGGGGCATCCCTGTCGTACTCCTGTCTTCACCTCGAAGGTTAGGTTGCTCTGCCCAACACTACACGTAAAGTTGGCATAGAGGCTTTTTATGATTGACACTGTGCAGCTTGGAATTCCATAAGCCCTCAGTATTTTCCATAAACTGTCCCTATGTATGCTGTCAAAAGCCTTTTCAAAATCAACAAAATTTATGTAAAGCTGTCTTTGCCATTCTGAGCACTGCTCTATAATGTTCCTGAGAGTGAATATATGGTCTACACATCTTCTGTTCTTTCTAAATCCTGCTTGTTCTTTCCTCAGTTTGTAGTCTACTGCCTTTGAAATTCTCTGTATAATTATCCTGCCTAGTATTTTGCTGGGAACTGAGAGAAGAGTGATTCCTCTCCAATTATTGCAGTCTGCAAGATCTCCCTTTTTGGGCAATTTGACAATTATTCCTTTGTTCCACTCTGATGGTGTTGTCCCCGTTTTCCACACTTGTGCAAATAGTGGTTCTAATAGTTCTGCTGCTAGCTCAGGGTCTGTCTTAAATAGCTCTGCATTTAAGTTATCATGGCCCGGAGCTTTACCGTTCTTTAACCCTTTGATTGCTGTGATGATTTCTTCTTTTCGTGGAATGTCTGTATTTACATCTAGATCGTTTTCAGCCTCAGGAACATTCAATTGTGTCTCTGGTATTTCCTTTATATAATAAATAAAAATAATGTAAAAAATATGGAAATAACTTCATTAAATTAAGGAAAATAAGGAACATCGAAAATAGATTATGTTTCGGATTTTAAAAGGACGGAAGTTGGATTGTAAACGGCGACGTACCAATTCAGTCTAGGTGTTTATTTATGTACTGAAGCACATTTAAAACGCACCACTATTATATATACTGATGCCGAGAAGCTGGAAAACAAAAGTGTGGGAATGGATTTTCCCCGTGTTTGTCATGAGGTAGAGAGCGAATGGCTGCTGGAATGGAAAGTGCATGATTCAACCCACGGGTTTGTGTACAGACTACATGAAAACAATGAAAGTTACACGTGCAACACAATTCCCAACAGCTATGACCCTGAAAATGTGTACGCGTTGTGGCAGTATACTCGGTATAAAAAGGCCGTTGAGACAAAACACCCAGTACATGTGCTTGAAATGCCACGACTATCTGAAAACGACCGCCAACGAGCCATTGGTATGTTGGAGACCGGAATGAGCTCGCGGGCCATTGCCAGAAGGATGAATTGCCACCACAGCACTGTTGTACGTCTCAATGAACGTTACGGAACCACTGGCAGTGCCCGGGATAGACTTCGGAGTGGCCAACCACGAGTTACTACCTCTGCGCAAGATCGTCATATTGTGCTGAGTCACCTAAGGAATCGTTCTCTCCCGGCAAGTCAAACAGCAAGAGCAATAGTGGGTAGACGTGGGCAAGTCTCTCGAATGACAGTCATACGACGACTCAGAGATACAGGCCTTACTGCAAGACGACCTTATGTTGGGCCAAACTTGACTCACAGACATCGTCAGCAGCGCCTGCAATGGGCAGAGCAACATGTCAGATGGATTAGACTGCAGTGGAATGCTGTCCTATTCACAGACGAGAGCAGATTTAACATATCCTTTGCTGATGGACGCATGCGGATTTGGCGACGGTGTGGCGAGCGCTTTGCAGATTGCTGTGTTCGTCAGCACAACCGATTTGGAGGTGGCAGTATTCACATTTGGGAAGGATTCAGTTTTCACCATCGCTTGCCTCTTCACGTCTTCCGTGGAAATGTTAATGCTGTGACATATCGAGATGAGGTTCTGGATGCATTGGTTGCTCCTGCGTTCACAAATTATCCAGACTTGCAGCTTCTCCAGCAGGATAACGCACGTGCGCACACCGCATGCATTACGCAGCAATATCTACAGCAGCAGAACATTGTGACGACTGATTGGCCTGATATCACCAGACATGTCCCCTATAGAACATCTGTGGGACGAGCTTGGAAACAGAGTCTACAGGCAAGGTTCTCCAGCTAATCTGCAACAGCTCGAAGCTGCTCTTAAACGTGAATGGGACTTGATTCCCCGGAATTTCCTTCAGAGACTTGTGCATTCCATGCGGAGCCGCTGCCAAGCTTGTTTGCAAGCACACGGTGGGCATACCAGATACTGAGGATAGTGTGAACGAATTTTTTTATTGGTTGCATTTTTGGTTTTCTCCCTTGCCTGCACAGAATGCAATGAATTTCATAACAATCAAATGTACAAATTAATGGATTCATAGGAAAATGAATAAAGATTCCAAATATGTAAACTTGTAAACGCTTATATTTACATTTCACACTGTTCCTGGACTATACAGGTGGTGCGTTTTCAATGTGCTTCAGTATATAATTAGGTCATCCATGACCCGAAGTAACTAGCGAGACTTGGGTCTAAACTAGGGTTCCCATTCGTCCAGTTTTTCCCGGGACAGTCCCGTTTTTTGATAAAATGTCCCGGTGTCCCGAATTTATTCCAAATGTCCCGCTTTTTAAGGGTCCTTCCTGAAAAAAAAATCTTTGGGTAACGGATTTTATTCCGTGTTTTAGTAGTGTTACTTTATCAATTTCCGGTTACAGTGGACCCTCGGTTTGAATTTCGAACAAAAATTCGAAAGTCGACCAAAACAGTGTTCATTTTGCGAATTCACCAATACAGAATATAAAACTGTTTTGGGTAACAGCAAGACAAGATGGCTCTCTCTCTTGCCTGCAGTCCAGAGAGTTATTGATATTTTCCCTGCATTGAAGTCATATTTACTTTCCATTCAAAATGTCCTACCAGTCTCAAAAATTTCTTTGAAAATCCACTTTCAATTACACTCCTGCATTTCATTGCCAGCCAGTTAAAAACCTTTTCTGATACCATCAAATGTGTTGAAAAGCAAGAGACAACAGTAATTGAAGTGAAGGATGAAGTAAACAAACTGGTGGAAAAATTAAACTACAGGAAGGCAGAAAAGTTTCTTACCACTACTGTGAGAAATCAGTTGTAAGAATTAGAAAAATAAGGACACATAACAGTTGAAAAGCTTCAAAGCTATGCAGTAGATTTCTATGACACCTGCATTGAATATATTCAGGAGTGGTGTACACCATTTCTTACGCCTCTTCAGTCTATGGATTGGATCAATTTGAAGGGAAAGGAGTCTGTGACTTGGAAGAACATCCAAGAAAGCTACATATTCATGAAGACAGTGTCACCAAATTTTACTGTGAATGAAGAGGACTTATTTGATGAGTTTGCATGTGTGAAAAAATATTGTGAAAGCAAATTTGATGTGTGGAGGGAACTGAAGGATCAAAGTGTCAGTGAAAAATGGTGTGAGATGTTCGCTCATTTTACAAAGCAGGATATAAATGCTGAGAACCTGAAATGCCTAGTTAGTTTTTGTTTGGCACTGCCAGGATCCAATGCAGCTGTTGAACGTGTTTTTTTCATTAATAAATGCGCTTTGGACAGACGAAAAAAAACAGACTTAACATTGAGACAGTGAAAGCTTTAACCATTATAAAGACCCATTTTAAGGATTTCTCTTGTGCTGAGTTCAAATATCAGAAGAAAAAAAACTTCTTGAACAGGCCCATAAATCTGATAAATATTCTGATGAATCTGAAATATAAACTTGACTATTGTGTATTTTTTAAAGGTGCGATTTTTCTAATTAAGTATGTTTGTAATTTAGAATTCTTTTTTAAAGTGGAAGTTGTGTTAGTTAATGTGCGTATTTTTATACCAGTATCTTATTTTAAGTGCAACATATAATATATAATAGATTTATTTGTGCTTTACCTTAATTTTTAAAATGTATTGTTTTTTTACAAAATGTCCCGGGTTTTTTAGGTAAAAATTTGGAAATGTCCCGGTTTTCAAACAAAACATTATGGGAACCCTAGTCTAAACACAACTCTTGTCATGATAAACTTTGTCGTGAGCCTTAATTTAGGTTGTATAAACTTAACACTATTTTATTGAAGTATAGTTTTCTGTTGATGGAGGGGGTAACGGTTGCAAAACAGTTTAAATTCAGTAATGACTTACAGTAAAGTCATAATCAAGTAAAAGGTAAAGGTAGTCCCAGATACTGCCGTTGCGGAGTGACGTGTTAAAGACTTCGCCACACTAGGTCCAGCATCAAGAGATGGGGGTGACCAGTTCCCTTCCTCGCTGCCTTTTCTTTCCATAACTCAAACAGCAGAGTCAGTTACCCATTTACATTTGGGTAGACTGGAGCTTGTCGGTACTATGATTGGAACCCGGCAGCTTAGCCACGAGAGACCAACGCTCTAACCACTCGGACAGTCGTACGCTCACATATTATAGTCGTACGCTCACATATTATAGTCGTACGCTCACATATTGTAGTCGTACGCTCACATATTATAGTCGTACGCTCACATATTATAGTCGTGCGCTCACATATTATAGTCGTACGCTCACATATTATAGTCGTACGCTCACATATTATGGTTAACATAATCAAGTACAGGTAGAAAACAAAACAAGTTATAGGGATCCACTTTTATTGTTCTAACTAAATGTACCAAAAACAACAGGATATTATATATATATATATTTTTTTAATACTTATCAGTGAGACTCACTCTGTGTATAATTATCAGTGTCGTTCGCCGTGAGCTAATGACTTGAGCTTCAGGGCCCCCAAGTCCAATACGTTTCTTTTCCATCCTCCAACACTTTTTAAAAACATAAAAGGGCCCCCTCCTAAAATTCAAGCTACAGGGGCCCCAAAATGTAGATCTGCCACTGTCTATCCTTATTAGATCAGCAGATCGACAAGCCCACTTACCATACATATCCATAACACCAGGTTGAAACAGGTTCCAGAGTTCAAATATCTAGGAAGCATTTTGGCAGAAAATGAAAGACTTGACAAAAAAATTGAAACAAGATGTGAAAAAGCCAGTGCAGTGACTTGGCGTAACCACAACTCGACCATCACAATATCAGTATATAAACTAAACGACAGCTGATAAATAGCATATTCTTACCAACTCTTTGCTATCACTGTCAATCATAGACCTCACCAAAGCACAGGAGATGAGAGGAAAATCACATCCTATGAGATGATATGTTTCAGAGAAACCATTACTGTTACCAGGAGAGACAGAATGAGAAATGATGCCATCAGAAAAAGTGTAGAAACTACATCTTGCGTTCAGTATATAGAAAGACAGAAAGTTAAGTGGTTTGGCTATCGTACGAGACTGAAGCCCGATAAATTACCACTACTCGCCTACAACAGTAGGAGATCTGGTTTCAGGGCATGGAAAAAACCAAGAGGCAGATGGGTGGACACCATCACAGACATCCTACAACAACACAGACATCCTACAACAACACAGACATCCTACAACAACACAGACATCCTACAACATCACAGACATTCTACAACATCACAGACATCCTACAACAACACAGACATCCTACAACAACACAGACATCCGACAACAACACAGACATCCTACAACAACACAGGCATCCTACAACAACACAGGCATCCTACAACAACAAAGACATCTTACAACAACACAGACATCCTACAACAACACAGACATCCTACAACAACACAGACATCCTACAACAACACAGACATCCTACAACAACACAGACATCTTACAACAACACAGACATCCTACAACAACACAGGAATCCTACAACAACACAGACATCCTACAACAACACAGACATCCTACAACAACACAGGCCCACAGCAGCCAATGCGACAGACTTGGCTCAAAAACGTAAACTTCAGCTCCCCACTACGCTTTACGGCAATTGTGATAGGAAAACGTAGACATAAGAAAAGTATCATTATCAGTGAGATTCACTATGAGTATCGGTTTCAGTGAGATTCACTCTGCGTAAAATTATCAGTGACATTCACTATGAGTATCGGTATCAGTGAGATTCACTATGAGTATCGGTATCAGTGAGATTCACTATGATTATCAGTATCATTGAGATTCACTGAGTTTCGTTACCAGAGAGATTCACTATGAGTATCGGCATCAGCGAGAGCCACTCTCAATTTTCCATGTCAGTGAAATTCAACATTAGACCGCAAGGCTTTTAGTATTTAGATATGCCACATAATATAACCGACTGACCATGTGTCTAGATTGAACAGGCGCCTAACCAAAAAGAAGCAAATTTTTATTTTTTTTTTTTAATTTTTTTTAAAAACTATTTAAAGCTGCCTACAAAAAGTGACGTGTTTCCTGTTTGTAAGAGAAAACAAAAAACGTCTTCCTCAAGAAGTCAAGAGAAATCTAACAGATCTGGAAATTAGAGAAACTAGCGAATCAGTCGATAAACTAACGGTATTACTCTAACTTGAAATACAGCAAGAAAACACAGCAAGAAACATGGCTTTCAGGAAAGTTGTGGCAGCGAATACTGCTCTATCTTGGAAGCACGGCCAGTAACCGTATCTATCAGCTGATCAAACATAGCAGAGCCACTCGAAACCGTACGGGGATTACTATGGAGTTCACCATCGCCGAATAAAATATGGCTGCATTGTTTTAATTTTTTTTTTTTTCTTTTTCCCCTCGTCATCTCGCGAATCTTTTAACAGCGCCCAAAGAAACCTGGAAGGAACTCACTGGTTTTGATAAGAGAATCACTTTTAAACAGACTGACACACTGAGTTTCCCATAAGTTCCTTTACCTTTTAAGGAATACATATGAAAACATAAAATGCAGAGTTCTTCGTATAATTTTCAGACCTTTTGCGAAAAGAAATGGAGTTCGACAGGGACGACTCTTGTAACCATTTTTTGTTGTTGTCTTATTCGCGATAGATTTTGTTATGAAACTGCATTAGCCAACAGAAATAGAATTCAATAGGCTCTGACAAAAACGGTTGACTATGTAGATTTTGCCGATGACCAAGTTCTGCAGTCATATAACCGCAGCCAGATGCAAAAGAAAATGAAGATAAGTGATGAGGTGTCACTGTAATTGGGCATGAGAATACATAAGGAAAAAACAAAGATTATGAGAATAAATGCAACAAATGATACATTTCTAAAAGATGTAACTCCTGCTTATATCTTCAGAGTAGTATAGAAAAAGTTGAGATGACAGACAGCGCTAGTAGAATTGAAAAAAAAACGTGAGATTTACGGCACAGTGAAATACAGCAATAAAACAACATAATACTAATAATGATAACAATAATAATAATCTACAACTCATGTGTCAAGTAGATCACATAATTAAAATCAGGGCAAAATTTTTTCCAACTCCAACTTCAGACTACAACTGCCGTTTTTTACTATTCATATGGTATAAAATTCTGAGTCAGAGTCAGGTTATTTGTAACGACTCCACTAAAAGACGACCGACTCCACGACTCCGACTTCTCAGCTCTGATTGAAATTATGCAACAAGATCACCAATGTGCAACTGAGGACACAAGAACCAGGCAAGTGTCAATGGAACAAGAGATGGGAGAAGACGCTGGTGTTGGCTATGATATAGAGGCGAGGAACACTGGCGGATTAGGAATGGTCCAAGGAGGGGCAATACATCAAAATGATAAGGCGCCCCCCCCCCCTCCTTATTTATACATATTTCTAAACGATTAATAAACAAAATAACGAATTTTGAAGAAAAAAATTCGTAACATGATAGTTTTATTATACAGTAAGTCTCAAGGGAGGGGCGATTGCCCCGTCGCCACCCCCTTGGATCGGCCAATGGCGGGGAAACCTGTTGATAGTAGTTCAAGGCAGTCCTTCTTTGGATAAGAAAACACGCGGAGAAGGGGACCAGAGAGAGAGAGAGAGAGAGAGAGAGAGAGAGAGAGACAGACAGACAGACAGACAGACAGACAGACAGACAGATGAAAGGCAAAGAGAAGACCTGGAAAAACCTCGAACGGACGTGGAAAGCACGACGTGTCTGGCATGTATTTATTCAGGGCCTATGCTTCTTACGAAGCATTGAGCCAACACTGCAGCTAGCTGGTCCCCCTTGCAGAAAGTCTGCACCAAACATTAACATGCTCTTGTAGAGGTTGTTTCTGTAGCTATTTGTTTTTAGTAATGAGGTTGCCAGCCTCATGCACAACCTCATAATAGTTGCCTTATACGACATGCCTGAGGGATTGAAATCTAAGCACAGTATCGATATTTACGAAAGCACATACAACAATATGTCAATCAGTACCGAGAGACAAACAGCAATGCAGTAAACAATGAAAGCATCGGCGACAACTGTTAATAAAATACTTTACAGTACACGAGTCCCTACCACCATCGCTAGAAAGTAAATAAGGAGACTGCTGTAAAACTTGTAAAGTAAGTATTATAAAAAAACAAAACAACAGAAAGTGTATGGAGTCAGTTTTGCGAATTGACCATACACTTGAAACGCGGGGTATCGCTGCTACCATATTTTCGTTTCGTCATAACTGCATTTTATGCACTTATTTGCATTGTCAGTTGTCTTTCTCTCTTGATATGTCTATATTTTTTTGTCTTTGTCTCCTGTTTGTAACTGATGAACCAACAAACGTCCCATGTTTCTATTGTATCACTCATTTGTAAGACTTAACTGTACACTATTTATTTTTTAAATAATATCTTACCTCGCTATAAACGGTGCCTAAAATTGACCTACACAGACAGCTGCATCATCATCATCATGATGCGCTGCCAGCAGAATATGGAGACATCACTACAGCTGATCCCCTTACGGGAAACCTGCACCAAACATTAACATGTTCTTGCTCCGGTGGTATCTGTTGCAACTTATTTTTTAACATGGTGAGGTTTTCAGCCACATGCCCAACCTCATATTAGTAGCCATGTACGACATGCCTGAGTGTGCTGCGGTCTTGTTCTTTCTTTGTCTTATCGGAGACCCACGGGGAATTACCCGGGAGTTACATAACGCAGTTATATTCCATATTACAAAAAACAATAACAAACAAAACAAAACAAACTATAGCTACATGAGCTAGGGAGAACATTCTAGTTACATTCTATTTACAACAACAAAGAAACCAACCAAAACATATCATAGCTACTTTCGCTAGGGAGAACATTCTAGTTACACCAACAAACAAACAAAACATATCATAGCTAGATGAGATAAGGAGAACATTCTATTTTACATTTCTAGTTACAAAAACAAACAACCAACCAAAACAAATCATAGCTACGTTCGCTAGGGAGAACATTCTAGTTACACCAACAAACAAACAAAACATATCATAGCTAGATGAGATAGGGAGAACATTCTATTTACATTCTAGTTACAAAAAACAAACAACCAACCAAAACATATCACAGCTACTTTCGCTAGGGGGAACATTCTAGTTACACCAACAAACAAACAAAACATATCATAGCTAGATGAGCTAGGGAGAACATTCTAGTTACAAAAACAAACAACCAACCAAAACATATCATAGCTACTTTCGCTAGGGAGAACATTCTAGTTACACCAACAAACAAACAAAACATATCATAGCTAGATGAGATAGGGAGAACATTCTATTTACATTCTAGTTACAAAAAACAAACAACCAACCAACACATATCACAGCTACTTTCGCTAGGGAGAACATTCTAGTTACACCAACAAACAAACAAAACATATCATAGCTAGATGAGCTGAGGACATTTAAGGATAAATAAATGCATTCGTAACACTAATTCAATGCGAAAGATATTAATCATAATGAACATATAAAATCATTAAATACAAAACCAATATAATAAAAATAATGTTAGTTACAATAAATGAAATAGAAAAATAGTGTAAAGTGAGATAGATATACAGGGTAATTAAAGCCACTTCCTATATTTTAAATGTTAATTCCTTACTCCAATCCAAATAATTTACCATCCAACTCAACGTGAGATCCCAGTTGTTAGACACGCGATTTCATAGCAAGCAGCAATTTTTGCTATCTGTTGTAACGTCAGTTTGATGTCCATTTTAGATTCTATTTTGTTTTAATATTTCTTTCTGGGAATAACAATTTTAAAAAATAAACATTTTTTCTTAAATGGTAGTTATTACTACTTTTTTAAAATATTTGTTTCGTATATTCAAATGATTACAAGTGATGATTTAGACATTTAAAAACAGGAAATGACTTTTAAATCACTCTGAAGTAAAAACAAGGAAAGGAATCATCCAAAAACACTACAGTCTTTTAGAAACACCTTAACGAAATAAAACCCGTGTTCTTCCCGATTGTCTCTAATGAGAAAAATAAATAATACAACAGCTGTATAAGGCGACGACAATGAGGTTGAGCAAGAGGTTGGCAACCTCACCATGTTTAACAAATGTCTACAGACACCGCCACTGCATGAGCTTGTGAATACTTTGTGGAGGCTTCCTAAAAGAAGACCAGTTTCAGTGGTGGATCCATGCTCCATAGGGAACGAATAGGAAAATAATGAAAATGATGGACCTAAAAAAATGCGGCCTGAAAAAAAAAATATATATATATTTTAAAAAAAGCGTTAAATGTATCGCCCTATGTGAAACAAAGAAAACTATGTACCCAAATTACAACCAAACAATAGAGCTGAACCGGGTATTCAGGGCATGAAAAAACATGTCGTGTCGATTGGGTCGTAACGAAACAAAACAAAAGCATCATTAATGTTATCGCTGCAAGGATGGCTGACGAGGCAATGATCTTTGAGTGTTTGAGTTGTTACACGAGTCTGAGTGAGTACACAACTGTATATAGATAAATGACAGTGTAAAATATTACATGTGAATGAATGAGTAAATAGTGACTGATTGCATGATCGCAGAAAAAAGCGATTCAGAATATAGACTGATAGAGTGTAAAATTATTAAATGAACGAGCGAATTTTTTTTTTTTTTTTTTAAAGATTAAGTACGCAGACCAGTCTAAAATGCTGCCCTTTTTCTTAACATTCATTCTGTTTGCTGGTACTCACTCAAGAATATAAAAGAGAGTGCGAATACAGAAATGATTGAGTGAAGCAATTAATTTAGAGTTCAGTGATAATGATTTTCGGAAAAAGAATGATTGTATGAATGATTGATGTGAGTAAAGCAGTAAATATGTGTCGCAGTATAATGTAACTGAAGGACATGTGTGACTGAGTATAGTGCTTGGGTCCCCAAAATGGTCGATGTCAATCCCCAAGGGTCGTTATCGACATCGAGAGAGTCGAAAAGCCCCAAATGGACGCTAATAAGCTGCTAATAAATAAATAAATAAATAAATAAATATATATATATATATATATATATATATATATATATATATATATATATATATATATATATATATATATATATATATATATATATATATATATATATATATATATATATATACAGATATCGTTACATAGATACATTCATGACACTAATATAGCGATAACCGAATGGTGGTGCTTGCTATCAAAATATTTTCGTCTTTAAGTGTTTTCGTAGATATGGATTTCGCGAGTTATGAACTGATTCTGTTAGGGGTTCCTTCACAAGAAAAATTATCATTAGAAAACACAGGCGCAGACCTTTGATTGTTGCGAATCTAAAGATCGGGTCTTTTGAAGTCGTACTGGCTCAGACAGAAATTTTCTGTAAAAATGTAAATTATGTTTGTATGTGTGTGCCGGTGGCATTGCTGAATTTATTATTGACTGATGAAATAAACAATAATATTTATACAAAAATTTGCATAATACAGCTTGTGGTCTCCAAGACGTTATGTTTGGAATCAACATCAGTGTCCCCAGTGGTCTCAAACTTTTTCGGATCATCGCTTCCCTTGGCTCCACGAACTCATGACCAGTATCCGCAGCTCTACCTTATAAACACCATTCTTAAGAATATCAAAATAACATTATAATGCACAAATTAACTATTTATTGCACATTTTAAAAAAAAACCCAATTTTATTAATTCAACAAAATCGACGAATCTGATCCAGTGATATCAGCTTTTCATATTCAGATAGTCCTTTAGTAAGAGTCGGTGTTGCCACATCATTAACTTAAGTAGTTTAGTTAGTACAATCTTAATGCTACGGATGGGCTTGATGAAGTGATACAAGTTTGTCAATGACTGGTCTAAAGTCACTTAGCAGGAGTCTTAAACCACCCCGTTTTTTTTATGTACTATCGACTTCCGTTTTCCGGTTTAGTGGCAGCCATCTTGCTTCTGTGACTGGACATAAGGGAGTTGTTTTTCTCTTATTTTTATAGTTTCATGTTCTTTACTTAATTCTCATTTTCTTTCTTTCCCTCCTGTCTTGTTTGTCTATCCCTGACGAAGGCCTTGTGGCCGCAACGTAGGTTTTTCCTGTCCTTTCTCCTTGTAAGATGTATTACTATTTGTGTTTTTTTCCCCCATTCTACACGTTTAGTAAACTGGCGTAGATATTTTTAGTTGGAGAGGAGTTTGATGACTACATTAAATCAACCTTTTACTAAAATATGTGGTAAAGTGGGATATATAAATATTTATAGGGGACTTAGTGTACTGACTGAGATCAGCTGTGAAGGTATCTATATCTAATAAGGGTAGTGTATTATAGATAACCTTACTTGCTACCACATACTTATACCTCAGTCAGAATTATTCTGGAATATAGTGATGACTACGTTGAATGTCTAGGGTATGTATATGATGAAGTGTAAGTCACAACAACAACAGACAGATAAACAATTTAATTTATTCCACCACACGTGACAACACTGTGACACTCACACACATGTAACATTCTATAAGACTATCTTGAATGAGTCACTGGTAAATTTTCAAATATCAATATGTAGTAAGTACTTTTCATTAATATATATGTGTCCTGATTCAAATACAAAGTGAACCAGGAATCACAATCAATTTTAATTACAAGTTATATGTACAGAATTTATCAATATGAATCTTGTAGTGACTTATTTTATTAATCTTATCCTATGTGTGTCAGTTGTGTAGTAGTAATATGAGGTAATACTGGTGTTGTTTTTTTCAAGCTATGTTGTTATTTGTCTTCATGACTTCAAGTGTTTATTTCTGTTGGAACTAGTATTGGAGATGTTCTCAGTTCCGTTCATTAAAACAATTAATTTCCCCTCTTATTTTAATACAATGTCAGTTTAAGATGGGGTTACATAATGTTAAGCTCTGCTGGCCACATAGGCTTAACTTTCGTGATGGCGGCAGGAAAAGACTCCTCTGCTCGATTGCTCCCCTGTGTTCTGGAGACACCTCACTGTTTGCTATATGGACCAAGGAGTATGCTGTCCGCCTCTGGATTCAGCAAAGCTCAGACCAGGTGCTGCTCAATAGCTTTAGGACCACAGTCCCACAATTCATGGAAATAACACAGAATTACGTTGACCGGCAATGAATATAGCACAATTTCGATCTGCCGATGTCCCAGGCTTTTATTTAGCAAAATATGCACTGGTGCTCAACGCACTGATTCTGTAGTAAGTTTATTTGCAAATGTGGTGTTGACCTGACGCCTCTAATTGACTATATTGGCAGGTCTAACCAATCATGCCATGTTTACACAGCTTTTCAAAAAAGTACTCCTACTCACGTTTCCCCTAACAACAAAGAAGTAGTATTTATAGTCCGACTAATCGTGTTTAGCCTTACATTTATTTTCCGCCAATCAAATAGGAGGTAACATGTCAGCCTACTTCCCGTACAATGGTGGGGTGAAAATCTGCCACTGAGCGATTCTGATTTGGGTGTTGTCTGACATCCCTCACTATTTCTTTTGGCTATAATTTGGTAATTCCTAGACTATTTGCGTAACGTTTAACATATTTTTTGTCAGCAAGTCCTAAGGAACCCAAATATACAAATTTAAAGGAGCTAACTGGCTGCGTTCAAAATATGCACTTTCTTCTACCTCCTGTTTACTTCGAAAACGATGTGGTGTCTGGGTACTGTAATGTTTTCAAACGTAAACCAGTATAATGTCATATTTCCTAATAAGCGTTTTTCAGGATTTTAAAACCTAACTCTGGTATGGGTAGTGTTTTTTATCACTGTCGATTTGAAAAAAAGCTAGTGCATGTGGCCTTACACGCGTGATGGCAGCAATTGTGTATCGCGCGACGCGTGTTTAGTGTTGCATGTGTTCCTCCGATCAGCCCTCCCTTCTTTCTATCCTAAGTCCATCTGTCCGTTCGTTTATGGTAACGTAGTGTATAAAAAGACATGAATGGAATTTTAAATCTAGGTCATCTTGCGTATCTCAAGGTTTTTCTTAGAATTGGAGTACACATTTTATTGTGTTGGGGAAACGCGTGTATGTTGCCGAAGGCCTTTACTATCAACGTGAAACGTTACAATTTGCAGACGCAGGAGAAAACAAGGGGGATTTCGAGTACAGTCATTGTGACAGCACTGTTCTTTACCATTCTTCTTTCCTTTTATTAAATTTATTTGTTAGGCTTTACATTTACGTTTTAATTTATATATGTGGATTAGAATTTCTCACGACAAAATACGATGTTGAAAGTGCAACAAGGAGCTTCTTAACCATTATTCATTGCGTGGGATAACGAAAAGACATTTCCTCCTGTAACCGAAATTAAAACTCTTTGAATTTTTTGACCGAATACAGTCACCAGCCAGGAATTGCTTACACGATGCAGTGAAAAATATAGGCACACTATCATTGCGGGAAGACGCTGGAACTGGGTTGGCCATGTCCTCAGAAGAGACCCCGATACTATCACAAGACCTGCTATGCTATGGACGCCAGAAAGAGGGCGAAAGAGAAGTAGACCAAAGACAACCTGGCAGAGAACTGTGGCGGTCGAAATGCGAAGCATGAACCAGAGTTGGGACCCTGTGTGAACAGTGGCCACCGACTGAGCAAAGTGGAGACAGATTGTTGCTGCCCTACCAGACGGTACTAGGCGTGATTACCACTGACTGCTTTGTCAGTCATGGGCTAAGGATCCAAGAAAAAAGATTTCAGCTCAGTGTCATTTTGCAACCCAGGTCTTCCTCCACTATCCCAGCTTCCTCTGTGTCTAAAAATGGATTTACCACTCGATCTGGAATTTTCATCGAAAGAAGATACTAAAATCACGCAGACATATTTCCATAAATCATATCCTAATGGCCACACTGTCGTACAGATAGGTTGTGAGTTATTTTTGTCCCGTCTGAGTAGAGTGGATGGTGATAGATACGTGAGAAAAAATGTGAGAAATAGATTTCACGGGTGATAGCTTAAGGAGAAGATATGTCTCTGGAACGAATAAGTTTCTCTATTCCAGCCTATCTGTGGTGGATTTGATGTTAAAAAATGTTGTTATGTACTCTTAGTGTACTGAATGAGGTCATCTGTGAAGGTCCCTGAATATAACAAATATTATGGTAAGTTTACAGGGTACCTTTCTGCTACCACCCCTATGATCTCATTTAGAATTATTCTTTGACTAGAATGTATGATGACTACGTTTGGTGTCTAGGGTTATGAATATGTAGTGTAATGTTGCATTAACCAACTAAACATATAAACAATTATTTTATTATCCAACACAACACAACAGTACTACGACAATCACATACAAACTACACTTTAAAAGACTATCTTTAGTAAGTCAGTGGTTGAATTTTGGGTAAAAGTTAAATTTTTTACAATTTATTGTCCTGGTTCTAGTTTGTTATGAATCAGGACTGACAATCAAAAGTGAAATCAAAAGAATTATTTACATCAATTAATTAACACCATGGATCTTCTGTCCATAATACAAATGTTATTATATTATAAGTGTGTAGATGTAGTTTTCTAACTTAGGTTAATACTGGTATATTATGGTAGGTTGTTGGTTAACATCACGCACTATTGTTTGTTTTCTTTTCATTTGACACTGGTGGAATTTTTTATTAATATTCACAGTCTTTATGTTAAACTAGAGGTTGAGCTTCCTGGTGCCGAACAGGCACTTATCTTCGAAGGATAACACCGGTAGATCTGTTCATAGGCTCGCTGGACAATCTGTTTCCCTTCTTGAAAGGCAATGGCATCCAACATGGGCCCGAAATATGCAAACAGTGTCAGGAATCGAACAGTTTCCACGAGCCTGGTACTACGTTAATGTCAGTACCAAAAAACCCTGAAATAAGAAGGTTATGCGTCCTTCTTTATAACAAGTATACAATAATATTCCACAATTAATTACAGGCACAGTACAAACAAACAAATAGGGTCAGCTCTTTATGACAACCTTTTTTACCATTATATTTTTAGGTGACAATGTATACCAGCATTCCTCTCCCCTAATGGTTACAACGCCTCTGCAATTCCAGCAGTAATTTTTTTCCATACCATAGGATAGGTGTTATGCTCCTTGATGACAATCATATATAATCTTGTAGTACTACACCTCTCTGATAGTCTATCATATGATGGATCAATCTCTAGGCTCTGCCTAAGTCTGCCATGGACCCACTTACTTACAGTCGTATTGCAGTATCTCACATTCAAACTTTATTTTAAATAAAAGGTTAATAAAATCAATCTTACCACAAATTTCAATGAAATATACACAAGCGAACGATGACTGGCAAACAATTTATGGCACACTTCAGATCTGCCTTGTCCAGACTGCTTTCTATAGGTTTGAAAAGCACCAGCCTGCTCTCATCGCTCCTTGTTCAGAAAATTTTCTCAAAATGGCAACGAGCAGTCTACGTTTCCGATAATATATAATGTATGGGCCAATGGGACCATGAATTCATTTATTTTGAATCAAACTTTAAAAAAACAAACTCTCAAGCTACTATGTTTACTACTGCAAATATATTTTTAGTTTTAGGTCAATCAATCCTATCGCGCCTTCCTTTAAACTACCGCCAATCAAATTACAGGTACCTTTTAGTCCTCATTTCCCCAAAAGCTTTTTTCAAAACATGCTATGAAAAAAATAAGCAGGCATGATTTTTGTTTTCGTCAGTCCGTCTTACAATACATAGTATTTTTGCCAATATCTTGGTTATTTATTGTACTAGTGCTTAACTGACACCATATTATTGCTCAGGAAATCATAAGGCATCCGGATATATAATTTTTATAGCCCTACGTATTATGGTTCATAATTCCATATTTTTTCTATGTTAGTCGTTCAAATCTAGAAACTTCCACCTGTTCAATTCTTCTTACAACTATTTTCAAACTAAAAACGAGAATCGTCCGTAAGAATTACGTCATTTTTTATAAGAGCTAAGGCTGTCTGCGTGACCAAATTGACGAACATTTTTTAGTTTTTGTATCGTAATTTGAAAACCGCCCAAGGCTATGTCGCTCGAGTTGGCTTTTTGAAATCAACGCGAGACGGCATACCCTAGGTTCTGTTTTTCACATTCCCTCCCCTCCTTTTCTTTTATTCTATCACTCTGTCGTCTTGAACTTGCAAAAGTGTTACATTTAATCTCAAGGACGAATTTGAAAAGACAGTACCCTTCATTCGGCTATTAGGCTTATCAAAACCCGCATACCGGCTGGTGTGGGGAAGAAGACGCTGGACTCAAATTTTATTTTCTATCTTATTTTTGACTTATGCACTATAATATTATTTAATTTAGCTATTGTATTGAGAATATCGTCACACTATCTATCCTTAGCCGCCGACCGTCAAAGCAGTCAGTGGCCATCACGCCTAGTCTTGTAGGGCAACAACAAATTGATTCCACTTTGCTCGGTCGGTGCCATCCTTCGTACAGTGCCCCAACTCTGGTTCATTCTTTGCATCTCAGCCTCCACAGTCCTCCGCCAGGTTGTTTTTGGTCGGCCTCTTTTTCGTTTTCCTTCAGGGGTCCAAAGCATAGCTGTTCTTGTGATGGCATCGGGGTCTCTTCTGAGGACATGACCAACCCAGTTCCAGCGTCTGCCAGCTATGATGGTGTGCATGTCCTCTTGCTTGCTACGAGTAAGCAGATCTTGGTTAGTGATGGTATTCGGCCAAAAAATGCGGTGAATTTTTCTTAGGCATGTTGTGTGAAAAGAGGACAATTTCGACATTTCCTTCTCTGTAACTCTCCAGCATTCCGCACCATAGAGAAGCACAGAAAGCACACAGCTCTGATATAATCTTAATTTTGTGCTTGTGCTGTATTGGGAGGACTTCCAGATGTTGTTTAGGCTAAAGAAGGCTGTTCTTGCCTTATTCATTCTGATGTTGATGTCTTTGCCTGCCCCGCCGTCTGGTGTTACTATGCTTCCTAGGTATGTGAAGGTATCTGTCTGTACCAATTGCTTATTCCTTACTGATATGGGCTCAGGGTTGCTCACATTGAGCGTCATGACCTCAGACTTCTTTAAATTGATGTTCAAGCCCACCTGCTGGCTAAACTTATTAAGTCTATCCGTTTTTTCCTGGATGTGTTGATGTGAATGTGCTAGTAGTGCAATGTCATCTGCATATTCCAGATCTTCCAATGTAGAAAATGTTGTCCATCTTATTCCTCTTGGACTGCCCTCTGTTGTCTGGCGCATCACCCAGTCTATGACTGTTAAAAATAGAGTGGTTGATAAGGGGCATCCCTGTCGTACTCCTGTCTTCACCTCAAAGGTTAGGTTGCTCTGCCCAACACTGCACGTAAAGTTTGCATAGAGGCTTTTTATGATTGACAATATGCAGCTTGGAATTCCATAAGCCCTCAGTATTTTCCATAAACTGTCCCTATGTATGCTGTCAAAAGCCTTTTCAAAATCAACGAAATTAATGTAAAGCTGTCTTTGCCATTCTGAGCACTGCTCTATAATGTTCCTGAGAGTGAATATATGATCTACTCATCTCCTGTTCTTTCTAAATCCTGCTTGTTCTTTCCTCAGTTTGTGATCTACTGCCATTGAAATTCTCTGTATAATTATCCTGCCTAGTATTTTGCTGGGAACTGAGAGAAGAGTGATTCCTCTCCAATTATTGCAGTCTGCAAGATCTCCCTTCTTGGGCAATTTGACAATTATTCCTTTGTTCCACTCTGATGGTGTTGTCCCCGTTTTCCAGACTTGTGCAAATAGTGGTTCTAATAGTTCTGCTGCTAGCTCAGGGTCTGTCTTAAATAGCTCTGCATTTAAGTTATCATGGCCCGGAGCTTTGCCGTTCTTTAACCCTTTGATTGCTGTGATGATTTCTTCTTTTCGTGGAATGTCTGTATTCACATCTAGATCGTTTTCAGCCTCAGGAACATTCAATTGTGCCTCTGGTGGTTCCTTGTTCAGAGTTTCTCTGAAGTGCTCTGCCCATCTTGTTTCTTGTCCCTCTGCTGTCGTGATGAGATTACCTTGCTTATCTCTTACCAATGTAATATTGTTGTCGTGAAATATTCTAATCCACATATATAAATTAAAACGTAAATGTAAAGCCTAACAAATAACTTCAATAAAAGGAAAGAAGAATGGTAAAGAACAGTGCTGTCACAATGACTGTACTCGAAATCCCCTTGTTTTCTCCTTCGTCTGCAAATTGTAACGTTTCACGTTGATAGTAAAAGCCTTCTGCAGCATACACGCGTTTCCCCAACACAATAAAATGTGTACTCCATTTCTAAGAAAAACCTTGAGATACGCAAGATGACCTAGATTTAAAATTCCATTCATGTCATTTTATACACTACGTTACCATAAACGAAAGACAGATGGACTAAAGATAGAAAGAAAGGGAGGGGCTGAAAGCCGGAACGCAGGCAATACTACCACAGTCGCGCGATACACAATTACTACCATCACGCGTGTAAGGCCACATGCACTAGCTTTTTTCAAATCGACAGTGATAAACAACACTACCCATACGAGAGTTAGTTTTTAAAAACCTGAAAATTCTTATTAGGAAATATGACATTATACTGGTTTACGTTTGAAAACATTACAGTACCCAGACATCACATCGTATTCGAAGCGAACAGGAGGTAGTAGAAAATGCATATTTTGAACGCAGCCCCTTAGCCCCATTAAATTTATATATTTGGGTTCCTTAGGACTTGCTGACAAATAATATGTTAAACGTTACGCAAATAGTCTAGGAAATAACAAATTATAGCCAAAAGAAATAGTGAGGGATGTCAGACAACACCCAAATCAGAATCGCTCAGTGGCAGATTTTCAACACACCATTATACGGGAAATAGGCTGACATGTTACCTCCTATTTGATTGGCGAAAAGTAAATGTAAGGCTAAACCCGATTAGTCGGACTATAAATACTACTTCTTTGTTGTTAGGGGAAACGTGAGTAGGAGTACTTTTTTGAAAAGCTGTGTAAACATGGCACGATTGGTTAGACCTGCCAATATAGTCAATCAGAGGCGTCAGGTCAGCACCACATTTGCAAATAAACTTACTACAGAACCAGTGCGTTGAGCGCCAGTGCATATTTTTCTAAATAAAAGCCTGGGACATCGGCAGATCGAAATTGTGCTATATTCATTGCCAGTCAACGTAATTCTGTATTATTTCCATGAATTGTGGTAAGCTTGAAATATTTGATATCTTTTTAATGAAAATTGAATGTAAATTGATAATTTATGTCTGTATATATGTGTGGTTCAGTAGCGAACATGAGGTAAAGCCTATATAGTGCTCCAGCCTGAACAGAAGGTGTCGGAGGAAAGTAAAAACTACATGGAATTGCCAAACAGTACACTGACACCTATTTTATTGACTAGAAAGAAATAATGCTGGAATTGCAGAGGCGTAGTAACCATTAGGGAGGAATATACTGGTGAAAATTGTTTCAGATGAAGATAGCAGTTGGCCTACCGCTCTGAACTCAGTGTTTGTTATGTATTGTGCTCAGTGTAGAAATAGAGTATAAATTAGTTCTGAAGTAGGAGGTACAACCTTCTTGTTTCAGGGACTGTGGTCCTAAAGTTATTGAGCAGCACCTGGTCAGAGCTTTGCTGAATCCAGAGGCGGACAGCATACTCCTTGGTCCATATAGCAAACAGTGAGGTGTCTCCAGAACACAGGGGAGCAATCGACCAGAGGAGACTTTTCCTGCCGCCATCACGAAAGATAAGCCTATGTGGCCAGCGGAGCTCAACATTATGTAACCCCATCTTAAACTGACATTGTATAAAAATAAGAGGGGAAATTAATTGTTTTAATGAACGGAACTGAGAACATCTCCAATACTAGTTCCAACAGAAACAAACACTTGAAGTCATGATGACAAATAACAACATAGCTTGAAAAAACAAAACCAGTATTACCTCATATTACTACTACTCAACTGACACACATAGGATAATATTAATAAAATATGTCACTACAAGATTCATATTGATAAATTCTGTACATATAACTTGTAATTAAAATTGATTGTGATTCCTGGTTCACTTTGTATTTGAATCAGGACACATATATATTAGTGACAGTAATGAATACATATTTATATTTGAAAATTTACCAGTGCCTCATTTAAGAATAGTCTTATAGAGTGTTAAATGTGTGTGAGTGTCACAGTGTTGTCACGTGTGGTAGAATAAATTAAATTGTTTATCTGTCTGTTGTTGTTGTGACTTACACTTCATCATATACATACCCTAGACATTAAACGTAGTCATCACAATATTCCAGAATAATTCTGACTGAGGTATAAATATGTGGTAGCAAGTAAGGTCATCTGTAATACACTACCCTTATTAGATACAGATACCTTCACAGCTGATCTCAGTCAGTACACTAAGTCCCCTATAAATATTTATAACATCCCACTTTACCACATATATTGGGGTCTCGCTCCAGGGATATTGAACTTTCTCCTGTTATAGATATTGGGAATAAAAAGAATTAAAAGGTATCCTTGGTGGAAATAAATAAGGTTGAGCTCTCAGTGCCTGTAGTGTCCTTAGATAATTATTGAAAGATTGAATTGCATGTTAGACAATGGCCGACTTGGCAAAATTTCGATCTGCTGCTGTACAGACTGCGAAAGAGTTAGGAATGGACGGACAAATTATGATTGCTTATGTCACTGCTGAATGTGACAAATATATTTAACGGGAAGAAAGAAGATTAGAAAAAGAGGCCGAAAGAAAGTTAGAGGCTGAGACTAAGAGGTTACAATTTGAGGCTGAGACTAAGAGGTTGCAGATTGAGGCTGACAAAGAGGCTGAAGCATTGGAAGCCGAGGAAAGAAGACAGGCGGCAGAAGAAAGAAGATTGACTGCAGAGAGGGAAGCAGAAAAGGAGGAGAAGAGATTACAAAGGGAACATGAGTTACGACTAAGGGAGTTTGAGTTTCAAGGCCATGCTCCTGAAAATGGTGCCAGTCCCTTTACCTCTGATGCTACTGCTAGTCAGGGAGCCTCAACCTCAGCTATGAATTTTCATTTAGATCATTTCGTTGAGAAAGACGATGATATTGAGAGCTATCTAAATAGATATGAACTATTAGCTACCACATATGGGTTAGAGAGAGAAAGGTGGAGCTTAAAGTTATCTGAAGGGCTTCGTGGGGCAGCTTATGAAGTTTTTGCCAAAATGAGCCGAGGTGATCAGGAAAATTATGACATGCTAAAGCAGGCTCTTTTGTTAAGATATGAAAAGAACGCAGAATTTTATAGGAAAAAATTTAGGAATGCTAAACTACTGTCAGGTGAAACCTATCACCAGTTCTCTGCACGAATAGAGACATACTTGGAGAAATGGACTTCTCTGGGGAAAACCCAAGATCTTAAGGAAATGGTCCTTATAGAACAACTAAGAGAGTCCATGGCTCCAGACCTGAGAAAGTTTCTCATGGAACAAGGTGCAGAGAGGGAGTTGCTAAATGTTGCTGAAAGGTATCAAGCGGCTCAAGCAGAGGTAACAGGTAATAAAAAGAAATAGGTAGAAAATTTTAGGGCACCACAGAACTTTAATAAATTTGATCCTAGGGATCAAAACAAACGTAAGCACCAGTTTGATAGGCCACGGTATGACAATAAAAATAAAACCCCACAATTCGATGAAAGGAAATATGATGAAAGAAAATCTTTCAACCAAGGGAAAAGGTGGTGTAAAATTTGTAAAATGAACAATCATGACACTGACCGTTGCAGAAGGAACCCTATAGTTATGGCCACCCTTCAGGTCAGGTCGACCTCAAGACAGGAGGAGGATATTATGTTAGATACCACTCCAGAAGAGATGAGGAAGGCACAGGCTGGGGATAAAACCCTCAAGCCTTGTTTCAGGAAATTGTCAACTTGTCATACTACTCCAGGCAAGGGAGATATTTACATGAAAAACAAGTTGATGTATAGGAAGACTGGAGCTAGATCCAAAGGTCAGGGACAGCTGGTTCTTCCTAAAAGATATAGGTCAGAATTAATAAGGAGCTTACATGTGAAACCAGATGGGGACCATGAAAAAATAGGTACCATCATCCAAAAGGTGGCTCACAATTATTATTGGCCCAAGGCAAGATGGGACATTGAGAATTTTGTAGAAAGGTGTAGCATAGCACATGAGGGAACACCCACAAGTGGGAACATTAATCAGGACCTGGACACGCCACGGGGCAAACGTAGGCCTGAAAATAAGAAGAGAAATAAATTTGATAAAGTGGACCAAATGGAATGGGAAGCCCCTTTTCACGGACAAGCTTCACTTAACTGTTTTACAATGGCCACTATGCAGAGAGTGCAAAAAGATGTCTTACCCCAGGATAAGCCGAAAATCACTTAATCGGACTTAAACAAACTGGAGGAAGAAGATGTAGAGAGGAAATCTCTCATCAAGAATTTTAAGTGGGGAGAAAGCCCCAAGAAAAGAATTGGTAGCGGTCGTTTTGTGACTGATAATTCTGGGAAGAAAAATCATCACTATAGCGCTTCGAGTGGAAGAGACCATACCGGTGCATGGACAAATAGGTCCACAAAATTAAAGGTCCATATGTAACGCTGTTAAGAACGTGGACTGATGAAAAGGCAGAGGAAAATATTACATCCTCATACCAATATGTGAAAGAGCTGACCACTCGTTTAAAAACTGGCTGGAAACTTGCCAATGAAAATTTGAAACAAGCCAGGAAGAAACATGCTGCCTATTATAACAGAAAAGCTAAAGACAGAGATTTGGCTGTGGGAGAGAAGGTACTGCTTCTTCTACCCGGTAGCCAGAATAAGTTACAAATTGGATGGCAAGGTCCATATACAGTTCTAGAGAAGGTGTCTAGAACCAATTATAAGATAGATAAGAAGGGGAAAGAAAAAATCTATCATGTGAATCTCCTGAAGAAATATTTGGAAAGAGAACATCAGGAAGAGACACACTTGTTGACCTTGTCCATTGCCATGGAGATGAAAAAGGAACCACTTTCATCATTTGAATATCCATTACACCCCTGTGAGATAGCGGCACAGGTGAAAATCAGTACACATTTAACGAAAACTCAGAAAGAGAGAGTACAACAGGTTCTAGATAATCATGCAGAGGTGTTAACAGACCGACCAGGACATACAAACTTATTGGAATATGATATGAAGCTGATAGACCTCACACCTGTACGTATGAAACCCTATTCGATTCTTTTTGCTAAGGAGAAAGCTTTGAAGGAAGAGATAGACTATTTGTTGAAGGAAGGAATTATTTCACACAGTGAATCTTCGTATAGTTCCGGTGTTGTACTCTTAAGGAAACCCTCGGGAGAACATAGACTCTGTATAGATTACAGGAGACTGAATGCCATTACAGAAGGACAGGTGGATCCATTGCCGGATACAAATCAGCTGTTTGCCAGGCTAAATAAAGCTAAATATTTCTCAAGGGTGGATCTGAGTAAAGGCTACTAGCAGATTCCAGTAAAACCTGAGATCAGACAAAATTGTAGGATGTAAACATTTCGGAGGAACGTAATGAATCCCTGAGTTGCCTTTTTGATTGAGGATATTCCGAATGTTTCATACAGGCCAATAAGAAGATTATGGGATCCACTACGAAAACTCTGCTATCACCAGGTATATGTTATCTCCTCATAACGTACATTTTGAGGAAAATCTAATGTTCTCTGGACATGTCATTGCGCAGACTCAGAGAAGAGAAATGGTGAATACGCGTTGTGAAGCAGCATTAAGACAAGCAGTCACACTTGCGGCTGTTCAGTAACATAACCGAAAGATATTATTGGTTGTAGAGGTCTGAGGCAGATTTCATGAGTAGTGCCTACTCTGAATGGACCCAACTACATAAAACCATGATAGCACAACAGCAGAGTAAAGTCAAGTTGACTTACATTTATCTATGTGTATATAGAATAAAGGACTGACATAAGACGTCTGTTTTAAGAGGGGAGATGTCGTGAAATATTCTAATCCACATATATAAATTAAAACGTAAATGTAAAGCCTAACAAATAACTTCAATAAAAGGAAAGAAGAATGGTAAAGAACAGTGCTGTCACAATGACTGTACTCGAAATCCCCTTGTTTTCTCCTTCGTCTGCAAATTGTAACGTTTCACGTTGATAGTAAAAGCCTTCTGCAGCATACACGCGTTTCCCCAACACAATAAAATGTGTACTCCATTTCTAAGAAAAACCTTGAGATACGCAAGATGACCTAGATTTAAAATTCCATTCATGTCATTTTATACACTACGTTACCATAAACGAAAGACAGATGGACTAAAGATAGAAAGAAAGGGAGGGGCTGAAAGCCGGAACGCAGGCAATACTACCACAGTCGCGCGATACACAATTACTACCATCACGCGTGTAAGGCCACATGCACTAGCTTTTTTCAAATCGACAGTGATAAACAACACTACCCATACGAGAGTTAGTTTTTAAAAACCTGAAAATTCTTATTAGGAAATATGACATTATACTGGTTTACGTTTGAAAACATTACAGTACCCAGACATCACATCGTATTCGAAGCGAACAGGAGGTAGTAGAAAATGCATATTTTGAACGCAGCCCCTTAGCCCCATTAAATTTATATATTTGGGTTCCTTAGGACTTGCTGACAAATAATATGTTAAACGTTACGCAAATAGTCTAGGAAATAACAAATTATAGCCAAAAGAAATAGTGAGGGATGTCAGACAACACCCAAATCAGAATCGCTCAGTGGCAGATTTTCAACACACCATTATACGGGAAATAGGCTGACATGTTACCTCCTATTTGATTGGCGAAAAGTAAATGTAAGGCTAAACCCGATTAGTCGGACTATAAATACTACTTCTTTGTTGTTAGGGGAAACGTGAGTAGGAGTACTTTTTTGAAAAGCTGTGTAAACATGGCACGATTGGTTAGACCTGCCAATATAGTCAATCAGAGGCGTCAGGTCAGCACCACATTTGCAAATAAACTTACTACAGAACCAGTGCGTTGAGCGCCAGTGCATATTTTTCTAAATAAAAGCCTGGGACATCGGCAGATCGAAATTGTGCTATATTCATTGCCAGTCAACGTAATTCTGTATTATTTCCATGAATTGTGGTAAGCTTGAAATATTTGATATCTTTTTAATGAAAATTGAATGTAAATTGATAATTTATGTCTGTATATATGTGTGGTTCAGTAGCGAACATGAGGTAAAGCCTATATAGTGCTCCAGCCTGAACAGAAGGTGTCGGAGGAAAGTAAAACTACATGGAATTGCCAAACAGTACACTGACACCTATTTTATTGACTAGAAAGAAATAATGCTGGAATTGCAGAGGCGTAGTAACCATTAGGGAGGAATATACTGGTGAAAATTGTTTCAGATGAAGATAGCAGTTGGCCTACCGCTCTGAACTCAGTGTTTGTTATGTATTGTGCTCAGTGTAGAAATAGAGTATAAATTAGTTCTGAAGTAGGAGGTACAACCTTCTTGTTTCAGGGACTGTGGTCCTAAAGTTATTGAGCAGCACCTGGTCAGAGCTTTGCTGAATCCAGAGGCGGACAGCATACTCCTTGGTCCATATAGCAAACAGTGAGGTGTCTCCAGAACACAGGGGAGCAATCGACCAGAGGAGACTTTTCCTGCCGCCATCACGAAAGATAAGCCTATGTGGCCAGCGGAGCTCAACATTATGTAACCCCATCTTAAACTGACATTGTATAAAAATAAGAGGGGAAATTAATTGTTTTAATGAACGGAACTGAGAACATCTCCAATACTAGTTCCAACAGAAACAAACACTTGAAGTCATGATGACAAATAACAACATAGCTTGAAAAAAACAAAACCAGTATTACCTCATATTACTACTACTCAACTGACACACATAGGATAATATTAATAAAATATGTCACTACAAGATTCATATTGATAAATTCTGTACATATAACTTGTAATTAAAATTGATTGTGATTCCTGGTTCACTTTGTATTTGAATCAGGACACATATATATTAGTGACAGTAATTAATACATATTTATATTTGAAAATTTACCAGTGCCTCATTTAAGAATAGTCTTATAGAGTGTTAAATGTGTGTGAGAGTCACAGTGTTGTCACGTGTGATAGAATAAATTAAATTGTTTATCTGTCTGTTGTTGTTGTGACTTACACTTCATCATATACATACCCTAGACATTAAACGTAGTCATCACAATATTCCAGAATAATTCTGACTGAGGTATAAATATGTGGTAGCAAGTAAGGTCATCTGTAATACACTACCCTTATTAGATACAGATACCTTCACAGCTGATCTCAGTCAGTACACTAAGTCCCCTATAAATATTTATAACATCCCACTTTACCACAATTTTTTGCACCTCGTTTTCCGCTGATGAATTTAGTTATTTTGTATACTGTGCTTTGTTCATTTCTCAGTGCTGCCTCCTCTGCCTGTCTTGCAAGATCGTCTAGGAAATTCCTTTTGTTGGCTCGGGTTTGGCGTTTAAATTCCTTGTCCAGCTGACTGTACTGTTCGCTATATAGTTGCTTTAACCTGGGGGACTTCGCTCCTGTTTTCTTTCTTTTCATTTCCTTTCTCATCGTTATGGTGTTTAAAGTTTCTGGTGTTATCCAGTCTTGCTTCTTCCTTTCCTGGAATCCCAAGCATGATTTGCTGCTTTCTTTGTATATTGTTGAAATGGTGTTGAAATTCTGGTCTATATCATCAGTCAATGTCTTTTCCTGACTTTTGGCAAATTGATATCGTTTCTTTATGTCGGCCGTAAAAGCTTTTCTGGTATTGTAGGAAATAGCTACGCGTTATTTTATTTCACTAGTTTTAATGCTAGAAAATCAAAGTGAATTATAATGGTAAAAGCTAACACTTTTAATTGGTAAAAGCTAACTCTTTTAAAACACGTAAACACTAATTTCTATTACCAGAAATTCAGAATGAAAATCCCCACGAATGCTATTAACACATTAGCGAAATGGTTCTAGAACTGCGTGCTTAGACTATCCAAAAATTCTGAGTGACAATGGATAGCAGGTTTAAGAAAACACAGTTTATATATCATTATGTTTCTCTGATCTATAGATGATGTTACTATTCGCACTATTGTGTGAGTAACGGTCGAATCAGAACAGAGTTCCCAGATAAAGTCTTATTGTCGGTCTTCCGTCGAGCGTTACTAACTGACATCAGCAGAATTCTTACGTCTAACGAGTCTTCTCTGTACGAATGCCCGCTTCTGAAGATCAAAGAGCCCAGGGGTTTCTGACTTTTTTTGAGTACGAACTTCAAATGATTCTGTGTTATTCACGTGCGGTCTGTCAGGTATCGTATGATTTACAGATAAGCTCGCGTGATCAGACGAGGTAAACAAACCTGATTCGCTACCTGTTATGACGGGCAGGTCACGAAAGTTTGTAAACATTTCGTTTGCTTATGTTCAAAGAAAAGAGGCGTGATGAAAAAGTGAGTAGTCACTGGCTGTAAATGCATGGTTTTGCTAGCAAATCCTAGAACGCTACGAGGTCACAAAAGATTGTCAGATTACTGTAGGCTCTTTTTCCATTATACGTCACACACACACACACACACACACACACACACACACACCCACCCACACACACACACACACACACAAATCCCTGCTAAACAGCATCTTTTATCTCACCTTCTCTTCCAGCTCAGACAGAGTGTGAAACTAGTACAGCTCACAACGGCAAATATAGCTCTTGAAAAGAGTTAACTTTGAAATAAACGTAGAAACGACAAAAATGGCCTTTGTAAGACTGACTTAATTTCATTGCAGCTGCAAGGTTGTAAAAGCGCGTCACACAGTTGCCTTTTGATAGCCACCAAACTTCAGTTCGAAGCAGTAAACAGTTCACAGTCTTCATCTATATTAACTCAGAGCTCCCGGAATAGTCCATCACTGGCGGTATAAACTGATTTTATTTACTGCAGTAATGACAGTGTGTAAAGACTTATGCAGGCGATCACAGAAGGTGTTTGGCAACCAGATATAGGAGAGTAATGATACAGTAAATGGAAATGACAATTGACATTGCTTGTTTCCCCAATGTAATGATACCATGATACCGACCAGTCATTGATGTTTCTCCAGCAGCTGCACAAATCATTGGTGGTGCTCCATCAGGTGCACAAATCATTGATGGCGCTCCATCAATTTCACAAGCATGCACGTTAATAAACTGAAATTCCTTGTCTTAGAAGGACTGCTCAAAAACACGAAATAGTGGTTCTCCTTGAGTATCTGTTGTTAGTTGCTTTGCATGTAGCAACTCTTCGGTCTAACTTTCATTTTATATACAGCGCACTTGAGCAAGACGCACAAATTCATTGCCAGGCAATGTGGACTCTTGCAGTCGTATTGCAAATTTTGTTTGTCCTTAGTATGTTGCACAATGTATTCTCCACATTTCCAGCTATTTCACCATTGCCTCTTTGCAAGAAACTGTGGATGTGAAGAATCGCCTTAAATACATCTTGTGGTGATATAGGCAGAACAGTACTCCGAACCTCACTAATTGTGGTAGGATAAGTTCTTTAAAATTCCATGCGACTTTTTGGACTCGCCAATCAACAATGAGCTATTGTATGATGCACGGAAGTCATCAGTCGTTAGTTCTTAAGGATTGCATAACATGCTTGACAGTGTTAGTCACTTTATTGTCATTAGATGATTTAACAAAGTTCTTGCCTGCCTTATTAGGATGTGTTTTCTTCAAGTGTCCAATCTGTCTGGAAAGCGTGATTGCCTTATTAGAAAATCCTTTTCATATATTAGGTACATTAGTAGTTGCTTGATTTGTGCGCGTGTGTGTGTGTGTGCTGGTACAAATTCATATTTCAGATATTCCAAATGTGGCGGGATTGTCTCCCCTGCTTTGCAGTAGTGGTCCAACGATAGCCAACTTTGAGTAACAGTACGAGGGTTTTCAAAAGTATCTAACTGTGCTCAGGATTACTCTTGGCAGAGATATCATTGGAACAATGATGCTTCTGTTGAAGGGAGTTTCACAGGAATTTATAGAAAAGGAAGTGTAACAACTGAGATCATCTAAGCCATTATAAACTTATTATTCTCTGCTCCTTCTGTGAGGAAAATTATTGACTCGTATGATCTGAGCCCCTAGCTCAAGGTGGTTCAGAAAATAATAATTGACTAGATCTGTGTGATTATGATTTTTTTTAAAAAAACAAGGGTCATACGGGTGCAAATTCACTCACTACTGATTAACTCAACTATATATTTACATATAAAGAGGTTTAATAGTTATTGGTTTAACAAGGTAAAATAAATAAAATTTTTGTATGACAAACAAAACAGACAATTCACTTTTATCATCATGGGATGATGTGTTTGGAAAATTTACAAATTTCCTATGCTATGCCAGTACCCTTGTACTTATCTGGCCCGGTGTTGTCAAAGGATTTCTCGTTGAGTTCGGTATCGGTCACTGCAGGTTCCTAGAGGTGCTTTGGACTGTTCCTTCTCTTCAGGAGTCAAGTACGGTGGCAGCAGCAAGACCTTTGTAGCAAGGCCGGGGTAATTATTTAGGTTGTCAAGTCAAACGTCTTCAAGACCAGTCTGATGTAAACGTCTAGTATTCATCTGCTGGCAACTTGTACCACAAACTAAGATGAAACTTAAGTATCAGGTCTCCGCTTCCATCTACCATTTCATCTTCCTCAGAATTTTGCTCCTGTCCCTGAGCATTAAATTTTGACAAATTGAGTTGAATGACATTGCTTTTACACAGCGGGAAATGACAACTGCACTCTCTCTCTCTCTCTCTCTCTTTATATATATATATATATATATATATATATATATATATATATATATATATATATATATATATATATATATATATATACCAAACTTACTAAAATGTTAGTACAGTAAATATATACAGCATAATACCATCATCCACTCTCTACTCCCTATGGAGCCTGTAGCTACCTCTGCTATTGGTTCCTTGTGACGAAACCCGCACAAAGCAATCACCAGCTAATGCAGTGGTGGGTTATGAGGCAAATTATTTTCATGATGAGGTTACCAGCCCCATGTGCATCTGTACATCCACAAGCCATTTATATATGTCAAATACAAAATATAAAATGATAAAATATGCATATTACAACTTACCCCGATATGGGGCGAATTACAGGCTCTTTGCACAGAAAAAGGTCGTAATATGTCGGGTAGCTGTTTCAGATGCCGTATTCAAGTGAGTTAAGTGTCTAACTGGGTGCACTTGAAGT
This sequence comes from Oreohelix idahoensis, assembly GCA_024509875.1. Taxonomy (NCBI): domain Eukaryota; kingdom Metazoa; phylum Mollusca; class Gastropoda; order Stylommatophora; family Oreohelicidae; genus Oreohelix; species Oreohelix idahoensis. The sequence goes on along the minus strand of JAMPIV010016964.1, from coordinate 71,223 downwards.
AGTATCCTAGAACTTGGGGTGCAAAGTGGTGCCTTTGGAGTTACTCTTTTCAAATTTTTGAATTCACTACCAGTCTTCTGGCCTGTCCTATACTACGGTCCTAATTATTACGTGTTTCTTGCTCTCTATGATTTCTCCTTGACAAAAGTGGAAGGCAGTGAAACAATCTTACAATGCTCTAGGTTATAAACGAAATGTATGCTCCCATGCACATGTCTCTCTGTTGGGGAAAGATCCAATCAGAAGTAGTTTTGTTTAGCATTCAGATACCAAATCAAATACAATTAGGCGTTTGATTATGGTTGGGGTTTCCCGCACCCTCATGTTGAACTTTACTACATGGCACATAAGATATTCCCCTTACGTGTTAATTTCATACTCCGTGACCATATAAGGTCGCTACTTCCGTGTTACTTTGTCATGTTTACCAAAATCACTGCATCACAGATCTATCCTAATTATTACGTCTGGAAAATTTCTACCAGAGTGTTACTTCTCCTCTTGTTTATTTCATAACAAAGTGATTGGAAGTGCTATATCATTTATCGTATTCCACTCCTTTCCAGCTGGTCATGTCTACAAAATTAACACAGGATCTAAAATTGTATAAGTAGTCCTAATATCGGACTCATCGCACAGGTTTCTGCCACCACTCGCCGGCTGTTTTACACTATTATACACATTCCACAGGTGTTTGTTTAATCAACCTATCTGTCTGGATGTCTTATGCAATCTAGTGCATGGACGAACAGTTCGATCCGTCTGGCTACACAATGGGTCTGACGATTTAACCAAACAAGTGGACAGGCCACACAACAGGTCAAACGGTCAGGTCGACTGGGCTGGTAAAGTACCTAGGCAGTCAATGTCGATGTGACGAACAAAGGGAGATAACATCGCTAGATGAAGCGAAAGGTACGATAAGGAGCGGGTGAGACAATCAAAAAGGATAGTCGGAATACTACTGACGGAGAGGAGTGGGGAAGAAAATAAGAGTGAACAAATTTAGACGAGAATTTTGTCACACCAAAAAATATTTTCGACATTTCTTCTTTGAATTTTCTGCTTCTGCCAATTTTAGTTCTAGACAAAAAAAATAATGCAATGATTAACTTTTAATGATATAATATTTTAAAATATTTGCATCTTTAACACATACATTACAAATTGATGTATCCCATCGTTCATTTTTAAACTTCCGGATTATTTAGCTTAGCAATATGAAACTTCCCAGATTATGACGGGAAAATATATTCAAACTGAAAAATCGTATTCTCCAGCGTGTCTGTAAGACAATACTGCACAGCACTGTCTTCTAACATGGTATAAGTAAAAACTACAATTAATTTCCCTATTTAAAAATATGTAAGCACGCAATTCACATTTTGCTGTAGAACATAAAATGAGCATAAATAAAAGTAATATCGTTTGATTGACAATTCCGCAGGATGCCTGAGCTACGTACTACCCATCCAGTTTGTTATCTTGGGTTATTACACACGACAGTCTGATTCCCTTCAGGTATTTATTGTATGGTTTAAGTTAGTAACAGGTTTATCGGGCAGAGTTTCATGTGAATTCAGAAAGATGTTTACGTGTGATTTAATGTAGTTTCCTTACATCTTATTCTAACCGTGTAACATTATTCTACAATAAATTCATATTGACTTATCTGCACCCGGTTCTCTCTCACTCCAATACGTCTACCCGCTGGTCATTCAGTGCCCATTAAGTTCTGTCCACGGACTTCGAGTGCTTCACAAATCGTGATACTGTGGTATAGACTGCTGATCTTAGATGTCAGGAACCCCTCAGTAAATACTTGACTCTCATCTCTCAGAATGGATGAGTTCTGGGGTTCGATAACTGTTGAAAGCTAGGGGAAAGATCAAAACGCTGCTCGCATATTGAGCCTGTGGACATATGTACAAATGGATGAACCGGTTCCTTCATAACACGCGAGCCAGAATGCAAATATAAAGGCATTGTATTCGTAGAATTGAAATTAGAGCAAGGAGTAACCCAGGGCAGCGTGAAGTCACCTATAGAGTTCATGGTCTATTTCTGTGACATAATAAATAAAACAACGAGAACGGATAGCTACATGGGAAACAAGAAATATTAATACAGCAAAAATCAAGATACTAAAAGCCTTATAAAAACTAGATACTGGTCACAATAAAGGGTATTCAATATAACTAAGAGAAAAGAAACTTAAAGACATTTTTCACCTTCAACCAAGGACCAAAAAGTCGTACTGAAACTGAACACATATGGGTTGCAAGAAGAAAAGAGTCTAACATATCTTGGAATTTCATTAGAGTAGATTAACATGGACAAATCAAATTGATCAGTTCAAGCAACAAGTAGACAGCGAATACACCTGATGGAAAACCTGACAGGAAATGCTTGGCGTGCTCATATTCAAATATTTAAGCTGTTGTAAACAGGGAAATGTTAGATCAAGGGTTCTTCACATTTGCACTGCCGTTTATCAAGGGTTCTTCACATTTGCACTGCCGTGGACTCCTTTGATTGTCTGGTGAAGGCTACGGACCCCCTTCATTGTGTAACCGCGTATACCGTAAGTTTTCAGATACAGGCTATATTAACATATAAAATAAATTTTTATAGAAACAGAAGATTTAAAAAGTCTTGGCGCAGATGTTTAATTAAACCAGGTTAGCTTCGAAAAGCCACGCATTATTTTAGGCTAAGCTTCGCTTCGTAACGCCAAGCATTAATTAGGGTAGCTTCGCTTACGCCAAGCATTGGTCACGTGATTTTCCCACCAATGGTTAGGCTGAGTCTTTCTTTCCCCGGAATGAACAAGAGACGAAGCCATTTTTTTAGTCAGTAATGAATTTAGAGCGGTTGAGACAAGACGTAATTCTCTTTGCTCAGTGATATTCTATAGAGGAGATTGACTTCGCACAATTAAAGCAACTGTAATTTCGAAACGTAGAATAATTTGTTTGTGAATTCATGAAAACTGTAAGTATTGCTAAATACTGAATGCAATAACTGTTAGAGCCCACAGTCATAACTGAAACGGAGCTACGCTCGAAAAACTGGGTAAAGAATTGTAAACCCAGGCATATATCTGAACCTTTTACCAAGAATGAAGGTCCTTAAGCTGAGAGAAAGTCAAACTAAGGAATACTAATGAATAAGAGAAAGTTTGGCTCTTCATTGAAATGAAGAGATAAGAAAAACGTGAAATCTAGACCACATTAACAAATAAACGAAGGAACACTAGAAGGATAGAGGAGCCACGCCATGTTTTAGCAACTTGAAAAGATTACGAGATGCAATAAGGAATATTGCATCATTAAAATAACGCATTGACTTTTTATGCTTGTTTATTAAATGTCAACATGCTATTATGCAAATTTGGTGTGGTTACCATTTGACTTAACCCAGTTCTTGTTGGAAATTGAATAAACATTTGTTTCATTGAACACAAATGCTGTTGACGAATCATATGTTTGCAGTTAGCCATCATACAAGTTATTAAAGGATCATGCCAAAGCTAATCGTTGCAGGTGCAACACAAATAATAACCATATGCTCTAAAAATAAAACATCATAGAGGATTGTCCCCGAACCTGGTAAATTCCTGTAAGTCTGTAGAGAGAAATCATCACCTCTAGCAGGCTAGCTAGTAATCAAAATCTAATACTCTCGAGTTAAACAGCAACCCCCACTACCCTGCCCGGCCACACATTGCAACTTGGTGCCGTATGACCAGTCCTCTAAAAAAGAGCAGAAGCGAAGATGGATCAATTAATGGAAAATTTTCAACAGCTTGGTGTGGACCAACAACAACAACAACCACAGAACCAACCTGTAAATGCACAACCGTTGCAGCCCCCAGTCAATCCAAATATGGAGGAACCCACATTGATAGCGCTACAGCGCCTTACTGAGAACTTAGAAAAGAATAGCAATTATGCAAAATTATCCCAAGTTAGGTCCATAGTACAACCATTCGAGGGAGATAAGAAGAAATTCAGGAGATGGTTGGCCGACATAGACAAATTTGCGGCAATAGCAGAAACAACGGATGAAGAGAAAAAGAAAATCGCTCTGTTAGGTTCTGATTCGTACGTGACTGATTTTTTAAGAAGGAGGTCCCAGCAGTACCCCACAGAAACCTACGAGTCCCTAAAGAAAGAGCTCACCCAGAGATATGGGGAAATAATAGACAAAATGCATGCTTGGTCAGTCCTTAGAAGCATGAAACAGGAAAGAGATGAATCGGTACAACTTTTTGGAGATAGATTCCTCAATATGGCAGAAGAGGCATTTTGCGGAGAAATCCCTACCACACCTGATGTAGAAATACAGTTAGTGGGGATATTTGCCGATGGCCTTAGAGCGGAAAATATCAGAAGGCATCTTATTAGAAAAGACACCAAGACTATTGCTGAAACAATCCAAGCAGCAATACAGGAGGAAAATCTTCACCGAAGGTTCCAACAAAGAGCAGGTAGGGAACCCCGACCAGAATATAGGGACTATGATGAGCATGAGCCTATGGAAGTTGACCATACCAGGAGGCAATGGACTCGCCCACGAATACGTGATGATAGACCCCGCAATTATAGACCCCCCACACAGAGGCAAAACGACGTCAATAATGTCAATACAAACGGATGCTTTACATGCGGTAGGCTCGGACATGGTTACAAGTCCTGTAGAGCAAATTACAATCATGCACCACCCAGAAGAGGAGGTTACCAACCACAACAACCCGCACCACCCCCACGTGATTACACCAGAAATCAGTATACCAGAGGCGCACCTCAACCCCTCATGCGTCAGGGAAACGGCCGCGCCACTCACTAAACAGGACCGTTAGTGAGGGCAACAATCACAGAAACTGGTCCAAAACAAAAGAAACAACACAGAACAGAAATTGTCAAGTGGGCCCATCCAGTAAAATACAATATGAAGAAATGTTGCATGATGGAACTAAAATACATCCGGACCCCAGTTCCTGCATCATGTCTATACAGGGCCAACAATATAGGGCACTGGTAGATACAGGAGCATCCATCAGCCTTATTAGGTTCCAGCTGTTCAAGAGGATCCAACACTTAGTACGATTTCAACCGTCCAAAACACACCTAGCTTCAGTCACGGGACAAAGACTAAATTCAGTTGGGACAGCATGGCTAAAATTTTCCTTAGGCGAAACAAATTTTGAACACCCATTTGTCATTACTAAAGGAATGTCTAGAAATCTTATCCTAGGGAGAGATTTTTTTAACAAACACAAAGTTCGAATATACTATGACCTCCACAAAATCAAAGTCAACAATACGTACATAGATCTCCAGGACGATATCCACATAGCGTCTTTAGTAAGGATTACAGCTCCCATAACGGTGGCTCCAAACTCCCTGGTCATAGCAAAAGGCAGAGTAAAAAATTCTGAGTACATAACACCAGGGCAATCAATTCAAGTACAGCCCCTAGCAGAAGAAAGCATTATTGATGACCCATTGTTGCAAATTACAGAGGGAATCGCTGAAGTCTCGAAGTCCAGAGATTTCCCCATCATGATATTGAATATGTCAGGAAAAACTACCACTATAAAAAGAGGCACAGTTGTAGCGCAAGTGGATACGTCAACAATAAGACAAACCAAAACCAATAGAGACCATCCACAAATTGTCTCAACCACTCCCACTGGACATAATGCACGAAATCGCAGTACAAATAACCATAGTACACGGAAAGTAAACAGTTATAAGGCAGAAAAAGGCAGTAACATCAGTCACAGTCATGTTACACCACAGCATACCCTACCCAGATGGCAGAAACGAACCAGTCCATACATAAGAAGAGAAAGGCCACAGTATGAAAATGACTATAATTACTCATTCTTGCGCCCCAGCACACCAAGAGAAAAGATGAAGTGCTGTATATCACAGAGTAACAGAGAAACAGAAATTGTCTTGCCAGGAGGATATCCAAAGCGACAAGACAGTGATACATGCCCCATGGAGTATCAATATAACTCAAAAACAGGTGGATATGATAAAGTCCCAAAACCAATTGAAATTTCCGAAGAAAAGGAAGAATTCTTATATGACTATACCACAGGAGGATACTATAGCAGCAAAGTTGGAAACAGAAAGAATGAAAAATTTTCGCCCAGGGAAAGAAGACAGCCCTATAGCACAAACAGAAGAAATACAGTAACGTACGCGGATAAGCGCAGTTACGACAGAAATAATCAGAAAAAATGGCACAACAACGACTACCCCAGAAATATAATAAGAAATGAATATACAGTAAATGCAGTGACAAATGGAAATGCACACAGTACATGGCAGAGGAGACAGTACCAAGCACAGCCCAATGAACGGCAAAGAACTACGCAAAAGAAAGCCACATACCAGGAGCAGAGATTTTCACAAGATGCAAGAAAAATGTCCCAAAATTATGGGAATGAAACGGAGGCATCAAGACAGACCAGAGATATCATAGCAGATCATAAATACAGAGAGAGAATAGCTCAGTTACTTGCAACCCTGAATGCCACAGAAGATAATAAGCAACGTTTGAAAACGTTTGTAGAAAAGCACCAAGATGTATTCGCACTCAATGACATGGAATTAGGCAGAACTAACACTGTCACAATGGACATTCAAACAACCACAGAGGAGCCAATACATATGAAACCCTATCATACGCCCTTGAAAAATAGAGAACTCGTGGAAAGGTCTATAAATGAAATGCTACAGGCAGGAATCATCGAAAGATCCCGTTCCCAATGGTCCTCACCCATAGTGATCGTAACAAAGAAAGACGGCTCCAGTCGCTTTTGCTGCGACTACCGTGCCCTTAACAAAATCACAAAAGTCATTTCCTACCCCCTCCCCAGGATAGACGATCTACTTGCGACGTTAGGAAAGTCTACATACTTTACCACACTTGATGCAAGGTCAGGCTTTTGGTGCATCCCCATGACACCTGAGGCAAAACAGAAATCCACATTCTGTTCACATATGGGAAGTTTTTTTTGGAATGTTATGCCATTTGGTCTAAAAGGATCTCCAGCAACATATATGTCACTCATGGATGAAGTGTTAAAGGGTCTACATCCATTTGCCCTGGCATACATAGACGATATCCTGATACATACCGCAGGCACGATGGAAGACCACCTCCGCAAGGTTGAAACAGTGTTTGATAGACTCAGGCATCACCAAATAAAGTTAAAACTGTCGAAGTGTGAGTTTCTAAAGACAGAAACAAAATATTTAGGCTTTGTCATCAATAGACATGGCGTCAGACCTGATGAAGATAAAGTCAAAGCCATAAGAGAAATGCCTAGCCCCAAGACGGTGAGACAAACACGCTCATTTATTGGTACAATAGGGTACTATAGACGCCACATCATCAATTTCTCCAGAGCAGCAGAGCCTTTGATAGCCCTTACCCGCAAGTATGCACGCTTCAAATGGACAGAAGACTGCCAGAGATCCTTTGAGTATCTAAAAAATGCCCTAACCACCATCCAACTGCTTGGACATCCAGATATTTCTCAGCCCATGATACTATACGCCGATGCCTCAGATAACGCAATTGGTGCTTGTTTGGTCCAACCTGTACTAGAAGATGAAACACCCATCCTACCAAACATTCCAAATGAGAAACCCATTGCATTCCTATCCCACGCATTGTCAAAGTCACAAAAAACGGTGGACCACCACTGAGAAAGAAGCATATGCTATTCACTATGCAGTACAAAAGTTTGACTTTTACGTCAGAGGAACTAAACTCATTATAAGAACTGATCATCAACCTTTGGTTAACTGGCTCACCAAAACACAAGAACAGCCAAAGAAGTTACAGACATGGGCAATGAATTTACAGTCCTACGACACCACTATCGAACATATCCCAGGCGAAATGAACACCTGTGCAGACCTCTTATCCAGGATTAAATATGATGATGAAACTGAAGTGAAAACAAATAGAGTCAAAAATGATGGCACATCCTCAGAGATTGACGATAATGCTAAAGAAATTAATGAAATTACTTCATCAAGTCGAAGAAGTACCTCAGATTCCGCCACTCAAGTAGAAGAAGAAAGCCAAGAGATGTTTGACATGAGAGTAGAACAAGCGAAAGATGCAGAAATTGTCAAGCTGCTCACATACGTGAAAGAAAACCCAACAAAAAGTAAAGATTTTACAGTACACCCAACGGATGGAATTCTATACTATATTGATCAGAAACAAGAAGGGACACTAAGAAAAGTCATTCCAGCACATCTAGTCCCAGAAGTATTGCTACAGTTTCATGATAACAACGGGCACATGGGAAGAGACAAAACAATTGATGTCATAAAGAAAAGGTATTATTGGCAAACTTTCTACAAGGACATTACAGAATATGTAGCCACCTGTAGAACATGTAAATTGAGAAACATGAAGCCACATTTAATTCCCCTTCAAGAAATGCAACCTTCCCATTACCCCATGCAAACAGTGAGCATTGACTTATCAGGTCCTTACCCACTCACCCAATCAGGCAACAAATACCTCCTGCACATAGTTGACCAATACTCTGTTTGGCCAGAAAGTTACCCACTCAGTGATGCCACATCGCAGTCCATCACGCAAATTTTTTTACAAGAATTCATTCCCAGGCATGGCTGTCCAAAACGAATCATTTCAGACAACGGTAAACAGTTTATAGGTAACCCATTTAAAGCCACCTTACACCAGCTGAATATTGAGCATACTACAACCACTTATTATTGCCCAAATGCAAATGGCAGAAATGAACGCATGCACGCCACCCTACATGATATTATTAGCAAATATATCAAGGGGAACCACCAATACTGGGACCTATACATTAACCAAGCTCTTGAAGCCATCCGAGTAAACGTGAACGATACCACAGGAATGTCACCCTTTCTCATGCTATACGGAAGAGAACCAAACTTTCCGTTAGACAACCTACTTCGCCCACAAAGAAAATACATGGGAGAAGACCCCATCGAAATAATCCTTCAAGAAAAGTATAAAGCTCACCAGATTGCACAACGAAATACGCAGAAGGCATTTCACAAGAAACAGAAACAACATGATAAATCAGCCAAGCTACCAACATACAAAATAGGAGACAGAGTATACTACAAGAAACATGTACGCAGTTCAAAATTCGATGACCGATGGTTAGATGGCTACAAAATCATGAAACAAACTACGCCTGTAAACTTCATTATTTGGAATGAAGAGAAACAACACCAAACAAAAGCTCACGTAAAACAAATAAAAATTGATAATCACCGGCCCATTCCGCCTCTGACGACAAATACAAGACCAGTCAGAAAAGCCACCCTAAATTATAATCCATCCAGCACAGATTCGTCTGACATATCAGAGTCAGAGACGACAGACTCTGAATTTTACCAAGACGACCACATACCCAGACCACCCACAGATGAAATACATCGAGCAAGACAACAACGAGACTCGTCCGAAAGCGAAGAAGATATCCCACCACTTGAATTGCGTAATCGACTCCAGGACAGAGACCTGCGCATTAGAAATGAAGAAATAATGCCTCAGACGTCACACGATGACAACAACCAAGCACCTTATATCCACACTCAAACTTACTCCCGCAGTGATAAATCGTCAGCTGATACCTATCACACCCCCAGTTCAGGCAGTTCTAGTTTTAACACTAGTGAAAACCAAACACTGCTATACCACAAGAACAAGATTGCTCGTTCAAAACAATCAGATCCTGAAGAAACTATACCCAAGCAGATTGTTGAACCATATACCAGCGATCTTTATGGAGACGAAACAGAACAAGACAGCATAGCTTTGTCAGACCCCAACGAACATAATGACAGAAAAATGGTAGAATTATATACAACAAGAAACAGACATTGATACAGCTAGTTCCATTGAAACCAGTGATGCGGATAGTACATTATTTGTACCAGTCAGCTCCAGCGTCAAACGCGCCTATAAAACAGAATCTGATGACTCAATCCCTAGCAACAAAATTCCGCGTATACAGCACAACTATATCAGACGAAAGATTCTGAAGAAACGCAATCATGTTCCAAAACCAAGCCGAGAAGTGTTAGCCTCATCTCAACTAGTCAAAAACAACAGTGTGCAAATTACTGTGCCCATTGTAACCGGTGCTAACGTTCAGCACAACCAGGTCAGAAGAAAAATCAAGGCGAAACATATACCTGCCTCAAAACCAACAGATGTTCCAGCCATACAAACCCCTACCACAGTGAAACCATCACCGCAATCAAAAGATGTTAAGCCATCACCGCATTCGTCAATGTCCTCAGTGTCCCAACAATCAGCAAATGCAGTGTCGTCGCCTATCACACCCGTCACCACTGCTACTCAGTATGATGCTCGCCTAAGCAGTCGGGACATTGCAAGGTTAGAGATGGCAGAGAAACTGAAGGAACTACTAAAACTTTGCTGAGACACGCCCCTCAAGTCTTCAATGTACATGCCATCCCATGTACCGTCACCGCGAATGTGCACTTAATTTTTAACAATGTACTAACTCTCCCCATGTACTCTATTTTCAGTCTTGGACAGTTCAAATGACTTGCTTACAGACTAAGATGTCAAAGCCTCACTGAGAAAGTTATTTTTTCCAGCCTTAGAATAATGATGCCCAGAAAGAAATCAAGACCAGCCCACGGAGGATTCTAGTTAGACATTTTATTTGGATTATTGAAATAAAGATGACACAGATGATACAATGTTCTTTGTTTACAGACACCCTTATTAGTCAGACAGTTTTTGATATTCAGAATGTTACACAACTTTACCTATAACACATGTGTCATACTATTCTGTTGTAACATTGATCTCTACTTTTGAAACGAATCATATTCCATGTTTCATTCACCAGACTTCTTGTCCTTGCAGATCCAGAGTCCTGTATTTTCATGCAGACACTGTACACCAGTAGTTTTGTTTTCTTACCCCATACTAATATTTCTTTGATCTATATTATGCTAAACTCCTTTATATCTATCACCTTGATCAATCATACTGTTCATACTATGACATCTCTCAACAGCACATAATTCATACCCAAAACTAGTATTGTAGGTTATGCTATTTTTCTCCACAGGATTATTTCAAATGTACATTATTATTTTAGACCCAGATGTATATTAGTACTGTCAAAAATTTTACTGCCTATCACAAATACCCCAATGACATTTGCGCATGCTGAATTTCTGCAAATGAAGAATCCCTTGAGAGCATTAGTATATGCTAACCCCAGATTGAACAAATTGCACCTATTTGTTGATGATGCCTTTGCCCATGTTAAAGAAATAGCATTTGCACATGCTGACCTAGCAAATGAAATACCCCATTACCGCATGATAACCACTAATGACACATGAGATGAAGAAGCAACAGGTTATGTATGATGAAGATGACATTTTATATTAAGGTGAAACTTTATGTTGTCACAGCTGAGATTTTGTTGAAATGTTGATGCACAAAATCCCCCACATTAACATTGGAGGAGGAATAATCTTAGTCTTTCGTGGTTACGAGATAAGACAAGGATATAATAGAATATTTGATGAATACCATGGAACAAATCAGAGCAGATGATTGTTGCACATATGAGGACCATATTTGAAGTCATTATTGAAGGATTATCAGTAGACAAGAGACATAAATGAATTATGATAATCCCATGGAACCACAGGTACTAAGGACACAAAATGGAGATTAAATAATGGAGAAAAAAAATAATGACTGAATAATTGCTACACCCAGAGGTAAAGGAAATAGAGATACATCCGCATTTTTGGAGAAGATATCTTTTTTTTTTTTTTGATTTTTGCTCATTGCCTTTGTAATATGAACATTGTTGTATAACAAATGACTATTCCTTATCACGAATTACAGAATGTTGTAAGATAGTTAGAATAAATTGACAATGTACTATACTCATAACATACCCAGAATTACAGGAGAGAAAATAAATAAATGGTTGATGAAATTGGACATACTGAGATTTGCTCACCCCGAGGATATTGGATAAGAAAATAACGTTATCCCAAGGACAGACATGTCACAGATATAGTACATGGACAATTAATAAGGATATATTTCCAGTACAGAATAAGAGGAATAGGAAGGATCCACATTTTAAAATATTGGAGCACCATGAGCGATGAATTGGACTTATAAAGGAAATGGAAATGGTACACTGTATGCAAGGATAACCAGAAATAATATGGTTAAATAGTAGTCAGAGTGCAAGGAACTTTGTCTTATAAGAATATTGTAGATTCCTCACGATCAATTGAATATTTTTTCTTCCTTTCTATGTCACATTTTTTGAGTGATGACCCCAAAATTTTTTTTCATCTCATATTGTCAAAAGTTCTTACATCTCAGTTAAATGTTTCCATAAATAATTGTTTGATGTGTTTTGCATAAATGTATTGCTAGATAAGGTACATAGGGAGTTACTAAGGATGAATTCTCAAGATAACAGGAGGACTAGAATAGATACAATGATATTGGTACACCATAAATGATACATTGGTGTTATGAAAAAAAAAAAAAGGAGACAAATATAAATTGTATACAAGGATGCCTCGAGAGTGACAACATGGATACATATTGTCAAAAGTATAAGCAGTTGTCTTAAAAGAGAAAATAAAGTAATACGGAACCCAATGTAGAAAATTCATGATGATTTGGAAACTATATTTTTCTTTTCCCTTATATTTCATAAAATGATAGTAACACATTCGTCTGTTGGTTGCTGAATAATTTGATGTTTGAAAATTGATGTATGGTCAAGTCAAAGAAGATACGTTGAAAAGATAATATATATATATATTATAATATATTCTAATAAAAATGATGCTAGTTGTATTATCGTCTGATAAATATGCATATTATGTTTAGAGATGTTTTCTACATGTAATAATGAGCAAGTGGCTCATTCACTAAAAAAAAAAAAAAAAAAAAAAAAAAAAGAAGATGATGATGATGAGTACCCATGAAAACATTGGCTATTCTATGAAAGTGGATGCCATTACCATAGGAATTAGAGATTTTGGACATTTCTTGGAATATTGCAGAGTACTTGGGAAATAGAATAAATAAATACGCCAGGAAAAAAAAAGATTTGTTAAGTCTTGCAGAATTATATATGGAGTAAATAACAGGAACAGAAAAGAGATAACACCCCCCACCATATCCAAGAGAATGTAATCAACTATATTTTTGAATGAAATGTAATAGATTATGATAATCCAGCCAAGTTCTGCAAATAAGATAGTTTATTGTTCATTCCCCAGTGTTGCCACTCGTCACATTTTTGTTTTAGTGATGACCTTATGAGTGTTTTGCAGATTTTGTTGGGCAGTGTTGCCAATTTGTAAATTTGGTGAAAAATATTATGATGTGATGAATAAGTTACACTTTTTGAAGTTGATGTCCACTACTAGTTTTTTTTTTACATAGCAGACGACCTCATATAGACATAGGACCTCAGTATAGGAATTAGATTAAATTTTTTGGAAATATTTTTGGACTTAGAAAAATTTTTGAACTTTAAATTTTTCTGAAAAATTTTTTTGAACTTAGAAATTTTTGGGGATGAATTTTTGTTATTGATAGTACTCAAATGTCTCCCTACGGGATACATTTGCAGGGCCCCGGGATCTGTATGTAACCGCGTATACCGTCAGTTTTCAGATACAGGCTATATTAACATATAAAATAAATTTTTATAGAAACAGAAGATTAAAAAAGTCTTGGCGCAGATGTTTAATTAAACCAGGTTAGCTTCGAAAAGCCACGCATTATTTTAGGCTAAGCTTCGCTTCGTAACGCCAAGCATTAATTAGGGTAGCTTCGCTTACGCCAAGCATTGGTCACGTGATTTTCCCACCAATGGTTAGGCTGAGTCTTTCTTTCCCCGGAATGAACAAGAGACGAAGCCATTTTTTTAGTCAGTAATGAATTTAGAGCGATCGAGACAAGACGTAATTCTCTTTGCTCAGTGATATTCTATAGAGGAGATTGACTTCGCACAATTAAAGCAACTGTGTAATTTCGAAACGTAGAATAATTTGTTTGTGAATTCATGAAAACTGTAAGTATTGCTAAATACTGAATGCAATAACTGTTAGAGCCCACAGTCATAACTGAAACGGAGCTACGCTCGAAAAACTGGGTAAAGAATTGTAAACCCAGGCATATATCTGAACCTTTTACCAAGAATGAAGGTCCTTAAGCTGAGAGAAAGTCAAACTAAGGAATACTAATGAATAAGAGAAAGTTTGGCTCTTCATTGAAATGAAGAGATAAGAAAAACGTGAAATCTAGACCACATTAACAAATAAACGAAGGAACACTAGAAGGATAGAGGAGCCACGCCATGTTTTAGCAACTTGAAAAGATTACGAGATGCAATAAGGAATATTGCATCATTAAAATAATGCATTGACTTTTTATGCTTGTTTATTAAATGTCAACATGCTATTATGCAAATTTGGTGTGGTTACCATTTGACTTAACCCAGTTCTTGTTGGAAATTGAATAAACATTTGTTTCATTGAACACAAATGCTGTTGACGAATCATATGTTTGCAGTTAGCCATCATACAAGTTATTAAAGGATCATGCCAAAGCTAATCGTTGCAGGTGCAACACAAATAATAACCATATGCTCTAAAAATAAAACATCATAGAGGATTGTCCCCGAACCTGGTAAATTCCTGTAAGTCTGTAGAGAGAAATCATCACCTCTAGCAGGCTAGCTAGTAATCAAAATCTAATACTCTCGAGTTAAACAGCAACCCCCACTACCCTGCCCGGCCACAATTGTCCAGTGGAGGTTATGGATGCATAATTAAATATAGAAGTAATACATTCTATTACAAAGCTAAATCGTTAAGATTACATACAACCACACCGAAATACAAAAACTATATGTAAAAAAAAGAATATATTTCTTAAAATAAAATAAAATCTGTAATAGTTTTCTGAGTAAACATTTGGTTTAAAAAAAAAATTCACAACATAATTTTAGGTCATGTACACGGATCCCTTAAAATATATTCATAGATCCCCAAGGGATCTGTGAAGGTTAAGAAACCCTGTGTTAGAAAGACACTATGACGATACGGTTGTGCGATCTCAAGTCCACTCCGGCAGGATTGCATTACAGTCCAGTGCTAGTGATATTTTCTTATTTTTCTCTCCCCTGTCATTATTATGTGGCATATTTTATGCACCATTATTTACTCTCTATGCTGAATCTAGTGGGGGGAAAGTCTCTAACACTCCACTCCCTTTTTAGCACTAATAGCTAAGATTCGGTAAGAATACATTATTTATTAATTATGCATTGCCTGCAGTGGTCCAATGTTGGTTTATAAGAAGGTCCCGCATAATAAATTTCAATTCTCTTCTAAGACAATTTAAATTCAGAACAAGACTGAAATTTGCGATGTGGAATGCATTGATTGACATGTTAAGAGGCACGTGTCTTTGTTGTTGTTACAGTGTCGGCACTGATACTTGACTGCTAACAGTGATGTCTTGTCAGCTGATTCTTACGAGCTACTCTGAAATGTCTCTGATACAGCAAATCTAGGATTGTCTTGCGAAGTGATGCAGAACTGACGAAGCGATTGGATTCATCTTGACAAAGTAGAATGTCCTTGTGAACATACACGTTCAGAAAACGATCAAAAAGGTTGTCTGAGTGAGTGTCACAGGACTTACTGCCCTTGCTCTGCAGTGATGGTCCAACAGTGGCCAAAACCTAGAGTATCTAATGAGGATCTTCCTAGAGTATCTAATGAGGATCTTCAAAGGTATCTACCTTTAGACGCTCAAGATTGTGGCCACTTTTAAAATTCAATGAAAAACGTAGTCAGCGCTTAAACCAGTTACAGGTACCCAAGCCGAGGCTAGATTTGTACAAGAAGAACTTGGCTTACTCAGCTGCTCATCTTTGGAACAATCTTCCACATGACCTGAAAAACATGCACAGTCCCTACTCATATAATCGTAGACTGTTCAAATACATTATGAGTGCGGGTTATATGCCGCCCTAAGGGATTATGTTTCGAATTATTATCTAATATACTGTATGGAGGGTCTGATGATCTAGTTTTTCATTTTAATATACCTTACTTCTTAATTGTAATCAGATACTGTAAATGTATGCTTTTATACTACTTATAATGTTGCATCGCCATTGAACTAATACCTTAAGTATGTTGGAGAATGTCTGGATAACTAGCAATAAAAGATGAGTAAGAGGAAGGGCAAAATGCAAGACGGCATATATGTACAATTCTCACCTATCAGTCAATACCCTTTACCTCCCTAAGGAGCATATGTCATAAAGCTGGATCTCGTATAGTGGAGGCGTCAACAATTCACTCCCTGTGGCAGTATCTGCTTGGGACTCAAAGCTGCTCACCTGTGGGAACATTTTCCGCATGCGCTGACAACACATGAAGTCCCAGGTCATTCAGCAGATTTCAAAAATGTCACGAGTTCTTATTATATGCCACCATATTCTGATTACGTTTAAAATTATGTCTAATTTACTGTATGAATGGTTTAGATTGTGTTTGTTTGTATGTTTTTTTTTTGTTTTTTTTTAAGGTATTAATTTTTTAAAATTTATTTTAATTAATAATATTTTTTTGTTTCCCCTTAAATTTGATTATGTCTGGATGTTACAAATGTATGTTATTATTTTACCTCGATAATGTTGTATGCTTAAATAATGCTAAAAATACACGTGCTATTGAAAGGATACGGTATGTAAGATGACAGAGAGAAGAAGGGCAGATTGTAAGACGGGCCTGCGTGCCCAATTCTTAACCCTTTGTAAATAAAGTTCGTTCGTTCGTTCGTTCTTCAAGAATCGTCTGATGATAGTGTCTAGCTTTGACTGAAGGCCACTTATACCGCTAACTTGTACCACAGATAGTACCAACAATTGGTACCACCGACTAGTATCATGAAATAAGAGAGAAACAAATACCCTCCTGAGTATTGGGTTTCCTGACACAAAATCTGGTGTCCGCCATTTTTATTCCTCCATCTAATCTGCCTCAGAACTTCTCTGTCTGAACTTTAATATTAATCACAGTGAGAGGAAAACACCCATTACATTTATATTGAACATGTTTACATTTACATTTGCACTGGTTAAAAATGTTAATATAATAAGTATGTACATCATTTATGTCATCATCCACTCCATATCAAACTTGGGACTACCTCTGCTATCGGTTCTCTATAAGAAACCCGCATAAAGCAGTCACCAGCTCTTGCAATGGTGGTTCATGAAATCATCATTGCTTAGGTTGCCAGCCCCGTATGACTTGGATATCCACTAGCAATTTTCACATGTTAATTAATGCAAAATATAAAATTATAAAATGTGCAACTTACCCCAAATTTCTTTCGGAATACAGACTGACTTCTGGCTCAGAGAAGTGGTTACGGCAACTTGTTCAACAAATATGAAACCTCGTAGAATAAGGAGAAAATATCCGCGACGTGAAAATACTGCAGAGCGTAAGAAACAAATATGCATTCAAAATACATGATCTGGAATACCGGAGTTAAGAGAAGCTCTCTGAAGAAGAAATGGGGCAAGCAAAGTTAAATAGCAGATTTAGTTAAATAAGAAAAAGAAGGTGAAAACGATTGAAAAGAAGTAAGAGAAGAAGATAATAAAAAAAAAAATGAAGCAGAGGAGTAAGAAGTGGAGCAAAGAAGATAAAGAAGATTAAAAAAATAAAATACAAGGACAAGAAAAAAAAGAGAAGAATGTACGGTTGCATAGAAGACGGTGAAACGGTACGAAAGATCATCATCGCCATAATCAGCTGCCATCTCCACATCGAAGGTCAGCTGCAAAGGATCTCCAACGTCTTCTGTCTCTCGTCTTTATGGTGCATTCAGGCTCTCTCCTGTCTGTGTCTTCATTTTATATTCTCACATGTAGCTTTGTGACTCTGTTATATATATATATATATATATATATATATATATATATATATATATATATATATATATATATATATTTATATATATATATATATATATACATATATATATATATATATATATATATATATATATATATATATATATACTGAAGCACATTAAAAACGCACCACTATTATATATATACGTATGCCAAGAAGCTGGGAAAAAAAGTGTGTGAATGGATTTTCCCCGTGTTTGTCATGAGGTAGAGAGCGAACGGCTGCTGGAATGGAAAATGCATGATTCAACCCACGGGTGTGTGTTCAGACTACATGAAAACAATGAAAGTTACACGTGCAACACGATTCCCAACAGCTATGACCCTGAAAATGTGTACGCATTTTGGCAGTATACTCGGTATAAAAAAGCCGTTGAGACAAAACACCCAGTACATGTGCTTGAAATTCCACAACTATCTGAAAACGACCGCCAACGAGCCATTGGTATGTTGGAGATCGGAATGAGCTCGCGGGCTATTGCCAGAAGGATGAATTGCCACCACAGCACTATTGTACGTCTCAATAAACGTTACGGAACCACTGGCAGTTCCCGCGATAGACTTCGGAGTGGCCAACCACGAGTTACTACCCCTGCGCAAGATCGTCATATTGTGCTGAGTCACCTAAGGAATCGTTCTCTCCCAGCAAGTCAAACAGCAAGAGCAATAGTGGGTAGACGTGGGCAAGTCTCTCGAATGACAGTCATACGACGACTCAGAGATACAGGCCTTACTGCAAGACGACCTTATGTTGGGCCAAACTTGACTCACAGATATCGTCAGCAGCGCCTGCAATGGGCAGAGCACCATGTCAGATGGACTAAACTGCAGTGGAATGCTGTCCTATTCACAGACGAGAGCAGATTCAACATATCCTTTGCCGATGGACGTATGCGGATTTGGCGACGGTGTGGAGAGCGCTTTGCAGATTGCTGTGTTCGTCAGCACAACCGATTTGGAGGTGGCAGTATTCACATTTGGGGAGGATTTAGTTTTCACCATCGCTTGCCTCTTCACGTCTTCCGTGGAAATGTTAATGCTGTGACATATCGAGATGAGGTTCTGGATGCATTGGTTGCTCCTGCGTTCACAAATTATCTAGACGTGCAGCTTCTCCAGCAGGATAACGCACGTGCGCAAACCGCATGCATTACGCAGCAATATCTACAGCAGCAGAACATTGTGACGATTGATTGGCCTGCCCTATCACCAGACATGTCCTCTATAGAACATCTGTGGGACGAGCTTGGACGCAGAGTCTACAGGCAAGGTTCTCCAGCTAATCTGCAACAGCTCGAAGCTGCTCTTACATGTGAATGGGACTTGATTCCCCGGAATTTCCTTCAGAGACTTGTGCGTTCCATGCGGAGCCTCTGCCAAGCTTGTTTGCAAGCACACGGTGGACATACCAGATACTGAGGATAGTGTGAATGAATTTTTTTATTGGTTGCATTTTTGGTTTTCTCCCTTGCCTGCACAGAATGCAATGAATTTCATAACAATAAAATGTACAAATTAATGACCAGCATGGATTCATAGGAAAATGAATAAAGATTCCAAATATGTAAACTTGTAAACACTTATATTTACATTTCACACTCTGTTCCTGGATTATACAGGTGGTGCGTTTTTAATGTGCTTCAGTGTATTATATATATGGCTGGATTGAGAATTCCGGAGGCCCTAAGCTAATAAGATGTGTTGGGGCCCCTCTCCAATATTCAAAAAAGTAAATTGCGAAAAAAACAAACTAATGGATTTCAGATGAATGTTTTTATTAAAATATAAAAATATGGGGGTAAAAAAAAACAAGTTTTTTTCTTCTTCTTCGTTCGTCCTGAAAAGGACGGTGGTTGCGTTGTGTCTGTTTACGCCGGAGCTGTGATATCTGCACCTTTCGGTCGACACATCCGACTTCAGCACGGCAGTTTTTGGGACCGGGTTTGCCTTCCCTCTGCGATCCCTACTCGCTCAGCCAGACTGCAGTGATGCAGACTGTTTCCAGGACCACCACGTGGAGGTGGAGTAGGGTCTTAGTCAGCTCTGGTTCGCTAACTCTGATGCAAGCAGTCAAGCTATGGGTCGCTAACTGCATTCTCTATTGCTGCATCTTTGGGTCCCTAAAAAAACAGCCCCTAGATTTTGTTAAAGATAGTGGGGCCCCTGCAAAGAAAATATAATAAAACAAAGAAAAAACAGCGGGGGTGGAAGTAACTAATAAACTAACTGTTGTACATACACTATTACCTTACACGCACGAGCGTACTATCGTGCACGTGCCGTTGCTGTAGAGCTCTGTTCGTTATGACTCTGTTGCTTTTCTTCGCGGGGGCCCCTGTAAGCCTGGGGCCCTTGACCCGTGTCTAGTGGGCCGAATGAATATATATATATATATATATATATATATATATATATATATATATATATATATATATATATATATATATATATATATATAGATATGGGTCCAATCTGTGTTCGGTATGTTTTGTATTGTTTTCAGTAGATGTATGCTTCCTTTGTGTATCCATTTAGCTGCTTTTTTCATCACTTAAGACATACTGTCATTCAGCTCTGGTAATCTTGATTTCCTCCATGGTGGGAGTGTGCTGCTTATCATTAAATGATTAGCCTTTTTCTGTGCAAGGTTTGTTACAGTGTTGGCGAGTTTCAGTTGTATATTGCGCAAACCAACGTTTCTGGAGTCTACCCATGTCATATTTGTTACAATCTGGATCTCATTTTATGGTTTTTGAATCTTTTAAACTTGTCTGCTTGTTGTTGTATTGTTAAGCTTTTGATGTCATTTATGCATTGTAGTATTCTTATGTTTACCAATTCATTATTTGATGCTTATTTAATTGCTTATCTCAGCTTCGTTTTGCATTGTGGTTGCTCTCTTGAAGTTGGATTTTGAAGCAGTTGGCCCAATCTACGATTCCATATTTCAGTGTCTGTCACGGATTGCCTCCCCTGCTTTGCAGTAGTGGTCCAACAGTGACCAAAACTCAAGAGTATCCAATACTGGCTTTCATGGTATCTACCTGCGCGAAAGATTACTCTTGGCAGGGACCGTAGATAGAAGATTAATGACACTTCTACCTTAAGGGAGCTTTCACAAGATATTTCCAGAAGTCACAAACAATGTTGCATTGGGCTGGAAAATTGTTAACGTATTATATCTGGTCCGTAGCCTTTTGTGAAGGATTTAAGCAATTGTTTAGCCCGTTCAATCGCCCAGTTAGTGTAATCCAACGAAATCCCTCTTATAAGGTAAAGCTCTGTTTAGAGGTAATATATATATATATATATATATATATATATATATATATATATATATATATATATATATATATATATATATATATATTAAATACACAATCTCCTTGCACAGATGTAGACTGGACACAGCTCTGCATTAGATGCTTCAAAATCAGTTAGGTCTGGAAATTAGAGTTAATTCCTCTGTTCTGCGAAATCACTGACCTGGGAAAACTTTTGTTTAATTCCTCTATGACTTGGTCTGGGAAATTAGAGTTAATTCCTCTGACGGCGGATGTTCTGCGAAATCACTGGCATGGGAAAACTTTTGTTTAATTCCTCAATGACTTGTGATCAAATTCCTAAGTTTCCAGTCTTGTATTAAAAATGCGGGATTACTTGGAAATTCCTAAGTTGCCCAATACTCGATCTGTCACTTATAGTTGTGGAATTTCTAAGTCCAATGTCTCCTTTTTCTTTCTGGCTTTTAGGAGTCGCTAGTCTGACGTTTGCGCTGCAGTGTGTACGAGTTTCATCGTTCAGATCACTTTAGGGACTCAAAGATGCAGCAATAGAGAATGCAGTCAGCGACCCATAGCTTGACTGCTTGCGTCAGGGTCAGCGAACCAGAGCTGACCAAGACCCTACCCCACCTCCACATGGTGGTCCTGGAAACAGGCTGCATCACTGCAGTCTGGCTGAGAGAGTAGGGATCGAAGAGGGAAGGCAAACCCGGTCCCAAAAAATTCCGTGCTGAAGTCAGATGTGTCGGCCGAAAGGCGCAGATATTGCAGCTCCGGTGTAAACAGACACAACGCAACCAACGTCCTTTTCATGGCGAACGAGGAAGAAGAAGAAAATCACTTTAGATGAAAATCACATCGTGCGAGATGAAAAGATGCAGAAGAAACAGTTATGTTACCAGAAGAGATAGATTGGGAAATTATGACATCAGAAACATTGTAGGAACTGCATTATGCAACGAATATATAAATATAAATAACGGTAGTTTGGCCATCTTATGAGAATGGAGCCCGACCAGAAACCAACTGCTGAAGATCTGGTTTTATAGCACAATGAAGACCAAGAGGTACATGTATTTACAGTATTATAGAAATCCTACAAAACACGGTTTCACGTCAGACAAGAACGAAAACTTTGTCTCCCCACGACGCTTCACGGAAAGAGAAGATTAAACATGATAACTGGCCAGTTTTGATCAGTCAACCTATGGCAAGACAAGACAAGACGTCGTATCAGGTTATTCAAGTTTTCCCAGTGTTTCTGTTCTCTGCTTTATATTTGATGTTGTTTGTTACTCACCACTTTTCACAAAATCGTTAAGCACTTCAGACAGCACAGTATATGCAGCCTCTATTTGCCAAACTTTGTCAGAAAATGATAATATAATCTCCCCGCAATTCACGCCAAAAGTAGTAACAGGAAAAACGTAAAGAATATGTCAAAAATTGTTGCACTGTCTGACCCGGGGAAACCAGAGTGTCCAGTAGAGATCATCCCAAAGTTTAACTCTTGGAGGTTATCTTCAAGCGTAAAGACAGGAGCCCACATAGATGTGTTCACGATACCTAAGGGGATTCGTCTCTCCACGAACCCTGGTCTTAACTAGTCTACTTAATCAAATCCATCAAAGAAAATAAGTTTTACAGTACGTCAGACGTCAAGGAAAATGATGTACTCGTACATCAGTCTCCTCTTACTGGGGGGTTACAGAAGGCTAATGATAGTATCTGGACAAAGTAATTAACGATACTTTGGGACCATCTTGTGTTATTATAGTATTCGTTCAAGCCCTGGCTTACCAGACTATCGATCCCTATATCACACGGCTCTGCTCAAAACTGGACGTCAAAATGAAGTAGGCTGGGCAGATGGAAGCCTGTATTCGATAAAGAGAGAGTCTACGCCCAGTTCGAAAGAAAACATCTGAACGAAGTGGATTTTTTTTTAAAAAAGAAAATACAAATATCAAGTTTGCAAGAGACGAGAACAAATCAATTTACTTGTAAATCACTGCGCTGAGGAAACGAATGCGTCTAGCATAAAATGCGATCCAGATTAATAAGACACTGCTCGACCTTGCTTCATTATCTGTGGCGGTCTGTTTCTAAGCTTTTTCATGTTTTTTTTCCAGCAGTTGTTTGTTTATTTATTTTATTCAATTTTTTAAAGCCAAAAACTCCAAGAGACTTGTTTGTATCCTCTCACTTTGTGTAAAGTTAACCCTCGATATACGTACTTTATTCGTTTTTCGAACACCACTAGTGAGGCTAAAACTCTTAAACATATTCGTTGTATTGTGACCGCGCTAAATAACTAGGTGGCAGATGGCAGGCCTAGTGATGTAACGGTTTACAAGTTCTCTTTTATTTATCTTCCAAGTTATTGACTTATTGATATGTGTGTGTACTGGCCATCTCCGCCAGAGATGTTGATTCTTGGATGAGACACTTTTAGGTTTGTTACAGTGATGGCGAGTTTCAGTTGTATATTGCGCAAACCAACGTTTCTGGAGTCTACCCATGTCATATTTTTTTACAATCTGGATCTCATTTTATGGTTTTTGAATCTTTTAAACTTGTCTGCTTGTTGTTGTATTGTTAAACTTTTGATGTCATTTATGCATTGTAGTATTCTTATGTTTACCAATTCATTATTTGATGCTCATTTAATTGCTTATCTCAGCTTCGTTTTGCATTGTGGTTGCTCTCTTGAAGTTGGATTTTGAAGCAGTTGGCCCAGTCTACGATTCCATATTTCAGTGTCTGTCACGGATTGCCTCCCCTGCTTTGCAGTAGTGGTCCAACAGTGACCAAAACTCAAGAGTATCCAATACTGGCTTCCATGGTATCTACCTGCGCGCAAGATTACTCTTGGCAGAGACCGTAGATAGAAGATTAATGACACTTCTACCTTAAGGGAGCTTTCACAAGATATTTCCAGAAGTCACAAACAATGTTGCATTGGGCCTAAAAAATTGTTAACGTATTATATCTGGTCCGTAGCCTTTTGTGAAGGATTTAAGCAATTGTTTAGCCCGTTCAATCCCCCAGTTGGTGTAATCCAACGAAATCCCTCTTATAAGGTAAAGCTCTGTTTAGAGGTAAATATATATATATATATATATATATATATATATATATATATATATATATATATATATATATATATATATATATATATATATATATATATATATATATATATATATATATATATAAAATACACAATCTCCTTGCACAGGTGTAGACTGGACACAGCTCTGCATTAGATGCTTCAAAATCACTTAGGTCTGGAAATTAGAGTTAATTCCTCTGTTCTGCGAAATCACTGACTTGGGAAAACTTTTGTTTAATTCCTCTATGACTTGGTCTGGGAAATTAGAGTTAATTCCTCTGACGGCGGATGTTCTGCGAAATCACTGGCATGGGAAAACTTTTGTTTAATTCCTCAATGAATTGTGATCAAATTCCTAAGTTTCCAGTCTTGTATTAAAAATGCGGGATTACTTGGAAATTCCTAAGTTGCCCAATACTCGATCTGTCACTTATAGTTGTGGAATTTCTAAGTCCAATGTCTCCTTTTTCTTTCTGGCTTTTAGGAGTCGCTAGTCTGACGTTTGCGCTGCAGTGTGTATGAGTTTCATCGTTCAGATCACTTTAGGGACTCAAAGATGCAGCAATAGAGAATGCAGTCAGCGACCCATAGCTTGACTGCTTGCGTCAGGGTCAGCGAACCAGAGCTGACCAAGACCCTACCCCACCTCCACATGGTGGTCCTGGAAACAGGCTGCATCACTGCAGTCTGGCTGAGAGAGTAGGGATCGAAGAGGGAAGGCAAACCCGGTCCCAAAAAATTCCGTGCTGAAGTCGAATGTGTCGGCCGAAAGGCGTAGATATCGCAGCTCCGGTGTAAACAGACACAACGCAACCAACGTCCTTTTCAGGACGAACGAGGAAGAAGAAGAAGATCACTTTAGAGAAAAATCACTTCGTGCGAGATGAAAAGATGCAGAAGAAACAGTTATGTTACCAGAAGAGATAGATTGGGAAATTATGACATCAGAAACATTGTAGGAACTGCATTATGCAACGAATATATAAATATAAATAACGGTAGTTTGGCCATCTTATGAGAATGGAGCCCGACCAGAAACCAACTGCTGAAGATCTGGTTTTATAGCACAATGAAGACCAAGAGGTACATGTATTTACAGTATTATAGAAATCCTACAAAACACGGTTTCACGTCAGACAGTGCGACAGACTTGGCTCAAGAACGACAACTTTGTCTCCCCACGACGCTTCACGGAAAGAGAGGATTAAACATGGTAACTGGCCAGTTTTGATCAGTTGTCACAACGTTACCCCTGTGAGGGTAACCAAAGAGAGTTATCTGTGTGGTGCCGGCTTTGTCAATGGCTCAGATTCCTGGCACCCGGTTGAAGATGAGCAGCAGGAGTGGAGAAGGTGAATATAAGACTTTGGGATGAGTTCCGTTTCTATGTGGATTGCAAAGGAAGGTGTCTTTCTTCCCCTGATACCGGCCAACTGGGCCCTTCTCATAATCAGTTTTTCCTGCGGATTTCTTTGCATATGAAGTAATGCAATGCGAAGATGGTGTGTCTTCTAGGCGATATGTTAGCTCATCTGTCACTTCATGGGCCGAAATACATATTTCCGGTTCAAGTCTTTTGGGTTTTTCATATGTTTCACACAACCTCTTCATCCGAAGCGCGTGCTCTCTCTCTTCCGTATTTCTCACTAACTCTGCCTTGAATCTCCTATACTCGGCCTCTCTCTCTCTCTCAGCTTCTAATTTTTTGGCTTCTCTCTCTCTCTCAGCTTCTTATTTCTTGGCTTCTCTCTCCTCCTTCTCCGCTGCTAATCTCAATCTTGTTTGCTCTACTTCTGCTGCCAGTTTTTCTTTTCTCTCTTGCTCTGCAATTTTATCTTTTCTCTCTTGCTCTGCAATTTTATCTTTTCTCTCTTGCTCTGCAATTTTATCTTTTCTCTCTTGCTCTGCAGTTAACATTTTTTCCACATATTCTATAAGTTCTCCTTTTTCTAGTTTTAAACTAGTTGCTTCCTGGATAAGCGCTGCGCGCATTTGCAACCAATCTGCCATGGTCAAGCTAGAATTTCAATCTGCCTGTCGCAACTCAAAATTATGTGAGAGCAATTTAGAGCGAAAAATAAAATCGTGACTTTGCCCCAAGGGAGAAACAACAACCAAATTTCCTGAATACTTCCCTATAACCTTTACACCCGTGCAGATAAATGACAATATTTAAACAGTCCTGACCATAAAAAGTCTGACCCTAAACAGTCTGCCTACCAAGAAAACACTGCCAAAATGTATCGTCTCGGTGGCTTAGCGCTATTGTTCACTTGTGAACAAAAGAACTATACAACGTCGGTTCGCTCGTTTCGATGCGTTCGACTTCACCAATGCCTTTTGTTAAAAGACCCACGTGGTACTATACATGTACCAAAAATCCAGGTAAATTTATAATGATGACAACAACTCAATAGAGGTAACTAGATGCAGTAATAAAGTGCATATAAATTAATACGGTGTAATCTTCTAACATATGTCAATGTCTTACTTAATATACTATGAATATCTAATCTAATATAATCTTAATATCTAATATGAATATCTAGTTATCTAATACTCTATTCTGTGTTCTTTCCCTCTACCTAAGTAGAATAAGGAACAGTATAGAAGACAGTGAATAAGTTTATACAAAATTTGCAAAAAAGAATTATTTAATGTTTTAGTCTAGGGCAAGTCCCAAGGTATATTCCGGACTGCAGCCCACAATTATGTCACAACGTTACCCCTGTGAGGGTAACCAAAGAGAGTTATCTGTGTGGTGCCGGCTTTGTCAATGGCTCAGATTCGCCTGGCACCCGGTTGAAGATGAGCAGCAGGAGTGGAGAAGGTGAATATAAGACTTTGGGATGAGTTCCCTTTCTATGTGGATTGCAAAGGAAGGTGTCTTTCTTCCCCTGATACCGGCCAACTGGGCCCTTCTCATAATCAGTTTTTCCTGCGGATTTCTTTGCATATGAAGTAATGCAATGCGAAGATGGTGTGTCTTCTAGGCGATATGTTAGCTCATCTGTCACTTCATGGGCCGAAATACATATTTCCGGTTCAAGTCTTTTGGGTTTTTCATATGTTTCACACAACCTCTTCATCCGAAGCGCGTGCTCTCTCTCTTCCGTATTTCTCACTAACTCTGCCTTGAATCTCCTATACTCGGCCTCTCTCTCTCTCTCTCAGCTTCTAATTTCTTGGCTTCTCTCTCTCTCTCAGCTTCTAATTTCTTGGCTTCTCTCTCCTCCTTCTCCGCTGCTAATCTCAATCTTGTTTGCTCTACTTCTGCTGCCAGTTTTTCTTTTCTCTCTTGCTCTGCAATTTTATCTTTTCTCTCTTGCTCTGCAATTTTATCTTTTCTCTCTTGCTCTGCAATTTTATCTTTTCTCTCTTGCTCTGCAGTTAACATTTTTTCCACATATTCTATAAGTTCTCCTTTTTCTAGTTTTAAACTAGTTGCTTCCTGGATAAGCGCTGCGCGCATTTGCAACCAATCTGCCATGGTCAAGCTAGAATTTCAATCTGCCTGTCGCAACTCAAAATTATGTGAGAGCAATTTAGAGCGAAAAATAAAATCGTGACTTTGCCCCAAAGGAAACTCAACAAAAATCCTTTTCTCAGAACCAGAGGCAAGGGGAAAAATGGTGCCGGTATTGTCGCAGGAAAAATCACTACACCAGCGAGTGCCGAAACCGCCCTTATCTCCATCGCATGGCGTATATAGAAACCTGAACAATGAAGGACAAAGAGTCCAGGAGAAAAGAGGGGGAAAAATCACACCCGGCGGTAGTTAATTCAATGGATTCCAGACACCGCTGCAGAGATAACGGAAAGTTATTAAAAGGCACAGAAGAACCCACTCTAATTGCGAGCGGTACCTTCGATGGATCTTGCAAGGGGACTTCGAATAAAACAATTTCACCTGGCATCACAGGGAAGAAGAAAACAGGCACTTGTCTCCTGACATCAGGAGAACAATTATTACCTTACTCCACCGGCCCTTCTACGTGGGAAGAAGCGACCGGACAGGAACGGGCATTCGCTATTATCCACGGAAATAGACAGTTGCCCACATCGCCTAAGTCTGCCTTTACCCAGGACGAGGAAAAGTCAGATCCTACCACTTTTAAAACTTACGGAGAGAAATGTGTGCCTTTAGAAGGTATAACAACACATACGATTATCGGGACAGGGTGGACGACGGACACGGAGACACCCCTCGACTCTCTTCAAAAGGAGGTAGAAGAGGATCACGAGGAGAACAGTGTGGTAGAGCCGGCGGGGATACAGCAGCTTAACACCCACGGGACTCCGATTCTATATGTAGGCGAGACAAAAACTACGCGGATAGACAGAAGGAAAGACACCAGGCGACACAAAAGGAAACAGCTTGGTGTACGCGCTTTATGCAAGGCACAGCGCCGACGCGCGAAAGTTACAACACACTGTACCAGATATAAATGGACAGATGGGTTGCACCGTATCTTGAATTATGACCATTCCACGGGCAAGATACACAAGATACGTAATAAGGACAAACAATGGCCAACTTTGATCCGTCGGCGGATTCAAAGATTGGTTAGCAGAAGAAAGAAGTGGGGAAACATTTTTTATTTCGACAGAGCGAAGAAAGACACACTGAGAGTTAGTGTCAGTAAGAATGGGTCACTCAAGAGAAAGAAGTGGGGAGACATTTTTTATTTCGACAGAGCGAAGACAGACACACTGAGAGTTAGTGTCAGTAAGAATGGACCACTCAAGAGAAAGAAGAGGTTTAAACCTGGCAAAGAAGGTTACCAGGATGCTAAGGCAAAAGGGCGGAAAAGGAAAAGTGATATTTTAGGGACGGCAACTAGCGCCCGGATTCCCTCGGAACGCAACGTTGTCAATAGAGAAAGAGCGGAAGAGGTATTCGATTCCAGGCTGGAATTCGATTCGAAAATCAGTTCAAGACTGGTTAGACCAGAACAATTGACTGATGGAACTGTGGAAATTCAGGTCACAGGTAACGGCGATCCTCCAATGATGGCGGCTATCGCCCGGACTCCCATTGAAGGCAGGTATGTCAAGGGAGAACTACGAACGGCAGTTTTAAATGATCATACATATGAAGTCATTTTAGGCTACAAATATGTGAGTTTAGGAGACACTCGTCAATCAAGAGTCACAGCTGCAGTGCAGACAAGTGACCAAGCGAAGGAGAAGAGACAAAGAGACGAGGTTGACTTCCATCCGCAAGAGCTGAGACAAGCTCACAACAACGACAAAGCGGTAGAACCTTGTTTTAAGAAGAGACTGAAGGGAGACAATCCATCGCAACCAGGAGACTGCTTTAAACAGCAAGGACAACTCCTTAGGAAAGTAGGAAAGCGCGGATATGAGTATAAGCAACTGGTAGTACCAGCACGATATAGATTTTATATCTTAGGTATGGGACATGCTAGTGAATCTAGTGGTCAGGTCAGACAATACATCACTACGCAAAGAATCACCCACCATTATTATTGGCAGGGAATCGCAGGGGACATGGAGCAATTTATCAGATCAGGTCCTGAATGTCAGAGAGGGGCATCAAATCATGGGAAAACGGAGGAAGCCACTAGTAAGGGAAACAGACTACGTATGAAGAAGAGGAGGCGTCAACATGACGGAGAATATAATACGACTGGTCCTAAGTGTGAGCTAGAGATAGCATATGTGTTACTGTTTATGCATAGCAAACAGAACAAGTTACAGATTGGATGGCACGGGCCATACACAGTGGTCGAGAAGGCATCTCGAACCAATTATAAGATTCCAATGGAGAATCAGCTGGAAATATATAATATTATTCTGCTAAAGAGATACTTAGCCAGACACATAACTGAAGCGGCCAACTTCAGGACACGAGCAGCCACAAAGCATTTGAATAAAGGAAATCCGAACTCAGCACTGCAGCCCAATGCGGCTAGACAGTCATCTGCAGGTGTGCAGAAAATCACAACCCACTCTACGAACGTAGTCGAGCAGGGGCGACAACTCTTGACTACGGTCACGATATTGAAACAGGAAAGGGAGCAGCTCTTTATAGCTGATGCAGGAGAAGCAACTGAGGAAGATTGCGAGAAGAATGATTTGAACGAGGAGAACGAAGGGTTGAACCAGGAAGAGAAGGAGACCAAAGATAGTGAGAAGATGCTAATAGGGGGCAATAAGGAAAGCGAAATACCCCCTAATTCGCAATAGTTCTCCCATGCTCGAACTTGTTGGGGGAAAGCTATGTCGCGAGAGACGAATGAGTTTGTATTTCGTTTCTATACCCATTGTGTGCATACCAGACAGTCGTGGGAAACCCACTAATTTTACAAGAAATGTTTACAGAACACTGAGACAGCACGCAACAACATTCACCTGAAATGTTTTCACAACACGCGGACATTGCACCAACAGACTATCGGAATAATTGATACTAAGTTGCGGATATGTTTACACAGGGCCAGTGTTAACCAAGTATTGTTGTGACTAAGGGAGACTTAAAGTCTGCACAAGGACAACATGAAAGCAGTATGAATACGAAATTATAACGAGAAGAACAACACTGTACGTGCCCCAAAGGACGCACACAGACAGTTTGTCTGGGAGAGGAACAACAAGGAAACGATAATAGAAAAATATTACAGGAAATGTACCCAGGAATGAGGACCGAATGTCTGACGAAAGGAAAACAAACGAATTTTCACATGACCCAAGAAGCGACCGGAAAAATAGCCCTAGGCGATTCAGACAGTATATACTGAACGAAATCTATCGTTCGGGCAATGGTATGAAAAATCATTCCGCCCGCATATACTGGTTCCATATTTCACGAGGAAGATTCAGGCCAAGTGTCAGTGAAATTCATGATATGGACATCAAGTGGTAGAGACCGGGGACCTTTGAGATACCTCAGCCTTTGTCTACTACTTTGCGGGCGTTAAATTACGGGACAAGCTTTAGAGTAGGGCCGACCGAGATACTGCGACGACACGCATCTCACACGTAATTAACGGCAACAACCTACCAATACTCCACGGGGGTCAGAAAGGAATTTACCAGGCGGTAAAGGGTCTTTCTATCATCGACTACCCACCCAAAAAGAAAGCAGAAAATACCCAGAAGGATTGCTGCATTTCTAATAGCTGTCCACGTGAAATTTAATGATCTGAAGTGGCAGTCGCCAACGGATGATTTTTTACAACAAGTGCCTTTGAGAAATCTTGAGCGGACGTGACAAGAGCCGACGGAACGATTTTGTAAACCATATGCCTACCAAATTTATCGAGATCCTAAATTACATGCAGTAATGGACAGATTCTCCCTGTACAATTGATGCACCAACAAATACGAATATACAACATATTTCCATCATCACCACCACATGAGCAGACTATCAGCACAACGCAAGGACATCGGCATATCAGACGAAGTCTCACCCGCCTAACATTGCGTTCAACACCACACATGAACAAGACACCGTGGACGCTCGGGACAATGTCAACACTCGCATTGTGAAGGACAAAAGAACAAGTCGTGGACACCCGACGAAACCAAGTGAACCGTCCAGTGTTATTGTAGGCAGACAAAGACTTGTCCATTGTGTACAAACAACCAGAGTTTATTGACAGTTAGCGAGAGACCAAGAAACACAAGATATCCTTTTTGTTAGTATTTAGGAGTTACTTAAATTCATCATCATCATCACATCGTGTAGACTTAAGTTTAGTGAGTGTATTTTTTGCCTAACTATTATCTTCTTTTCCAGGCATAGTTAGGTTAGTTCTTATTACATTTGTATTGTTGTAACTGAATGTTGTTATATTTCAGTATTTTAATAAACGTTGTAGTTGTGGTTACATTACCCACACACGTTTATTACATATATAGAGAAGGAACGAAAGTGTGCGAAAGAGACATACTGTTCTTCTTCTCTTTCTCTTCTGTTCACTCAGTGTAATAGGGGAGTGGGGGCTCGTTAGTATTATAATATAGAGAGGGAGATAGAGTGGTAGGAGGTATAATGTCACGAGATCCAGAATCACTGGGGCTATATGCTGGGAACTCATCCCAAAGTCTTATATTCACCTTCTCCACTCCTGCTGCTCATCTTCAACCGGGTGCCAGGCGAATCTGAGCCATTGACAAAGCCGGCACCTCACAGATAACTCTCTTTGGTTACCCTCACAGGGGTAACGTTGTGACATCAGTCAACCTATGGCAAGACAAGACAAGACGTCGTATCAGGTTATTCAAGTTTTCCCAGTGTTTCTGTTCTCTGCTTTATATTTGATGTTGTTTGTTACTCACCACTTTTCACAAAATCGTTAAGCACTTCAGACAGCACAGTATATGCAGCCTCTATTTGCCAAACTTTGTCAGAAAATGATAATATAATCTCCCCGCAATTCACGCCAAAAGTAGTAACAGGAAAAACGTAAAGAATATGTCAAAAATTGTTGCACTGTCTGACCCGGGGTAACCAGAGTGTCCAGTAGAGATCATCCCAAAGTTTAACTCTTGGAGGTTATCTTGAAGCGTAAAGACAGGAGCCCACATAGATGTGTTCACGATACCTAAGGGGATTCGTCTCTCCACGAACCCTGGTCTTAACTAGTCTACTTAATCAAATCCATCAAAGAAAATAAGTTTTACAGTACGTCAGACGTCAAGGAAAATGATGTACTCGTACATCAGTCTCCTCTTACTGGGGGGTTACAGAAGGCTAATGATAGTATCTGGACAAAGTAATTAACGATACTTTGGGACCATCTTGTGTTATTATAGTATTCGTTCAAGCCCTGGCTTACCAGACTATCGATCCCTATATCACACGGCTCTGCTCAAAACTGGACGTCAAAATGAAGTAGGCTGGGCAGATGGAAGCCTGTATTCGATAAGGAGAGAGTCTACGCCCAGTTCGAAAGAAAACATCTGAACGAAGTGGATTTTTAAAAAAAAAGAAAATACAAATATCAAGTTTGCAAGAGACGAGAACAAATCAATTTACTTGTAAATCACTGCGCTGAGGAAACGAATGCGTCTAGCATAAAATGCGATCCAGATTAATAAGACACTGCTCGACCTTGCTTCATTATCTGTGGCGGTCTGTTTCTAAGCTTTTTCATGTTTTTTTTCCAGCAGTTGTTTGTTTATTTATTTTATTCAATTTTTTAAAGCCAAAAACTCCAAGAGACTTGTTTGTATCCTCTCACTTTGTGTAAAGTTAACCCTCGATATACGTACTTTATTCGTTTTTCGAACACCACTAGTGAGGCTAAAACTCTTAAACATATTCGTTGTATTGTGACCGCGCTAAATAACTAGGTGGCAGATGGCAGGCCTAGTGATGTAACGGTTTACAAGTTCTCTTTTATTTATCTTCCAAGTTATTGACTTATTGATTTGTGTGTGTACTGGCCATCTCCGCCAGAGATGTTGATTCTTGGATGAGACACTTTTCCTTCTTTATTCAACTCAGAATCCATTCCGTTCCTTCTTCGATGTTACTAGTGACTTCGTATAGTGGTAGTTTTAAAATAGACATGGCCTACATACAGCAAGGATCAAAAGATGAAATCAAATCCATGCGTATCCTTCAAAACATTTATTTACATGGTACTATTACCCAGCATGGCAAGTAATTCATGTAATAGAGCTCGCACATAATCATATCAGAGGTACTTCGTACATAAGCTCTACATCTCGTGAACATACTTATTCTTCCTGACAAATTATCATCTCCAGTAGACTTTCTTAGTCTTCCCAAAATCTGTTACTGTTTATTCTTAATTTCTATGCTCCACAACAGCATTTCATACTCATTGTATATGTACATATATTCTCCCTGACAAATTAGTCAGACCTGTCTCTACTACAGTTCCTGAAAGCAAAATTCAACTCATACATAACATATCAAGATTCCCAGTCATATACTTATATGCGAGAGCATGTTGGCGGTTCTCATATGAAAGTCGACTCTCACAGTCGCTTAAATGTCGTATCTATTTCTGAATAGATCATACTTTGCTTATCTTGACTTCACGATGATACATATAGTTTTCTTCTTTTGGTTCATAACCATCCGTTTATACATAAATAGTCGTAAAGTGCTTGACCAACTGTTGCTTCATAATTGGTCGCAATATCTTCATATCACCTGCTTCTTCACTTAGTCATAAAGTGCTCATAGCGACTTGTCGACATTGTGCTTCTGTGTTACCTCTCCTGTATACAAAATTCTACCTCGTGTAAATTATAAATTCAGTCAATACTTACAGCCAAATTGCTGAATTCCTTAAGAAATACACTTTCTACAACTCACTGTGTCTATAAGTAACTTCTTAATCTTATAACACTGGCTAGTGATGGCGGAACTTCTGAATATCTCTATATACCTATTCTTTATCTGTAAAACCACAGAAGGTACATCTTGTCAGCTCAGCGATCACACCTTCCTTCTTCAAGCACAAACTCAGGACTGCCCCAATGATCTCTGGTCGTTTCTCCCTGGTGTGTTTTTCTCGCCACTTCTGATTCGCTGTTCTAAATGTTTTCACTTACATTTATTGCTCGAGCTTTTTATTTACAACTCAAGACAATTACTCACTTTTAGTTAACGCGAGCCGATTTACTGAACTGTTGTCTGTTATTTCCATACATTATTTTCTTCCCTGTGAACTGTCCTAAGCGTTTATCTGACCTTGCCAATAGCATGAATAATGCTTGGGCAAACCCCACGGCGACAGTATAGCGCATCTTCATTCTCATATTCCTTATCGCTTCTTACAGAGTATAGGTTGAGGACGATGGGGGAGGGGGGGGGGGGGGGGGCGGCAGGTAGACGTAAAGTAGAGTTGATGGATATTAAACAAATTGAAAATAAAGCTGATTTGTCTTACTAAGACAAAAGACAAAGAAAATAGATTTGTTAATACTAATATCACAAGACCTAATGGTCTTTTATATTTGGACACGCCCTGATATAACCGACTAGTTTGAACGGGACGTGCCTCGCCAAAATGAGGCAACATTTTTTTAAAAAAGAAGAAAATAGCCAAAGTTGCGGCCACAACACCCTTGTCAGGGAAAGGAAAGAAAGTGAGCGCTAAGTAAGACACTTGAGAAAATAAAATTTTAAAATGGGTACTACCCGGAAAGTCTGCTGAGACCCAGCTGGCTCATTCGCATTCTGTATCAAAGCATTCAGATCATCTTGTTCCTGTGGTTTCTGTAACAATTTGTTTTACATGAGCGCCAGCCTCAAGCCCAACCTTATATTAGACATGCCAGAGAGAGAGAGTAGCACTGCTATTGTGTCTTTGTTTCCTTAACGACCGCCAGGAAACAAGACGGGGCTTAAATTACCAGTGATGAACTGTAGATCTGGCTTGACATTGTGAATTTACCTCCCCGCTTTCTGTTTTCTCAAATGTTGATGCTGCTCCCAGTAACTGAATATTTTATATGAAATAAGAACAATGGAAATGTCGGACACCAAGTTTATTTGTGATGCCTCATTTATTTTAGCTCGTCAAGATTTTGGGGTTATTTGCTGGAGACATAGTATTTCTCCATAATTTTGTGTTTTTTAAAATTCAAGTTATATCATTCACAACCTGAATGGTTGGGGGTTGAAGAGGCTAAGGGGTATGGCGTCCGCCTCGAATTCTAAAAGGTACCGGGTTCGATTCCCAGTAGAAGGAATATAATTTAAAAATTAGAAACCTACCCACCATCACAATATTTATAGAATGTGGGATTCCTAAATACAGATACTGGGATTCTCGCCAGTGCTACACAGTTCGAGCACCGTGCTGAGATCATCCTTGCGTGATCTAAGGGAGGAGATCGGAGCACTCATGGAAGTTGTCCCTGTCCAATAAAGATAGTCCTTAAAACCAAAAAAATCAGACAACTTGATAGCTGTCAGTGTGTTTCTGTTGTTTGCTGCTTCCTGCCTGAACGACCCCTTGGAACAGTTCTTTATGTAACTATAACATATATGTTAAAGTAGTTGATTTTCAACATTTCATTTCACGACACTAATTTGTTTAAGCATGTTAGTGGATGGATCCTGTTTCTAATGCGCACGTTAGGTTCTGAGTAGACTTCGGGTACGTCCTATAAAACGCCATAACTTTCATTTAATCATCAGATTCATCATCATCATTATCATTTTCCTTTTTGATCCTAACGTAGCACGGGGACCACCTGTGCAGGTCGGCTCCTTGCTGGAAGTATTCACATGCTCTTGTACTGGTTACGTATGTAGCAATTTGTTTTACATGATAAGGCTGCCAGTCCCAGGCACAATATTTTGTCAGTCGTCGTGCATGGCTTGCTTGAATGAACTGTAGTCATATTTGGCCTAATAAGAGACCCCGGGAACTCCACGAAGTGATCATCAAAGCTTCTTCTTCTTTGCTCCTTAGCCGCCGACTATCAAAGCTGTCAGAAGCTATCACGCCTAGTGGCGTCTTGTAGGGCAGCAACAAACTGCTTCCACTTTGGTCGGCTGCCATTCTTCGTGCTGTGCCCCAGCTCTAGTTCATTCTTTGCATCTTCGCCTCCACAGTTCTCCGCCACAGATCTCCGCCAAGTTGTTTTTGGCCGGCCTCTCTTTCGCTTTCCTTCAGGGGTCTATAGCATAGCTGTTCTTGTGATGGCATCTGGGTTTCTTCTGAGAACGTGGCCAACTCAACTCCAACGCCTGCCAGCTATGATGGTGTACATGTCATCTTGGTTACTCCGAGTAAGTAGTTCTTGGTTAGAGATAGTATTTGGCCAAAAGATTTGGGGAAACAAAAATTTCTTTGGATCATGAAATCACTGTCTTTTAATTTGGCTTCCCTTCGTGCAACCGTGCATTTATTACAGCCTTTTCAACTTACATCTCTTGTCTCCTTAATACATTGTATTTTATATCTTCCAATGACGTTTTCTGTTTACTTGTCCGTTGTCGGTGTTTCTGTCCCAATGAGAAACATTTCTATTCCAAATTATTTATGGCTTTTTGTTATTTTCCGAACTACAGACATTCGAGTTCAAAATATTGCGAATTTTTAGTCAATGTTTCTGTTTGCTTTACACCTTCTCCGCTTGAATTTTATGTTCAGTTACTGTGCTTCTTATTTATTTTTTTTTTTTTAACGTACGCCTGCTATTACTCGAGGCGAGAATCTCCGGTTAGTATATCTTACCTGAGACTGATTTTTACGTGAGTATCCCTTTTTTCTTTGTACAATGACAGGTGTCCACTCGCCATTCAGGCAGACACTCGCGGTCTTCGGAGGGTACCCATTAGAGCTGGGTCGGCTCAGGAGCCGTCAGTCCCTGTCGACGACACTTCTTCAGATGTTTTCGCCCAGGGCTCAAATTAATCCAGTCCAAGTCTCGGTCGACGATACTTCTTCAAACTTCCTCGCCCAGGCTTGAACCTGGATCACCCGATCGCCAGCGCAGTGTGGTAACCATTACACCAGCGCGGCTCCTACTGTGCTTCTTAAAATGCATATCTCTTCAAAAGTTTTTTTTAATGTTGTTATTCTAGTGTGGATCTATCATTCTTCTTCTTCAAATACCATGTCTGGCGGTAAAGGTGATCATGTCTCTCCACAACTTCATACCTCTAGTACTGTTTATCAATTCTGTTGACTTATTTCCGTGTCAAGGTGTCAAGCTGTTCATTATCTTCTCTCTTTGCGGACCTTTATCTCTTTTTTGTTTTAACTTTTAGTCTAGTAACCAAATATTCCACTTCACTTCTTCTCATAAAATGCCCGAAGAAAGTCGACCGCTTCTTTCTAAAGTGAGTAATAAGATACCTCTGCGCAATGGCCTCTTTGAGGACATCCTCATTACTCTTTTTTAGCTGTCCGTGGATATTACTTTTGAAAACAGAACAAGTAAATGAAAATGATCCAATACAAACCAATTACGAACAAAAGACATTTGCCTTTGTTGTTCTTTTCCTTTTACTTGAGAAATGTACTTTCTACCTCTAATTTTCTCTAAGTCTTCTGGTTTCACTTGCTCTGCTGTAGTAACCAGGTTTGTGGAGTCGGCAAGAAATGTTTTCGACTCCACCAAAAACGACACACTCCACGACTCCAACTCGCGACTCCACAGCCCTGGTAGCAACCCACCCTTTGATAGTCACCTCGAATTTCATTATTTCTTCTTTTCCCGTTTATTTACCTTATTTTTTTCCAGAAGCAGAATCTGAGGAAAGCTAATTTTCAAGCGACGACGTTAAAAAAAACGATATCGACCGGTGTGTCAAGGGTTAATCTTCACTCTAATCAGTTGTGCCCAGATCTCCGTTATTTTCTCGCGATCAGACAGTTAACTGTATAGTCTGAGTCTGGCTAATGAGTACTACAAAGCCTACACTGTACTTGGACCGTTCATACTCGTACAGTAGCAGTTTTACATAAGTAAGATACTTAATGTCTTAGTAATGTCGATCCGTTAACCAGTACGTAACCAAAAATAAAAGTAAAAAAATAAAATTGACAAATAAAAGAACAGTAAGTTTTAGGGGAAATAATGTGTGTTTTTACTTTCTTCTTCTTCGTCGTTTGCTCTCAAATAACCACATTTATCTGTCTTATAAAGCTGGTAGTCTGTCTCAGGCTTCTCTCATCACCATACAGTTTGTCCTATCAACTGGGTTGAAGAAGACCATGCTACCATCCTGCACCTCTCGTGGAGCTGACAGCTTTGGAGTACGTGTTCTACTGTTTGTTGTTCTCCCCACATGGTCACATGTCTGTCTGTCTGTCTGATTTTCAATTTGTTGTATAAATGGTATTTGAGTCTGCTATTGCCGGTTCCTAGTCTGACAATCATCACTTGATCTCTTCTTGATAATGTATAGCATGGTTCTGCAGTATTGGAGTCTGGGTGTTCCTTATGTCATTTTTCTCTATAGTTATTTCTGCTTATTGCTTTCATCTCTTCATATCTAGCCCTGTCTTCTGTTTGCATTTTCCTTCCTTCTTCTTCGGCACGTTTATCTGCCTTCTCGTCTCCACTACACAAACACACACACACCCACAAACACACACACACACACATATATATATGTCAGTACTTCTTCTTCTTTGATCCTTAGCCGACGACTGTCAAAGCAGTCACTGGCTTTCCCGCCTAGTGGCGTCTTGTAGGGCAGCAAAAAATTGCTTCCACTTTGTTCGGTCGGCGGCCATACTTCGTACAGTGCCCCAACTCTGGTTCATTCTTTGCATCTCAGCCTCAAAATTCTCAGCCAAGTTATTTTTGGTCAGCCTCTCTTTCGCTTTCCTTCGGGGGTCCATAGCATAGCTGTTCTTGTAATGGCACCAGGGTCCCTTCTGAGGACGTGGCCAATCCAACTAAAGCGTCTGCCAGCTATGATGGTGTGCATGCCCTCTTGGTTACTCCGAATAAGTAGTTCTTGGTTGGTGATGGTATTCGGCCGTCAGTACACTACGGCGCTAACATTCAGTAAACCAGCAGAAAAAGTAATTGTCAGACCGACTGAGTAAACACTTGTTTAACCCCCGGTTTGCAAGAAAAAGCTTTGCGTTAAACTCTGACAGCAACAGGTCTACACGTTTGAGATCTGAAGATAAACAGAGACTGAAACCCGTAACTGGGAATAGTAAAAAATAAAATGTATTTGGCAGGCACTCGTAAGAAAGAAGGAAAGGAAACACTAGACAACAAGTTACGCTTACATTAGCATACTTGTCCTGCAATAGTTATCGCTCTAGGAATCCGTGTAGGAACCGCTAGCAGAGCTAAGCCAAAACTCGATTCGAACGCTGTTACACTTGCTGCTATGCTACTAGCAATTAACTTCACACTATATTTTAGACTTAGCTAAAATGCTTTTGAAAACTTCAAGGGATTGAGATTATAACAATTTAGAAGCAAAATGCTTGTTTCTGAATGGTTAAAATAATTACTTCAGCTTTTACGCTTTATTCTGACGTAAATGTCCATCTGTCACGAAACACGTTCGCTCTTTTTTTCTGGTCTTCACTTCTCTCCGCCATTAATACTTTGCCATTCCTGTTCCGTGCTAATTCTTCCAGTAATCGTTGTTTTCGCTTTCATCGTTTAAGGTTGTCTTATCACATCTTGTCACACTTCTCACCCACCCCTTTCTTATGGTTATTGTCTCCTTTGTTATCGGCGACGTTTAGCAAAGAAGCGAACTTAACACATTGACGTTTTGCTTATCGCCATCTCCGGATGGAGTAAGAGTCTACACTGAGCTGCATTTCTATTGTTAAATTTTTGTCTGGGAAGATACACGAAACCATGTTGTCGCATTATAGGGTGCTAATTTGCAAACCTAACGTGCCCAAATACACGGTCGATCTCAGTGGGATGTAGGAGGAAATGACAATCTTGTTGAAGATTAATACAAGGACAGTTATGTAATACTCCGTCAGATGGACTTTGTTCTGATAAACAATTACAAGAAAATAACCATTAGGAGGAGATTATAAGTGATACATTTGTGAAGTAGTGAGCTGTAAACATGACAAATATCCACGGAAGTGCCAAGACCTTATATGGTAATGGATTTTAAAAATCACACGTTATCTTATGTTGTCATGTAGTAATGTTCTACATGAGAGATGAGAACCACAGTCAGATACTTATTTGCAACTGGTTTGGCATTTGAGGTGCTAAGATAGATTGCTTCTGATTGAAGTTCTCCTCAAATTAGTAACCTGGGTGCGTCGGCGGAAAATTTTGCTTATATGCTACATCGTTGTAAGACTACTGCACTGACTTCCAATTACTTCAAGAAGAAATCAAAGACAGCCAAGAACACGGAATATTATGACCTAAATATAGAACAGGCCATATGACTGGACGTGACTTCTAAGATTAGAAGAGAGTAACCTCAAAGACATTGCTTTTCGCCTTACGTTTTAGAATCCAACTTAAAGTGCATTCAGTTAGAAATCTAACACACCTGAAAGAGACGGCATCTGGAATTATTTGCCCGACAATATTCGAACTTTTTCTGTGCAAAACGTCTGTGCTCGCACGAAACATCTCTAGGTAAGTTGAATACTATGTATATTTTATCATTTTATATTTGCATCTTGACATGTATTATTTGTTTTTGCATATTCAGTGACATAAGAAGATGGCAACCTCAATCACT
The DNA here is from genome assembly GCA_024509875.1 of Oreohelix idahoensis. NCBI lineage: Eukaryota > Metazoa > Mollusca > Gastropoda > Stylommatophora > Oreohelicidae > Oreohelix > Oreohelix idahoensis. The sequence continues at coordinate 29,554 of JAMPIV010016964.1, read as the reverse complement.
GCAAATAAATTGACACATGAACTACCAGTGCAAGAGCTGGTGATTGCTTCGTGCGAGTTTCCTCAGAAGCAACCAACAGCAGAGGATGCCCCTGGCACCATAGACAGCAGGGAGAGGATGATGATATCATGGAGTACTTATTTAATATACAAGCGCTTTAGTAAATGTCAAATGTGTGTATATATATATATATATATATATATATATATATATATATATATATATATATATATACATATATATATATATATATATATATATATATATATATATATATATATATATATATATATATATGACTGTTAAGATAGGAATATATGTATTGTTTATTTTGTGGTCAAAGGGAAACCATTAATTGTATATTTTTTAGTTCAGGATGAGATTTAGTGGTTCTCTCCCTTGTCTGGACGATGTCCATTATTCTGTATGTCTATATTAGGATATCGATCATTCAGCTGGCCTTATATGGAGCGGTCTTGCTCTGATTTCACGGAAAGGTCTAGATTGTTCCGTGGCTAGCTACTTTGGGCTTACACATGCGCAGTAAACTTGCGCGGAGAATTGAAGACTGGCTTTCAGGGCAGTCGAGGAAAAGTCTCCGAGCTGACAGGAGGTCAGCGCTCGTCTCTGTCTATAATTCTGGGGAATGGAGCCTTTGTTATGTGTTAAATGATATTGAATTTTCCCCATGTGATTGTTCTGGCTGGTGATTGTATAGCCATGGATGTGAAGAAATGTGTTGTGTATTATTTCTAAATGGCAGACAGGTAAAGAGACTTTTTGAATCTTATATTATTGCCAAGAACAGTTTTAAGATGGCTTTCTCCTAATGCGGAGATATACTGAGTAAAGGAGACAGATGTTAGTCATTTCTTTGAAGGAACCTTGCCGCTTATACGGACTATTCCTTGTAGGTTAGACCTACATGACCTGTCTGGTCAAGAGGAGTCAAGTACTTCATTAAGGTGGGTTTCTCCTAATGCGGAGATATTAAATAGGAGAGACTGATATTGGCCATTTTGAGAATCACGCTGCTTGTACGGCTCAGGTGGAGCCCAGAACTTTATTGCTGAAAATCACGCTGCTTGTACGGCTCATGTGGAGCCCAGAACTTTATTGCTAAGGTGGCTTACTCCGGGTGAGGAGTTATATATTATACAGAAGAGACTGAGCAAGATATTTTGAGGCAGTCCGCCATTCGTGCGGCTGATGTGGTAGCCTAGATCTACCTGACCTTCTTGGTCATGAGGAACCAAGAACAGTTGTCATATGAAGCGCGCCAGTAGTGCGGCTTATTTGTTGCAGCCAAGGTTTACATGCAAAGTCTCCATGATGTTGAATATTATGAGTTGTTGCTATCTACATGATTATATGTGCTTACATGACAGTGAATCGTTTGATGTCAGCGTATTTTACTGTTGTTCGTAATAAATGTCTGAAGCGTCAACAGTCGTGTTCAATGCTTCATGACTTCTGAGTGTGGTATGAACGGCATGGTATCATCAAGCAACCACCTACACTTCTACAGTATAACCCGGCCTTGTACACCCACTTGCAAAAGTTAACCACACTCGCAACAGTGGTGGTTTCCAGTCATTGAAACGTTACCTACGACATTAGTTTTTTTTCAAGATCCATGCAACTGTTCGTTACGTCCTTGATGATGTTGATCTATGTTCCATTGACGCTATCGGGTGATGTCCATGTCACTGTAAAAGGCAATATAGCGTTACCAAAGCACCATGTCTTCCTATGACGTTCCTGTGTTGATTAGTCATTGACATTATCGTCTTCCTGGCATCTTTGCAATTTTTTGTCATTGTTGCAAATACCCGGCGTTGTCCAGAAGGTTTCTACACCAGATCATTATTTTACAAGAATACATTGTTCCAGCCAACGTCGGATGTCTGTGCTTGCACCTGAGTTGACAGTTCCTGTTTTCTCGTTGCTGATAGTTTGAAGGACAGTGCCTGTTTTCGTCATTGCTGTATTCCTTCAGCGTTGGATCTTCTCTTCGCTGAACGGTGTTTGTTGAGGACTTCATCGTTGTTATTCTCAAGGCCAGGATTTTTTTTCGCCAGTTAAGATAAGTGGCTTTATGTTGTTTGTAAGCTGTGCCTCTGTATTGTGATCTAATTGAGCTTTCCCCAGAGCACTATATTTTGTTTCATGGTACATGTTTTTTGTGTTATATGTTATATTTATATTGATATTTCGCGGGTTCGGTTGGGCGGTGACTCCAGTAGGGTACATCCCACTTAACCGAGGGCCTACTGTGAGCGTTCTTTAGAGATTGTGTGACTAAGTATGTTTTCGTAAAAGATCCCTTGCGATAATCACGGGCATACTCTGTTTATGCCAGATTTAGTCATTATTATTTTTGTTTAGTTGTGACAAGATGTGTTAGTGTTGTTTTCGTTTATTTTTCTCCGTTTTTAGTTTTGAGTTGTTTTGTTTGTATTAGTCTTCCTTCTCTTTCCTATCATTTATTTCTATACACCTTTTTGTTTATACACTGTGTTGTCATTGTTTCATCGTACTATTCGCAGTTGTCTTTACATTTTTTGTAACATTATCTTTTAGTTCTGCTTTATTGTTCTTTTGATTTCTGCGAACGTTTTCGTTTGTAATTTATATCTTGTCCCTGTTATATTTGTATGAACTGTATATGCTATTATACACTGTCAATATTATTATGCACATTATGTATACAATTAGGTAATTATATTAGTGATAAGTAAGGTAATTATACAAGTTCTGGGATAAAGACTTGTCACCCACTAAGTTGGGACAGTGTGACTGATACAAAGTGAGTTATTCAGTTGATAAATATTTATACAATGTGTTATATCATACTATTAGACATAATGTCTACCCTAGACTATTTTATTGAGCAAGGCAAAGCCCTTGGCAAAACTGAAGAAAAATTAGAAGAATTTGCACCTGCTCAATACGCCAAGGCACAGAAGTCTGAAGAAAAAAAAATGCAAATGCAAAGGACAGAGAGGCTAAACAAAAGAGATTAGAAAGAGAGGCTGAAGCTGAACAAAAGAAATTAGACGGAGAAGCTGAACAAAAGAGATTAGAAAGAGAGGCTGAAGCTGAACAAAAAAATTTAGATAGTGAAGCTGAACAAAAGAAATCAGAAAGAGAAGCTGACAAACAGAGAATGGAACACGAGGAAAAAATGTTAGCTTTGGAGTTGGAAAAGATAATGTTGGTGAATATGGGTAATTCACAAAATGATTCAAATAACCAAACATCTTCTAGTAAGATTAATGCTGGTACTTATAAGGTTAAATTACCTGCTTTCAACTCTACCTATGATGATATAACGTTCTACCTGAATAGGTTTGACCTTTCAAGCGAAACTCATAAGGTAGACAAATCGCAATATGTTGCACAACTGAGTGAAATACTTAAAGGTGATGCATTAAATACTATACGTATGGTGGAAGGGCTTGACAAGTTTAACTATGAGGTTGTCAGAGCGGCCTTGTTAAAGAAATATCAGCTCAATGAAGACGGTTATCGTCTTCGCTTTATGACTATGCTACCAGAAACTGGGGTAGAATTTTCAGAATTTATCTCAAAGATACGTCTTACATTCACACGTTGGGTTGAACTTTCGAAGACTGAACACACATATGAAGCCCTTATAGACTTATTGCTTCGGGACAAAGTCATGTCATCGGTTAATGAGTCTTTTCTTGCATTTTTACATGAACGTAAATCTACGAACATAAAAGATATGGAACAATACTGTTGCCAGTATGTCACTGAGCACCCAGACAAGACTGTTAAGAATTCTAAAGTCAAAGAAGGTTTACCAGTAGCTTCAGCAGCACCATATGATTCTAACTGGCGACGTAGATCTCATAGTGTTGATCGAAATTTTGATAGGAGAAATAATCGAAATTTTAGACAGAATCAATGGGGTCCACCACATAGTGATTCTCCTTCTTCAAGAAATTGGAGACAATCTAAAGGTCCTCAAAATTTTAGTCCCAACAATTATGAAAATTTTGGGAAGGGTAGCTACAATAGAGGTTATCAATCTGATAATAATCTTTCTCGGAGACAACAAAACACATCTAATAGAGATTTTTTTTCAAAGGGGAAATGACAATCGCAACTATGCTGACTGGAGTTCAAATCAGAACAATAATTTCAATAGAGAAAATAACAATACTTCCAATAGAGATAATAGCCGCGACAGATTGCGATATGAAGGTAGATCAAATAATAGATCGCATCGCCATGCTAACTCTGCTCAACAAGAGCCTCAGGTTGTTAATGATCAAGGTAACAATAACAATGATGTCTCTAATGCTATTGGTTGCTCTGCTTTCGATTTCGAAAGAACATCTCAGTGCCCGGAGTGCACAACTTTGTTCTAACCTACTACTATAACTACCTTGAGTTGCGGTCATCCTCTACCTCCTCTTCCTGCCTTATCGGTTCATGACGGAAGAGGGTCTCTTACTCTACATATGGGATTTGTGAATAATAATCCAGTCTCAGTTCTCTTTGATTCTGGATACGCAACTGTTGGAATTAGACAGTCTTTAGTTCATCCATCTTGCGCAACTGGTAATATAGTGAAATGTGTGAGATTCGCTGGGACAGTCGAGACTTTTCCGACTGCCATAGTCCACATTGCCACACCGTTTTTCACTGGTTATATACATGCATGTTTGCTCAGAGCACCTATCGCCGACCTTACTGTCGGACAGATACATGGGGTAAAAGTTTGTACGCCGGTACAAATTGCTGCTTGGGAGCGGCAACATAACCTTACTGCTTCCACCTTAGGGGTTATGCCACGGCCTTATAACAAGGTGCATTCTGTTGATACAACCTTAATGACTATTCCTAAATCTTCGCACGTGATACATTCTGCTAATGTGGTGCAGGTTTCAAGTATTGATGATACGAATGTTCATCATGCTATTGTTGGTGCTTCTTTTGGTCCAGTTCGACATACTTCAGTACGTCGCAACTTTAACTTTGACTCTCCTTTATCTACTATTGTAGAAGAAGATCCTTCGATTTTGTCTGACACTGCCACTAACTCTATCGCTACGGCTGAATCTATATCCAGTCACGTAGATTGCAACTTCGTTGCTGCTATGCCTAGCGTTTCCTTTGCTACATGTACGAACTTAGTTGTTAGTACATATCTATACTTCATGACTTTCTTTAATTTTCTTATTGGGCCGATTAGCTCAATATCTTCGTCCTTTGCAACTATGTGTCGCACTCACGGCTTTTCTTTTAAACTTCGACGTAGGTCCAAGTTTAATACTTGTTGCTTTTACATCTTTATTCTATGTTTCTTACTTGTTTCTTTCCTCGGTACACAGGCTATGACTTCACTTCAGCCTGTGAGAGATACGCATTTGTCAAATGCATTTTCTTTGTCTTGCGCAAAATCTTAGATTGGTAGCCACTATGACGCTCATGGTCATCATTACCATCTTCTAGATTTGCCGTTTGGCGTGGGTATCATGGGTATACTCACGACTATTCTCTGCTCGGTATGCTATTGCGTTACAGATTTTCAATTCTCGATACGAGCTATCCGTGGGTCGGATAATGTAATGGCAGATATACTGTCTCGATGCCCACATAATTCTACGTGACTATCTTTATAAATTTCAGAGTTAACTAGATACCTGTGGTTATAGATTAACACTCAGATAGTACATGTCTATGATCCTGTTAAGTTAAAACTCTAGAATAGTCTGTTCATCTTTCTCTGTAACAGAGGAAGGTTTGATTATATCCATACATGGGCCAAAAGTTTACATAGCCATTTTTATAAATAAAAATGTAGGATTGAATGTTATATATTATAAAATCCTACGGTTATCAAACAGAGTGTATCATTTGTATTTTCTCACAGCAAATCAGGCTGTGATATGGAGAGTGTCAACAGCTTGCCAGCTGTATTAAGATGTGACGTCCTTGCTTTTCATTTAGCGTTGGATGCTTCTATGGATGTCTATGGCTCTCATTACAGTACACTATGCTTTGGAACTCCTGACTACATCGAGGATTCCTGCTTATTAATTAAATTTGTTGTACATTGTCGCAGGTATTATGTTAAATATATGTTACTTTGTAATCATAACCTTTCGAGGATATATCCAGGTGTCCCTATATTGTAGTATATTAATGTTAAGAGGATGATATCGTAATGACACCTCTATTTGTTTGTAATTCATTTTTTGGGGGGATATATGAAAGTAATATGTATGTTTTTTCCCAGCACTTCATAGTGTGATTGTGAGAACATAGTTTGTCTAAAGTTGTGAGATAATTTCTGTTCTCACCCGACGCTCCATTGTGCGTCATTTTGGCCTTATGTTTTGACGATAAATGTGTTGATGCTGTCTAGCTGCGCGTCATTTATACGCGGTAGGCTGGTTGGCTAGAGTATCATGCTTGCTGTTTTATTTTTTTATTTTGTTGTTGTTGTTATTTTTTTGTTTTGGTCTTCATGTTTTTAGGGTTTATCATGTACACGGTTATATATTATTATGATATGCATTGATGTCATGCATTATTTATTGTTTCTGATTACCGTATCATAATCCTAGTCTTTTCCTTTTCTCCTTCTTTATATATCTCATTTTACCTTTGTTTACTCATCGTCCTTCTCTGCTTTTGTCTCGCTACTATTTATACCTCTGTGTTTAGGACTTTATATTTATATATACTTGAAGGTAGATATGTGTATGCTTCCGCCCTCCTTTGTTTCCAGACTTTGTAATTTTGAGAAAAAAAATGATGTTAACATTTTTTCCCCAGGGGGTGCGGTAAACTGTTAAGATAGGAATATATGTATTGTTTATTTTGTGGTCAAAGGGAAACTATTAATTGTATATTTTTTAGTTCAGGATGAGATTTAGCGGTTCTCTCCCTTGTCTGGACGATGTATATTATTCTGTATGTCTATATTAGGATATCGATCATTCAGCTGGCCTTATATGGAGCGGTCTCGCTCTGATTTCACGGAAAGGTGTAGATTGTTCCGTGGCTAGATACTTTGGGCTTACACATGCGCAGTAAACTTGCGCGGGGAATTGAAGACTGGCTTTCAGGGCAGTCGAGGAAAAGTCTCCGAGCTGACAGAAGGTCAGCGCTCGTCTCTGTCTATAATTCTGGGGAATGAAGCCTTTGTTAGGTGTTAAATGATATTGAATTTTCCCCCTGTGATTGTTCTGGCTGGTGATTGTATAGCCATGGATATGAAGAAATGTGTTGTGTATTATTTCTAAATGGCAGACAGGTAAAGAGACTTTTTGAATCTTATATTATTGCCAAGAACAGTATTAAGATGGCTTTCTCCTAATGCGGAGATATACTGAGTAAAGGAGACAGATGTTAGTCATTTCTTTGAAGGAACCTTGCCGCTTATACGGCTTATTCCTTGTAGGTTAGACCTACATGACCTGTCTGGTCAAGAGGAGTCAAGTACTTCATTAAGGTAGGTTTCTCCTAATGCGGATATATTAAATAGGAGAGACTGATATTGGCCATTTTGAGAATCACGCTGCTTGTACGGCTCAGGTGGAGCCCAGAACTTTATTGCTGAAAATCACGCTGCTTGTACGGCTCATGTAGAGCCCAGAACTTTATTGCTAAGGTGGCTTACTCCGGGTGAGGAGTTATATATTATACAGAATAGACTGAGCTAGATATTTTGAGGCAGTCCGCCATTCGTGCGGCTGATGTGGTAGCCTAGGTCTACCTGGCCTGCTTGGTCATGAGGAACCAAGAACAGTAGTCATATGAAGCGCGCCAGTAGTGCGGCTTATTTGTTGCAGCCAAGGTTTACATGCAAAGTCTCCGTAATGTTGAATATTATGAGTTGTTGCTATCTACATGATTATATATGCTTACATGACAGTGAATCGTTTGATGTCAGCGTATGTTACTGTTGTTCGTAATAAATGTCTGAAACGTCAACAGTCGTGTTCAATGCTTCATGACTTCTGAGTGTGGTATGAACGGCATGGTATCATCAAGCAACCACCTACACTTCTACAGTATAACCAGGCTATTGTAACCACACTCGCAACAGTGACACTTGCAACAATGACGTATAATGGAAATACAGCCTACGGTATCCGACAGCCTTTCGTGACCTCGGCGTAGTTTTATAATTCGCTAGCAAGCCATGCATTAACACCCTTCATTTACTCATACTTAATCCACGCCTCTTTGTCTTGAGATATAAAGAAACAGACATATTACCAACTTCCACGACCTGCAAGCATAACTGGCAGCGATTTGTTTACTTAAGTTTCTCACGCGAGCGGATCTGTCAGTCATCAAGATAGCAGACAGACGCACGTGGGATAAACACTTAACCCATTGATCTTCAGATACAGGGGAATCTCTGAGCCGATTAGCATTTCATCTCGAGACGCGAGCGATTAGAAAGAAACCCCGTTATCGAACGAGGGTCTTGTGATGTCGGTCAAGCTGCGCTCGATGAGAAGACCGGTGGCGGGCTCAGAGGACTTTTAATCTGGTCCACAGTTTCTCAATTCTTGTAGTTCACACGTTAATGCGAAATTAACACCATTAGGGATCAGAGAGCCAATGAATATATACAAACAGCGGTTCCTTAAACTCACTGATCAGTTGTCGCTCAGAATTTCGGATAATCTAAACATGTTATTCTAGAACCATTGTGGGAGTGTGTTATTAGAATCTCGTGGAGATTGTTTCATTTCTGATTTGTGGTAATAGAAATTAGCATTTACGTGATTTAATGTGTTAAGTTTACCATTATAATTCACTGTGATTTCTAGCGTTAAAACTAGCGAAATAAATAACTATTTTTCTTTGCCAGAGGTGCAATTAGAATGCTAATTTTATCACCCGCTTCTCTCACCAGAAGATACGGTTTAGTGACTGATTAAGTGTTAAGCGCGACTATAGTGACCGAATAGGATTCACGTTTATTTCATTTTGTGTTTTATAGTAAGTGACTATTGTTATACCGTATGACTAAACTAACAGGCGCCGACAATGAAATAACTTTTAACGACAGACGATATTTGTAAGTGCGCGTAGGGGTAATTAAAAAATAGTTGTCAGTGTAAGCTGATCGTTAACGCGCACGCGAAGAAGGGGCGGGAAGGTGCATACCTACCTTGGTCCGAACATGACAGTGCAGCTCGGGCGAAAAGCTGACCGTATAGTTGTAAATAAAGTCACCGTGTGCCTTTTAACTTTAAGCAGGACTGCCGGAGCGGGAAAGAGATCGTCTCTTCCCCGTCCATGTACATATAGAATAGTTGCATTTCTTTTTCATAATGTCTTGTTTATGTCTCGCAGACGTGACAGAGCGGCCAGCGTTTTTTTTCCTTTATTATTGTCTCCAGTTACTGGTGGGATTTATGTCGTCTTCTTCGTGGTATACGAGTCCCCAAGTCCATGTTGTGAACAGGACTGGCTAAAAGACAAATAAACATTTAACTATTAATTTTAACTGGACTATCAATTCACATATATTTTTTCCAATTTTATCAGCCCACGGGAGTGGTATATGCAATAATATCAATACCTGACTTTTGACAGACGCAGCACCGGATTTATTCAGAAAGTTGCGCTGTTTCAAAATCGGCACTCACCACAGAGCCAGCCGATAGGATTTACCAATCAATCAATTACCATCAGCAGTAACATTTTTTTAGCAACTAGCTGTGTCCAAATACCAGAAGTATTTGTTTTCCCATTCTTTGCTTTGAACACAAAATCTCGATTGTTTTTCTACCATTAACTATTCGAGGTGACATTATTGATCCAGGATTACATCACCAAACTTGGCGTCCACCTTATAAAGTTATAATCAAGGCTGAACTGGGGCCAAATTTGGCACTGAACACTGACATTATCTATATCGATAAATATATTCAAGGTAACTGTATATCCCAGGAAATATCACCAAGATTAGATTAGGTAAGAGAGATTGAATATTTTCTTGTTAGAGCGTGGCCACGTATGTCTTTAGAGAGCAGATTGAATTTGTTTTTCTTTTTATACTTGTGCTAAACTACGGGTAGCGTGAGGGCACGGATATTCTGTTAATTTTCTAATATGTAATTCTACAGGGTATTCTGTTTAATAGGTATTCTGATCTTATTCCGATCGGTCCAGAGACAGATCTTCTCCTTAACTATCCACGTTTGTGTGTCTTGTTGTCACATAGCTGTGTGCGTGTTTGTGGTTAGTAAATTTATATCACCTATAGAGGTCTTTGTCTTATACTCATAGCGTATAGATAGGACCTTAAATACTCGGTCCAACTTTAAACTATCCACTCGTGAAATTCTATTTCTTACATCTTTACTTCTCACGTACTTATCACCTTCTTCTATACTCAGGCGGGACCTTAAATAACTTTAAACCCTATCTAAACGCGACAATATATATATAAATATATATATATATATATATAGTTGTTGCCTTCCGCTGTCCAAAAGCACTTTCATCCGACTCAGTGGGGCTAAAATAAACGCTCAGAGAGGGTAAAATGTCTTAGGAAGATGAAAGTGGTGGATGGAAGTGGAGGTCGCTTGATGGTCATATTAAGAGACCCAATACTCAAAAAGGCATTTGTTTCCCTCTTAGTTTTTGGTACACGTTTGTGGTAGTTCAAGTTGGCAGTATTCGATGCTAGACACCTCATCAGACGGGTTTTGAAGACGCTTGATCTGACAACCTAAGCAGTTACTTCGGCCTTGTGCAAAAGACGTGCTGCTGCCACAATATTTGACTATTTAAGAGAAGTACAGTCCAAGACACCTGTGGGAATCAAAAGCGGCTGAAGCAGACGCCAATCGACCCCAAACTGGAAGCTGAGTAGCATAACAGCGCAATCAATGGATGTTTCCAAATTTTACATTAGTTCCACAACAATTTAAATCATCCGATGATGATAAATATCATCGCTTCATTTATAAACAACTTTATTTATTTTACATTGTTAAACCATAAGCAATTATTAAACCTGTTTATCTGTAACTTTAAAGCTGTAGATGGATTAATCACACTGGAGTGAATTGTATGTCTGCACGCGTATGAATCGTACAGTTTTACATATATAAACAAATAGAGCTATATAATTAATAATTAATTACCTTCAGCTAGGGGCTCAGAAATACGAGCGAAATATATATTACTTCACAGAAGGGGCAGGAGCATAATAAATTCATTACAGCTTAGATGATCTAAGTTATTATGCTTGCTTTTCTTTACATTTCTGTGAGGCCCCCTAAAGTAAAAACATCATTCTTCTATTGATATCCCTGCCAAGCGTAATCTTGAGAGACCCTCATTATACTCTTAGTTTAACCATTATTGGACCACTATTGCGGAGCAGGAGAGACAATCACGTCACACCATCAGTGAGCTGAATTCTGATAAGCATAATTTCGGATTAGAAGTATTTTAGATGGTACCACTAATATGTACAAAGAAAGGAAGCTAGAAGCATCGTTTGAGCTATCTACGATGAGTGGAACTTAGGGATTTTAAGCGTAAGATATTATAAACGCCACTAAAACAAAAAATAAAGATCTGGTTATCTTAAATAAAATTGGTTAATAACTTCGAAGTTTACTTGCTCGAGGAAAGCAGGTTAATAAAGCTATCGTTTTACTTTTGTCATGAGAAATAGCTCTCTAATATTTTGCTTCGTTATAAAGCCAGGCAAGCCATTTGCTGTTAGTTTATAAATACCGCAGCTGAAGCTCAAAGATGTATGCAAGAGAGACATGAAGGCACTGGACATAAATCTGGCAACATGGGAAGATGAAGCTGTCGATCACTGCAAGTGGCGATGATCTCTACGACGAACCTAAGATTGGACGAACTTAAGATTGGACGAACCTAAGATTGGACGAACCTAAGATTAGACGAACCTAAGATTGGACGAACCTAAGATTGGACGAACCTAAGATTGGACGAAAAGAAGCTCTCACAACAAGCAGAAGAGAAAAGAAAACGTTGACAGGAACACAAATAGCAAAAATAGCAGCTGAGGACTATTACACTAGTGAGGCATTCCCATAGTCAGCTACGACTGAAGGTACGGCTGCGGTTACTACTACTACTAATAGTACTTCGACTACTACTCCTATTAAGATTCAGTCAGTCATTCAATCAATCCCCCTCAGCTCCCCGTGAATCTAGTTCTCTTCTCCGTGTATGCGGCTTTGTTTTGTTTGTTTGTTTGTTTGGTTTTTTTTTGGTGGCTTTCTCTGTTACTCTTATCCTGTGGATTCCAGAAGAGTATCTGCCCTTAATGATATGACTTAGTTTTGTTAATGTGTGTACTATCTAACGCTCACTTAGTTTTGTTAATGTGTGTACTATCTAACGCTCACTTAGTTTTGTTAATGTGTGTACTATCTAACTCTCACTTAGTTTTGTTAATGTGTGTACTATCTAACGCTCACTTAGTTTTGTTAATGTGTGTACTATCTAACGCTCACTTAGTTTTGTTAATGTGTGTACTATCTAACGCTCACTTAGTTTTGTTAATGTGTGTACTATCTAACGCTCACTTAGTTTTGTTAATGTGTGTACTATCTAACGCTCACTTAGTTTTGTTAATGTGTGTACTATCTAACGCTCACTTAGTTTTGTTAATGTGTGTACTATCTAACGCTCACTTAGTTTTGTTAATGTGTGTACTATCTAACGCTCACTTAGTTTTGTTAATGTGTGTACTATCTAACGCTCACTTAGTTTTGTTAATGTGTGTACTATCTAACGCTCACTTAGTTTTGTTAATGTGTGTACTATCTAACGCTCACTTAGTTTTGTTAATGTGTGTACTATCTAACGCTCACTTAGTTTTGTTAATGTGTGTACTATCTAACGCTCACTTAGTTTTGTTAATGTGTGTACTATCTAACGCTCACTTAGTTTTGTTAATGTGTGTACTATCTAACGCTCACTTAGTTTTGTTAATGTGTGTACTATCTAACGCTCACTTAGTTTTGTTAATGTGTGTACTATCTAACGCTCACTTAGTTTTGTTAATGTGTGTACTATCTAACGCTCACTTAGTTTTGTTAATGTGTGTACTATCTAACGCTCATTTAGTTTTGTTAATGTGTGTACTATCTAACGCTCACTTAGTTTTGTTAATGTAGGTACTATCTAACGCTCACTTAGTTTTGTTAATGTGTTTACTATCTAACGCTCACTTAGTTTTGTTAATGTGTGTACTATCTAACGTTCACATAGTTTTGTTAATGTGTGTACTATCTAACGCTCACTTAGTTTTGTTAATGTGTGTACTATCTAACGCTCACTTAGTTTTGTTAATGTGTGTACTATCTAACGCTCACTTAGTTTTGTTAATGTGTGTACTATCTAACGCTCACTTAGTTTTGTTAATGTGTGTACTATCTAACGCTCACTTAGTTTTGTTAATGTGTGTACTATCTAACGCTCACTTAGTTTTGTTAATGTATGTACTATCTAACGCTCACTTAGTTTTGTTAATGTGTGTACTATCTAACGCTCACTTAGTTTTGTTAATGTGTGTACTATCTAACGCTCACTTAGTTTTGTTAATGTGTGTACTATCTAACGCTCACTTAGTTTTGTTAATGTGTGTACTATCTAACGCTCACTTAGTTTTGTTAATGTAGGTACTATCTAACGCTCACTTAGTTTTGTTAATGTGTGTACTATCTAACGCTCACTTAGTTTTGATAATGTGTGTACTATCTAACGCTCACATAGTTTTGTTAATGTGTGTACTAGCTAACGCTCACTTAGTTTTGTTAATGTGTGTACTATCTAACGCTCACTTAGTTTTGTTAATGTAGGTACTATCTAACGCTCACTTAGTTTTGTTAATGTAGGTACTATCTAACGCTCACTTAGTTTTGTTAATGTGTGTACTATCTAACGCTCACATAGTTTTGTTAATGTGTGTACTATCTAACGCTCACATAGTTTTGTTAATGTGTGTAATATCTAACGCGCACATAGTTTTGTTAATGTGTGTACTATCTAACGCTCACTTAGTTTTGTTAATGTAGGTACTATCTAACGCTCACTTAGTTTTGTTAATGTGTGTACTATCTAACGCTTACTTAGTTTTGTTAATGTGTGTACTATCTAACGCTCACTTAGTTTTGTTAATGTGTGTACTATCTAACGCTCACTTAGTTTTGTTGGCTTGGTGTGTGTACTATCTAACGCTCACTTAGTTTTGTTAATGTAGGTACTATCTAACGCTCACACAGATAGTTTTGTTAATGTGTGTACTATCTAACGCTCACTTAGTTTTGTTATTGTGTGTACTATCTAACGCTCACTTAGTTTTGTTAATGTGTGTACTATCTAACGCTCACTTAGTTTTGTTAATGTGTGTACTATCTAACTCTCACTTAGTTTTGTTAATGTGTGTACTATCTAACGCTCACTTAGTTTTGTTAATGTGTGTACTATCTAACGCTCACTTAGTTTTGTTAATGTGTGTACTATCTAACGCTCACTTAGTTTTGTTAATGTGTGTACTTTCTAACGCTCACTTAGTTTTGTTAATGTGTGTACTATCTAACGCTCACTTAGTTTTGTTAATGTGTGTAATATCTAACGCGCACATAGTTTTGTTAATGTGTGTACTTCCTAACGCTCACATAGTTTTGTTAATGTGTGTACTATCTAACGCTCACATAGTTTTGTTAATGTGTGTACTATCTAACGCGCACATAGTTTTGTTAATGTGTGTACTTTGTAACGCTCACTTAGTTTTGTTAATGTGTGTACTATCTAACGCGCACATAGTTTTGTTAATGGGTGTACTTCCTAACGCTCACATAGTTTTGTTAATGTGTGTACTATCTAACGCTCACATAGTTTTGTTAATGTGTGTACTATCTAACGCTCACATAGTTTTGTTAATGTGTGTACTATCTAACACTCACTTAGTTTTGATAATGTGTGTACTATCTAACGCTCACTTAGTTTTGTTAATGTGTGTACTATCTAACGCTCACTTAGTTTTGATAATGTGTGTACTACCTAACGCTCACATAGTTTTGTTAATGTGTGTACTATCTAACGCTCACATAGTTTTGTTAATGTGTGTACTATCTAACGCTCACTTAGTTTTGTTAATGTAGGTACTATCTAACGCTCACTTAGTTTTGTTAATGTGTGTACTATCTAACGCTCACTTAGTTTTGTTAATGTGTGTACTATCTAACGCTCACATAGTTTTGTTAATGTGTGTACTATCTAACGCTCACTTAGTTTTGTTAATGTGTGTACTATCTAACGCTCACTTAGTTTTGTTAATGTAGGTACTATCTAACGCTCACTTAGTTTTGTTAATGTAGGTACTATCTAACGCTCACTTAGTTTTGTTAATGTGTGTACTATCTAACGCTCACATAGTTTTGTTAATGTTTACTATCTAACGCTCACATAGTTTTGTTAATGTGTGTACTATCTAACGCTCACATAGTTTTGTTAATGTGTGTACTATCTAACGCTCACTTAGTTTTGTTAATGTGTGTACTATCTAACGCTCACTTAGTTTTTGTTAATGTGTGTTACTATCTAACGCTCACTTAGTTTTGTTAAAGTAGGTACTATCTAACGCTCACTTAGTTTTGTTAATGTGTGTACTATCTAACGCTCACTTAATTTTGTTAATGTGTGTACTATCTAACGCTCACTTAGTTTTGTTAATGTGTGTACTATCTAACGCTCACTTAGTTTTGTTAATGTGTGTACTATCTAACGCTCACTTAGTTTTGTTAATGTGTGTACTATCTAACGCTCACTTAGTTTTGTTAATGTAGGTACTATCTAACGCTCACTTAGTTTTGTTAATGTGTGTACTATCTAACGCTCACTTAATTTTGTTAATGTGTGTACTATCTAACGCTCACTTAGTTTTTTTAATGTGTGTACTATCTAACGCTCACTTAGTTTTGTTAATGTGTGTACTATCTAACTCTCACTTAGTTTTGTTAATGTGTGTACTATCTAACGCTCACTTAGTTTTGATAATGTGTGTACTATCTAACGCTCACTTAGTTTTGTTAATGTGTGTACTATCTAACGCTCACTTAGTTTTGTTAATGTGTGTACTTTCTAACGCTCACTTAGTTTTGTTAATGTGTGTACTATCTAACGCTCACATAGTTTTGTTAATGTGTGTGTACTATCTAACGCGCACATTTAGTTTTGTTTGATAATGTGTGTACTATCTAACGCTCACATAGTTTTGTTAATGTGTGTACTATCTAACGCTCACATAGTTTTGTTAATGTGTGTACTATCTAACGCGCACATAGTTTTGTTAATGTGTGTATTTTGTAACGCTCACTTAGTTTTGTTAATGTGTGTACTATCTAACGCGCACATAGTTTTGTTAATGGGTGTACTTCCTAACGCTCACATAGTTTTGTTAATGTGTGTACTATCTAACGCTCACATAGTTTTGTTAATGTGTGTACTATCTAACGCTCACTTAGTTTTGTTAATGTGTGTACTATCTAACGCTCACTTAGTTTTGTTAATGTGTGTACTATCTAACGCTCACATAGTTTTGTTAATGTGTGTACTACCTAACGCTCACATAGTTTTGTTAATGTGTGTGTACTATCTAACGCTCACATAGTTTTGTTAATGTGTGTACTATCTAACGCTCACTTGGTTTTGTTATTGTGTGTATTATCTAACGCTCACTTAGTTTTGTTAATGTGTGTACTATCTAACGCTCACTTAGTTTTGTTAATGTGTGTACTATCTAACGCTCACATAGTTTTGTTAATGTGTGTACTATCTAACGCTCACTTAGTTTTGTTAATGTGTGTACTATCTAACGCTCACTTAGTTTTGTTAATGTAGGTACTATCTAACGCTCACTTAGTTTTGGTAATGTAGGTACTATCTAACGCTCACTTAGTTTTGTTAATGTGTGTACTATCTAACGCTCACATAGTTTTGTTAATGTGTGTACTATCTAACGCTCACATAGTTTTGTTAATGTGTGTACTATCTAACGCTCACATAGTTTTGTTAATGTGTGTACTATCTAACGCTCACTTAGTTTTGTTAATGTAGGTACTATCTAACGCTCACTTAGTTTTGTTAATGTGTGTACTATTTAACGCTCACTTAGTTTTTTTTTTTAATGTGTGTACTATCTAAACGCTCACTTAGTTTTGTTAATTTTCGTGTGTGTACTATCTAACGCTCACTTAGTTTTGTTAATGTAGGTACTATCTAACGCTCACTTAGTTTTGTTAATGTAGGTACTATCTAACGCTCACTTAGTTTTGTTAATGTGTGTACTATCTAACGCTCACTTAGTTTTGTTAATGTGTGTACTATCTAACGCTCACTTAGTTTTGTTAATGTGTGTACTATCTAACGCTCACTTAGTTTTGTTAATGTGTGTACTATCTAACGCTCACTTAGTTTTGTTAATGTGTGTACTATCTAACGCTCACATAGTTTTGTTAATGTGTGTACTAGCTAACGCTCACTTAGTTTTGTTAATGTGTGTACTATCTAACGCTCACTTAGTTTTGTTAATGTAGGTACTATCTAACGCTCACTTAGTTTTGTTAATGTAGGTACTATCTAACGCTCACATAGTTTTGTTAATGTGTGTACTATCTAATGCTCACATAGTTTTGTTAATGTGTGTACTATCTAACGCTCACTTAGTTTTGTTAATGTGTGTACTATCTAACGCTCACATAGTTTTGTTAATGTGTGTACTATCTAACGCTCACTTAGTTTTGTTAATGTAGGTACTATCTAACGCTCACTTAGTTTGTTTTAATGTGTGTACTATCTAACGCTTACTTAGTTTTGTTAATGTGTGTACTATCTAACGCTCACTTAGTTTTGTTAATGTGTGTACTATCTAACGCTCACTTAGTTTTGTTAATGTAGGTACTATCTAACGCTCACTTAGTTTTGTTAATGTGTGTACTATCTAACGCTCACTTAGTTTTGTTAATGTGTGTACTATCTAACGCTCACTTAGTTTTGTTAATGTGTGTACTATCTAACGCTCACTTAGTTTTGTTAATGTGTGTACTATCTAACTCTCACTTAGTTTTGTTATTGTGTGTACTATCTAACGCTCACTTAGTTTTGTTAATGTGTGTACTATCTAACGCTCACTTAGTTTTGTTAATGTGTGTACTATCTAACGCTCACTTAGTTTTGTTAATGTGTGTACTTTCTAACGCTCACTTAGTTTTGTTAATGTGTGTACTATCTAACGCTCACTTAGTTTTGTTAATGTGTGTACTATCTAACGCGCACATAGTTTTGTTAATGTGTGTACTTCCTAACGCTCACATAGTTTTGTTAATGTGTGTACTATCTAACGCTCACATAGTTTTGTTAATGTGTGTAATATCTAACGCGCACATAGTTTTGTTAATGTGTGTACTTTGTAACGCTCACTTAGTTTTGTTAATGTGTGTACTATCTAACGCGCACATAGTTTTGTTAATGGTTGGTGTTGACTTCCTAACGGCTCACATAGTTTTTGTTAATGTGTGTACTATCTAACGCTCACATAGTTTTTTTGTTAATGTGTGTGTACTATCTAACGCTCACTTAGTTTTGTTAGATAATGTGTGTACTATCTAACGCTCACTTAGTTTTGTTAATGTGTGTACTATCTAACGCTCACTTAGTTTTGTTAATGTGTGTACTACCTAACGCTCACATAGTTTTGTTAATGTGTGTACTATCTAACGCTCACATAGTTTTGTTAATGTGTGTACTATCTAACGCTCACTTAGTTTTGTTAATGTAGGTACTATCTAACGCTCACTTAGTTTTGTTAATGTGTGTACTATCTAACGCTCACTTAGTTTTGATAATGTGTGTACTATCTAACGCTCACTTAGTTTTGTAATGTGTGGGGTACTATCTAACGCTCACTTAGTTTTGTTAATGTGTGTACTATCTAACGCTCACTTAGTTTTGTTCATGTGTGTACTATCTAACGCTCACTTAGTATTGTTAATGTAGGTACTATCTAACGCTCACTTAGTTTTTGTTAATGTGTGTACTATCTAACGCTCACTTAGTTTTGTTAATGTGTGTGTACCTATCTAACGCTCACTTAGTTTTTTTTTGAATGTGGTACTATCTAACGCTCACTTAGTTTTGTTAATGTGTGTACTATCTAACGCTCACTTAGTTTTTGTTAATGTTGTGTACTATCTAACGCTCACATAGTTTTGTTAATGTGTGTACTAGCTAACGCTCACTTAGTTTTGTTAATGTGTGTACTATCTAACGCTCACTTAGTTTTGTTAATGTAGGTACTATCTAACGCTCACTTAGTTTTGTTAATGTAGGTACTATCTAACGCTCACTTAGTTTTGTTAATGTGTGTACTATCTAACGCTCACATAGTTTTGTTAATGTATGTACTATCTAACGCTCACATAGTTTTGTTAATGTGTGTACTATCTAACGCGCACATAGTTTTGTTAATGTGTGTACTATCTAACGCTCACTTAGTTTTGTTAATGTAGGTACTATCTAACGCTCACTTAGTTTTGTTAATGTGTGTACTATCTAACGCTTACTTAGTTTTGTTAATGTGTGTACTATCTAACGCTCACTTAGTTTTGTTAATGTGTGTACTATCTAACGCTCACTTAGTTTTGTTAATGTAGGTAATATCTAACGCTCACTTAGTTTTGTTAATGTGTGTACTATCTAACGCTCACTTAGTTTTGTTAATGTGTGTACTATCTAACGCTCACTTAGTTTTGTTAATGTGTGTACTATCTAACGCTCACTTAGTTTTGTTAATGTGTGTACTATCTAACTCTCACTTAGTTTTGTTAATGTGTGTACTATCTAACGCTCACTTAGTTTTGTTAATGTGTGTACTATCTAACGCTCACTTAGTTTTGTTGTTTAATGTGTGTGTACTATCTAACGCTCACTTAGTTTTGTTTAATGTGTGTACTATCTAACGCTCACTTAGTTTTGTTAATGTGTGTACTATCTAACGCTCACTTAGTTTTGTTAATGTGTGTACTATCTAACGCGCACATAGTTTTGTTAATGTGTGTACTTCCTAACGCTCACATAGTTTTGTTAATCTGTGAACTATCTACCGCTCACATAGTTGTGTTAATGTGTGTAATATCTAACGCGCACATAGTTTTGTTAATGTGTGTACTTTGTAACGCTCACTTAGTTTTGTTAATGTAGGTACTATCTAACGCGCACATAGTTTTGTTAATGGTTGTTTCTGTACTTCCTAACGCTCACATAGTTTTTTGTTAATGTGTGTACTATCTAACGCTCACATAGTTTTGTTAATGTGTGTACTATCTAACGCTCACTTAGTTTTGATAATGTGTGTACTATCTAACGCTCACTTAGTTTTGTTAATGTGTGTACTATCTAACGCTCACTTAGTTTTGTTAATGTGTGTACTACCTAACGCTCACATAGTTTTGTTAATGTGTGTACTATCTAACGCTCACATAGTTTTGTTAATGTGTGTACTATCTAACGCTCACTTAGTTTTGTTAATGTAGGTACTATCTAACGCTCACTTAGTTTTGTTAATGTGTGTACTATCTAACGCTCCCTTAGTTTTGTTAATGGTGTGTGTACTATCTAACGCTCACTTAGTTTTGTTAATGTGTGTACTATCTAACGCTCACTTAGTTTTGTTAATGTGTGTACTATCTAACGCTCACTTAGTTTTGTTAATGTGTGTACTATCTAACGCTCACTTAGTTTTGTTAATGTAGGTACTATCTAACGCTCACTTAGTTTTGTTAATGTGTGTACTATCTAACGCTCACTTAGTTTTGTTAATGTGTGTACTATCTAACGCTCACTTAGTTTTTTTAATGTGTGTACTATCTAACGCTCACTTAGTTTTGTTAATGTGTGTACTATCTAACTCTCACTTAGTTTTGTTAATGTGTGTACTATCTAACGCTCACTTAGTTTTGATAATGTGTGTACTATCTAACGCTCACTTAGTTTTGTTAATGTGTGTACTATCTAACGCTCACTTAGTTTTGTTAATGTGTGTACTTTCTAACGCTCACTTAGTTTTGTTAATGTGTGTACTATCTAACGCTCACTTAGTTTTGTTAATGTGTGTACTATCTAACGCGCACATAGTTTTGATAATGTGTGTACTTCCTAACGCTCACATAGTTTTGTTAATGTGTGTACTATCTAACGCTCACATAGTTTTGTTAATGTGTGTACTATCTAACGCGCACATAGTTTTGTTAATGTGTGTACTTTGTAACGCTCACTTAGTTTTGTTAATGTGTGTACTATCTAACGCGCACATAGTTTTGTTAATGGGTGTACTTCCTAACGCTCACATAGTTTTGTTAATGTGTGTACTATCTAACGCTCACATAGTTTTGTTAATGTGTGTACTATCTAACGCTCACTTAGTTTTGTTAATGTGTGTACTATCTAACGCTCACTTAGTTTTGTTAATGTGTGTACTATCTAACGCTCACTTAGTTTTGTTAATGTGTGTACTACCTAACGCTCACATAGTTTTGTTAATGTGTGTACTATCTAACGCTCACATAGTTTTGTTAATGTGTGTACTATCTAACGCTCACTTAGTTTTGTTAATGTAGGTACTATCTAACGCTCACTTAGTTTTGTTAATGTGTGTACTATCTAACGCTCACTTAGTTTTGTTAATGTGTGTACTATCTAACGCTCACATAGTTTTGTTAATGTAGGTACTATCTAACGCTCACTTAGTTTTGTTAATGTAGGTACTATCTAACGCTCACTTAGTTTTGTTAATGTGTGTACTATCTAACGCTCACATAGTTTTGTTAATGTGTGTACTATCTAACGCTCACATAGTTTTGTTAATGTGTGTACTATCTAACGCTCACATAGTTTTGTTAATGTGTGTACTATCTAACGCTCACTTAGTTTTGTTAATGTAGGTACTATCTAACGCTCACTTAGTTTTGTTAATGTGTGTACTATCTAACGCTCACTTAGTTTTGTTAATGTGTGTACTATCTAACGCTCACTTAGTTTTGTTAATGTGTGTACTATCTAACGCTCACTTAGTTTTGTTAATGTAGGTACTATCTAACGCTCACTTAGTTTTGTTAATGTAGGTACTATCTAACGCTCACTTAGTTTTGTTAATGTGTGTACTATCTAACGCTCACTTAGTTTTGTTAATGTGTGTACTATCTAACGCTCACTTAGTTTTGTTAATGTGTGTACTATCTAACGCTCACTTAGTTTTGTTAATGTGTGTACTATCTAACGCTCACATAGTTTTGTTAATGTGTGTACTAGCTAACGCTCACTTAGTTTTGTTAATGTGTGTACTATCTAACGCTCACTTAGTTTTGTTAATGTAGGTACTATCTAACGCTCACTTAGTTTTGTTAATGTAGGTACTATCTAACGCTCACTTAGTTTTGTTAATGTGTGTACTATCTAACGCTCACATAGTTTTGTTAATGTGTGTACTATCTAACGCTCACATAGTTTTGTTAATGTGTGTACTATCTAACGCGCACATAGTTTTGTTAATGTGTGTACTATCTAACGCTCACTTAGTTTTGTTAATGTAGGTACTATCTAACGCTCACTTAGTTTTGTTAATGTGTGTACTATCTAACGCTTACTTAGTTTTGTTAATGTGTGTACTATCTAACGCTCACTTAGTTTTGTTAATGTGTGTACTATCTAACGCTCACTTAGTTTTGTTAATGTAGGTACTATCTAACGCTCACTTAGTTTTGTTAATGTGTGTACTATCTAACGCTCACTTAGTTTTGTTAATGTGTGTACTATCTAACGCTCACTTAGTTTTGTTAATGTGTGTACTATCTAACGCTCACTTAGTTTTGTTAATGTGTGTACTATCTAACGCTCACTTAGTTTTGTTAATGTGTGTACTATCTAACGCTCACTTAGTTTTTTAATGTGTGTACTATCTAACGCTCACTTAGTTTTGTTAATGTGTGTGTACTATCTAACGCTCACTTAGTTTTTGTTAATGTGTGTACTTTCTAACGCTCACTTAGTTTTGTTAATGTGTGTACTATCTAACGCTCACTTAGTTTTGTTAATGTGTGTACTATCTAACGCGCACATAGTTTTGTTAATGTGTGTACTTCCTAACGCTCACATAGTTTTGTTAATGTGTGTACTATCTAACGCTCACATAGTTTTGTTAATGTGTGTAATATCTAACGCGCACATAGTTTTGTTAATGTGTGTACTTTGTAACGCTCACTTAGTTTTGTTAATGTGTGTACTATCTAACGCGCACATAGTTTTGTTAATGGTTGTACTTCCTAACGCTCACATAGTTTTGTTAATGTGTGTACTATCTAACGCTCACATAGTTTTGTTAATGTGTGTACTATCTAACGCTCACTTAGTTTTGATAATGTGTGTACTATCTAACGCTCACTTAGTTTTGTTAATGTGTGTACTATCTAACGCTCACTTAGTTTTGTTAATGTGTGTACTACCTAACGCTCACATAGTTTTGTTAATGTGTGTACTATCTAACGCTCACATAGTTTTGTTAATGTGTGTACTATCTAACGCTCACTTAGTTTTGTTAATGTAGGTACTATCTAACGCTCACTTAGTTTTGTTAATGTGTGTACTATCTAACGCTCACTTAGTTTTGTTAATGTGTGTACTATCTAACGCTCACATAGTTTTGTTAATGTGTGTACTATCTAACGCTCACTTAGTTTTGTTAATGTGTGTACTATCTAACGCTCACTTAGTTTTGTTAATGTAGGTACTATCTAACGCTCACTTAGTTTTGTTAATGTAGGTACTATCTAACGCTCACTTAGTTTTGTTAATGTGTGTACTATCTAACGCTCACATAGTTTTGTTAATGTGTGTACTATCTAACGCTCACATAGTTTTGTTAATGTGTGTACTATCTAACGCTCACATAGTTTTGTTAATGTGTGTACTATCTAACGCTCACTTAGTTTTGTTAATGTGTGTACTATCTAACGCTCACTTAGTTTTGTTAATGTGTGTACTATCTAACGCTCACTTAGTTTTGTTAATGTAGGTACTATCTAACGCTCACTTAGTTTTGTTAATGTGTGTACTATCTAACGCTCACTTAGTTTTGTTAATGTGTGTACTATCTAACGCTCACTTAGTTTTGTTAATGTGTGTACTATCTAACGCTCACTTAGTTTTGTTAATGTGTGTACTATCTAACGCTCACTTAGTTTTGCTAATGTGTGTACTATCTAACGCTCACTTAGTTTTGTTAATGTAGGTACTATCTAACGCTCACTTAGTTTTGTTAATGTGTGTACTATCTAACGCTCACTTAGTTTTGTTAATGTGTGTACTATCTAACGCTCACTTAGTTTTTTTTAATGTGTGTGTACTATCTAACGCTCACTTAGTTTTGTTAATGTGTGTACTATCTAACTCTCACTTAGTTTTGTTAATGTGTGTACTATCTAACGCTCACTTAGTTTTGTTAATGTGTGTACTATCTAACGCTCACTTAGTTTTGTTAATGTGTGTACTATCTAACGCTCACTTAGTTTTGTTAATGTGTGTACTTTCTAACGCTCACTTAGTTTTGTTAATGTGTGTACTATCTAACGCTCACTTAGTTTTGTTAATGTGTGTACTATCTAACGCGCACATAGTTTTGTTAATGTGTGTACTTCCTAACGCTCACATAGTTTTGTTAATGTGTGTACTATCTAACGCTCACATAGTTTTGTTAATGTGTGTACTATCTAACGCTCACTTAGTTTTGTTAATGTGTGTACTATCTAACGCTCACTTAGTTTTGTTAATGTGTGTACTATCTAACGCTCACTTAGTTTTGTTAATGTGTGTACTACCTAACGCTCACATAGTTTTGTTAATGTGTGTACTATCTAACGCTCACTTAGTTTTGTTAATGTAGGTACTATCTAACGCTCACTTAGTTTTGTTAATGTAGGTACTATCTAACGCTCACTTAGTTTTGTTAATGTGTGTACTATCTAACGCTCACTTAGTTTTGTTAATGTGTGTACTATCTAACGCTCACATAGTTTTGTTAATGTGTGTACTATCTAACGCTCACTTAGTTTTGTTAATGTGTGTACTATCTAACGCTCACTTAGTTTTGTTAATGTAGGTACTATCTAACGCTCACTTAGTTTTGTTAATGTAGGTACTATCTAACGCTCACTTAGTTTTGTTAATGTGTGTACTATCTAACGCTCACATAGTTTTGTTAATGTGTGTACTATCTAACGCTCACATAGTTTTGTTAATGTGTGTACTATCTAACGCTCACATAGTTTTGTTAATGTGTGTACTATCTAACGCTCACTTAGTTTTGTTAATGTAGGTACTATCTAACGCTCACTTAGTTTTGTTAATGTGTGTACTATCTAACGCTCACTTAGTTTTGTTAATGTGTGTACTATCTAACGCTCACTTAGTTTTGTTAATGTGTGTACTATCTAACGCTCACTTAGTTTTGTTAATGTAGGTACTATCTAACGCGCACATAGTTTTGTTAATGTGTGTACTTTCTAACGCTCACTTAGTTTTGTTAATGTGTGTACTATCTAACGCGCACATAGTTTTGTTAATGTGTGTACTATCTAACGCGCACATAGTTTTGTTAATGTGTGTACTTTCTAACGCTCACATAGTTTTGTTAATGTGTGTACTACCTAACGCTCACATAGTTTTGTTAATGTGAGTACTATCTAACGCTCACATAGTTTTGTTAATGTGTGTACTATCCAACGCTCACTTATTTTTGTTAATGTATGTACTATCCAACGCTCACTTATTTTTTTAATGTGTGTACTATCTAACGCTCACTTAGTTTTGTTAATGTGTGTACTACCTAACGCTCACATAGTTTTGTTAATGTGTGTACTATCTAACGCTCACATAGTTTTGTTAATGTGTGTACTATCTAACGCTCACTTAGTTTTGTTAATGTGTGTACTATCTAACGCTCACTTAGTTTTGTTAATGTATGTACTATCTAACGCTCACTTAGTTTTGTTAATGTGTGTACTATCTAACGCTCACATAGTTTTGTTAATGTGTGTACTACCTAACGCTCACATAGTTTTGTTAATGTGAGTACTATCTAACGCTCACATAGTTTTGTTAATGTGTGTACTATCCAACGCTCACTTATTTTTGTTAATGTATGTACTATCCAACACTCACTTATTTTTTTAATGTGTGTACTATCTAACGCTCACTTAGTTTTGTTAATGTGTGTACTACCCAACGCTCACATAGTTTTGTTGATGTATGTACAATCCAACGCTCACTTATTTTGTTAATGTATGTACTATCCAACGCTCACTTAGTTTTGTTAATGTGTGTACTATCTAACGCTTACTTAGTTTTGTTAATGTGTATACTATCCAACGCTCACTTATTTTGTTAATGTGTGTACCATCCAACGCTCACTTAATTTTGTTAATGTGTGTACTATCCAACGGTCACTTTATTTTGTTAATGTGGATACTATCCAACGCTCACTTAGTTTCCTCAATGCATGTACTATACAATGCAAGCGTACTCTCCTCACCTGTTTTACAGGTGTTTGTCATGTTCTTTTAATCAGTTGCACGTAAGTTATCTTGTCATACAATTTAAATCCTGTTAGACTTTACACGCACCACTTCATGTAGTCTTATTTTTAAAAATGTTTCTTTTCCTCTGCATTAGCTTCCCTTTATAAAAGTATCTATCTTTCTGATTTTTATTTTTTTTGTACTCCATGTTTCAGAGTTATACATTATGACTAACTTGACATTTGGTTTAAAGATTCAGATTTTTATCGTTTGGCTTGATGTTTGTTTTTTTTTTTTTATTTCCTTATATTTACCAATTGCACGAAAGCGCCCTCTGCCTTTTGTAAGGTAAAGGTAAAGGATCCCGTTACACGCGCATTGTTGCATATTGGAATATGGTGTTAGGCCCATATTTTCTCGACCATCGGCACACTAGGGGTGAAGTGGTCAGCATCACGCTGGCCGCCTTAACCTTCCCAGAGTTGCTCTGGTACCCAATTCAGGAGCCGTTTGCGGCATTAAAAAAAACCATGGACCACTGAGCTAGGAAGCCAGTGCACTAACCACTATGCTACCGCGGCCTTCTGTACTCCTATTTTTTATATCATTATCTCCTTCCTCCTACTTTGTTTTTACAAAGACTGCAGTAGTCATCGTTAATCCGCATAGACAGCACGTAATTTCTGGTAGTTTACAAATAGGGCAATGCATAAACAGTTGGTTCACAAAGATTGCAAACATTTACTGTTATTTAACAAAAATTACAAAGAGTTATTACTTGTTCACAAAGAGTGGTTGCCGCTGATTTGCTAAAAACTGAAAGTAGCGATTTTTATGTAACAAATGAACCATATCCCCAGAAAAGTAATGTTTGAAATTTTGCACTAGATGAGTCATGCAAAATATTCAAATCAGATTGGCTGATCATTTGAGCTCTATAACAAACAGAACGGGGTAGGACAGTGAATATAACCTGACACTTCAGTCAATCTAGTTCATTGTGAGATTCACGCTTGCCAAAGACACCACTCTTGCCAGTAGTTAGAGTTCAGAATTTCCATTTATCAGACCGGACACCTTTTATTGGAATATTCGACAGGACTTACAATTAAGCAAAGGAAATCTCTAACATTTTAAATAAGGAAAACATTAATATCTGAGGAAACTGAAACACACGGAGTCAGAGAGGGAATTATCTTATTAAAGAAACAACACCCCAGACGCGTTTAAGAGGCCGAGTCATGTCTCTTTTATCCATCTGAGCAAAAAAACAAGATTTCTGAGCCAGGATTGGCGCAAGCTGTCATTTTACATTTTATATTACTAACATGTGAACTAACATATATATATATATATATATATATATATATATATATATATATATATATATATATATATATATATATATATATATATATATATATAACCATGTAAACATTAATATGTGAAAAAGCTAGTGGATGTCCTAGTTATTTGAGGCTGGCAACTTCGGCGTATAGAATGATGATTTTATGAACAACCACTGCCAAGGGCTGGTAATTGCTTTATTGCTAGTTTCGTAAAGAGAACTAAAAGCATAAAGTAGTCCCAGGTTCCATATGGACCAGGGAGGAAAAGATGAAGAAATGATGTACATTCTAATTATAATACTTACAGTTTCAAACCAGTGTAAATGTCTATGTAAACATATTCACTTTAAAATTAATGGAAGTCTCAAACTTTTCAAATCAGTGTAAACATAAATGAAAACATATTCAATTTATATTGTGAACACTTTTCAATCAGTGGAAATGTAAACATATTCTATCTGAGCTTTTAACCTTTTCATTTAAATGTAATGTACAGCTAAAGCTATTCAATTTAAATGTAAAAGAAAGATTTATCCCGAGTGTCGTAATTTTTATCTGAGAGGGTGCTGATGAATATTGGTCCCTTTAGAGTGTAAAGTGATATTGAAGGCTCTGTGAGAATAAGGATTTAGGTGAATGAGGTAGTGGATTCACAAGCGCTGGGAAGGAGCAAGGACAGTCTCTTATTACGACAATATCTGTTTTCTCACAGACTACTCCTATCTCTCTTCTGCACAAACAATTGTGTCAGTTCCAGTCGCTCAGGCGCACTCACCGATTTGGTGATTCTGTCGCTCAACGTACATGAATACAAACTACACAGATGGAAATGTTTGGAGTTTTAGGCCAACCGACAACCAACACAAATAAATATTCATACCTTTATTATCATAAAGGACTCACACATAATTGTACATTTACAGTCAAAAATCAAAGGTTACAAAATACAAATATGATAAGGGAAGAGGGGGTTTTGAGGAGAAATATCCCATCTACCGTTTCCCGTTTATATTTACTAACAGACAAAACCCGGTCCCAAAGACAAGAAAGGGGGGGGGGTGATCAGAGATAGGCAATTTAACCCACTGGTAAAGTTATTACTCTGAGGCAAGGGGTTACAAAAAAAAGGGGGGGGGGGGGGTGTAGAGGAAAAGCTAGGGTTCTCAATTGTCTCCCTTTAAATCAACACAAATTTTTACTTTTATTTTATATATACGGAGGGGGGAATGCACCACAGTTAACCCATCCCAACTAGGAGAGATCCCTACAACAAAGTAATAATAATGAAATAATGCACCTTATAGAAGAATAAAGGACTTAGTAAAGAAGGACGAACTAATTAGAAAGAGGTAAAGAAAAGATAAATCTCCTTTCATTCAAAAAAACACATCTAGGCTGTTGGCCATTACCCCACACAAACACACCAAAAAGGGCCAGACCCAACAAACACACAACCAGACTTACTTACCGAAAGTGAATCTGGCACTTTCCAGAAGAAATATCATAGAAATACATAAAAAAACAGCACTAAAACAACCTTTGGCTTAGTAAAATATTTCTTCCGTGTACAAA